>LR812523.1:30851267-31383767 GCA_903798195.1 Danio kyathit
ATAAATAAAGGTTTTGTTTAAACCTGTATTATTTATAGTAATATACACACCCCAATGGCTCTTTAAAAAAATACATTTGGCAAAAAAATCCTAAATGGCTCTTTGCTGAAAAAAGGTTCCTGACCCCTGCTCTAGGGGAAGTTTTTAAACTCAGTTTTTTAATATATGGGCCTAAATACAACAGGAACAAGATGCAAGTCCATGTTTTATTAAACTGTATGTTTGGACAAGCAAACTGGCTATGTGGTTGTCACGAAAAAGAAAACTGATTGATCTGGGGTTAAATGGTGTTATTTTGGTGTTTAGGGATCTTATAAAACCCTGTATTAAAATAGAATATGTGCATTATAAGTTGATGATTTGCACACTTTCAGATCTAAATAGTGTATTAACTAATGTGTCTGTGAAATTGGTCATGATGGTTGTTTGGGAATCCTTGTTTGATTGGTGAATGATTGTGGATTAACTGGCTCTAATATGTATATTTGTGTGCATTATTTCACTCCTTTTTTTACTTTTTGATTTTTCATTAATGTGTTAAAAGAACGGTTGTAAATAAAAAGATTGTTAAAAGTCTCTCTCTCTCTCTCTCTCTCCCCTATTAATATTGATTTTAATAAGCTTAAGAAATATTTTCCATAATTAAAATAACATTATTTATACATTTCATATTAACTTTAACAAATGTAACTAAAATTTACTTAAAAATTTTCCCTCACAATAACTATTGTTTTTCCACAGATGAAAATTTCACGTTTATACAGATTGTGTATAAAAAAATACAAAATGTGAACTGTCTAATGATGATTAAACTTTTTTTGTGATATTTAGATATTTATTAAAAGATGAACTTCATTGATGATTTTACTTCATTACTATAGCAAGAAATAATAGTCTATGTTGTAGAGATGACCTGTTAATAACAGTCTATCTAGAACTGTCCTGAATGTGCATGAGTGTAATTAGTCACCTGAGCTTCGATAAGCTTGTAAAGCTGGATTTCTCCACTCGCAGTGGCCATTCCCAATAATGGGCGCTCAGATATTGGCACATGGCACCTAAAGAAATTAAATACAAAAAAAAAAAAAATGTTTGTTGGCCAGGAAATTTACATGTGAACTCAGCATCCACTTCATTACTGACCATCAGCCTCAACTAGAAAATACATGTGGAAAATAAACAGATTCATCCCATCATAAACAGTAAACAACAAACATCACAGAAAAACTGAAATATGCTAAATATTAAACAACATACCTATAGAGTGTATAATTGTGTATGCAAAGAGAGAGCTAAAGGCAGTTTAATTATGCACCTGTCAATTTTGAGATTTGTTTTTTATTTGATTTATTTTTTTTCAGACTAATTTAAAGAAAACACCTTTTGTTGCACGTTGTTAATTTATATCTGCAATTACAATACATTTTTAAAGACGGGTTTCTCTTGTTCTTGTTTTTACAGAAGAATTAGCTCATACATTATACACAACATTTTATTGGCTGATCAGATAGATAGATAGATAGATAGATAGATAGATAGATAGATAGATAGATAGATAGATAGATAGATATTATCCCCTCAGAAAAAAAAACCTAGCTTCAGATTTTAATGCTAGAAACATAAACAAATCGTTGCATATTTAATAAAATAATGCATTATTTGCATAATTAAACAACATTTTAATATATAAATATATATTATAAATAATATAATTCTTATTGTGATAGTAAAAATTACTAGTTAACATCTTTACCGTATTAATAGACTCACCACTTGAGATCGAGTATAGCCGCAGTGTCTGTTCTCTGAGTCTCCGTCAATGGAGGAATGAACGATGGCTGAGGATTACAGTCAAACAGATAAAGACGACCGATTCTGTTCGGGGCAGCGGATTCTTCTGTGCTCTGCTGTTTAACACAAAACACTATTTCAATCCAGAAGTGACCGGTTAATATTAAGTTATAAAATAAAGCCAAAAGATATCTAGCATTACCTTATCATCTCCTTCCAGAAGTTGTTGGTAAGTCCCACATGCCAGAACATGAGCCCACTGTGGTATCGGGCACCACTCGACCGTATCCGCAGTTAACTCCGTGTCAAACACCTGCAGGGTTCGGGTTCGAGACTGCCAACCCATTTAATCCACTCGGTACAACATAAAGCTACTTAGAAAGAATAAACGCGTTAACCAACCAACAAATGACAGAAAGCGTGCTGGCTGTCAGTCAGGCTATGATAACCGTTACTTTCAACACACCGGGTCAGCTGTCATATAGTCGCATTTTAAGCTCATATAATTTTATGTTTAAGCTTTTTTTTGGCTTTTTTATAACTTAACAACAAATGACAGTTTCGAGAGCATTACCGTGTTCGTGTAACTTCGACTTTTATCGTTTTACGAGGTAAACATGACGTGAACGCGCTTTAACTTCCGGGTGGCTGAAATCTGACTGGCTGAGCGTTTAAATCGTGACTTTCTTGTTTACGAACAGTTCCTGGTTGGAAAGCAGCTCTATCTTTTACAGCGCTTTTGTGTCATTGTATGGTAAAGAAGTATGGAGCAAAACAACTCGGGGTCTAGGTCTGTCCTTTGCACATTGCTGGATAAAAATGATCAGTCAAAGTATGTGTTTTTTACGCAAAAGCGATCAGCGGGAGACATAAACATAGGGTAAGTTAGACAGCAATAGTTATATCAATGGTTATACTAATGGTGATCGGTTATTATTCATAGAGGTAAAGTTGGTTTTATATTCGCACATTCGGACTTTTCCCTTAATAATATAATTTCATAAAAGTATTATTTGCAAACTCTAAATAGCAAAATCATATTAGCAGCCAATGACTATCAAAGTCCAACATTGTTCACAGTCAGATAAACAGTGTTAATGTTGTTTTGAAGTCACACTTGCATGCTAATTTCGATCGAATATTCAAAGTAACATGGTAAACAATATAGAGACGAATATAAAACCAACTTTACCTCTATTTATTATTCTCCATCTTAGATTTTACTAAATATAAACAAGTTTTAATAGATTAAAAAAGATGTAATTATTGTAAATTCAGTTTAACCAGTGCTGTTTTAGTATTTTAATGTTTTCATTTCAGGTTTAGTAGGTTTTAATTGCTCTACTCAGCTTGGCATTTTATTCCAGCTTTATTTCATTGACCAAAATGTTGTTTACATGGTTATAATTAACAATAACAACAACCCTAATAGTACATTTCAAGATGTGTATAACTGCATATATCATGTCCTTTTCACCTGTAGATTTACCAATGGTGAAGATGTTTGGAAAACACATCTTTCAGAGGAGATTCTCTCTCAGCTTGTAAGGATTTGTTGACTGAACCTTTCTACACGACATATATTAACCTTTTACTACAATAGTACATTTCCATTTACTAGAACTTCTATGTGAAGCTGCTTTGACACAATCTACAGTGTAAAAGTGCTATAGAAATAAAAATGAATTGAACTGAATTGAATTGCTTATATTTTCACAGTTTAAGAAATTTTCATTGAAGTCCACAGAGGATTATACATTCAAAATCAAGTGAGGTTCTCTCAAGTAACTAATACATTAGTAATGTGATTTCGTCGGTGGTCTGGAAAGTCCTCTTGTGTGTTTGGTCAGATGTGCATGTAAGACTGGCAAAGCGTTTGTGAAGCTGCTGGAGGACAGTGCTGTGCTGCATTTAGGAGGTGAAGCCACAGATCTCAGCCTGTCTCTAGCAAAACTCGCAGACTCTGAGGGAAGGACAGAAGTCAAGGACCTGCTCTTTAAAATGGCTGAGAGCCTGCAACAACTAGAGAGTCAAGGCAAGCTTTCAATTACTATAATCACTCATTTTAAAATGAAACCCAGCCAAATTAAATGTTTACTGTTTTTTTTTTTTTTTTTATTGTTTAGGTGCTTCCTCTTCATTTAGTCCAGGCAAGGGTTTTCAGAAGAGGAGTGCTGGTAAGTTATGATACCTGTTGTAAATCCACCTGACAACTCAAAAAGCTGTTATTAAAGTTCTAGCTCACACTGTACTTCTAAAAACAGCATTTATCCCTCAGGAAAATAATGTTTCTCACTTTGTAGTTTAGCATTTTATTTATTTTTAATCCGAGGTTAAAAGACTGCATGATATTTTAAAAAAAACTGACAATGTGATATTAGTTTTTTTTTTTTTCTGCAATGGGCTATATGCACACAAAGTGTTCTTTCAGTGAACTGTCTTTCCATTATAAAATTGCCATGTTTAAGGTCTGATTTCTTAAAAAATCTTCAGTGATCTTCACTGCCTGATTCACTGTAAAACCCAACAGTCAACTTTATCTAATGAAATGAGTGTAGTTAACTCAAAATTTACAGAAAGTTAATTCTACTCATTTGAAAAGAGTTTTGAACTCTGTATTGAGGGTAATGAGTTAATTAAATACCTCATTAACTTAAATAGAGTAAGTTCACAGTACTCATATAGATTAGTTTTTTCAACTTAAAGGGTTTGTAGCAATCTGTTTCCTCAAATGGTTTGAGTTGCCTTAACTTATTGGGTTTTACAGTACTCAGTTGGTTTGAGTTCTCTTCATTTATTGGGTTTTACTGTGCTCAAATTGATTCATTTACTCAAATGGATTAAGTTCACAGTACTCATTAGGATCAGTTTTTGAACTTAAATGGTTTGTTGCAATCGGTTTCCTCAAATGGTTTGAGTTACCTTAACTTTTTTGGGTTTTACAGTGTAGATATACTGTACGATATTTACTGGGTCTCAGACCGGACAAGAAGCACTGCATTAAATTCTATTTTCCCCCATCCTGTCTTTAAAACATGACAGTTTATTTTACCCCAGTATTTTCAATGAAGTTTCTGTGCTCTCCTGCTGATCCTGACGGCGCTAGCGGTTACATAGTCTTTTGTCTCGTTTTACGCTTGAACAACTAAATGAATGCTTAAATCTATTGAACTGAATGTGTTGTTATTACATTACAATATCGATGCTGTAAAAAGAACCGTATGAAATTGAAAATAGTCACATTAAGCTTTCACAGGAAGTTCATCATTGGCTGAAAAACACTAACAGTGCATATACCCCATTCCATATTGAGCATACCTTTCACCAGATGAAAAGTATTTGGAAAAGAAGTGATTTTATAGGGGAGTGCATCTTCAAAATAAATATTGCAAATTTATTTATGAAGTCAGTTGCCGTGTAAATCAGTTTAGATAAGGTGACCTTCAAAATAATGTTTTGTACAAAACCCTGTCCTGAAACAGACTTTACCTCTATGACATCTTTCCATTTTAGAATTCGAGCCTAAAAACCAGCATAAGGGTCCAATAGTAGCAGTTAAAAAACGTCTTCCTGGAGATTCTCTCATCAACCCAGGAACAAAAAGGTGAACATTTTAATGGACTGTAGATTAAAGTAACTAAAACATGTGAAGATTTGTTTACTTTTGTCTTGCTTGCTGACATCTGTATTTGTCTGTATTACAGAAAGAAACCTGCAACAGGTGTGGCGTTTGATGATGAATGATGTCAATGTAGCGTCCAGATTTTAATAAGTATCAATTATTAGTTTTTATCAAACCCAAAGTTCTTTTTTTTAAATGTACATCTTGCAAAGCATGAACAAGTTTTTAATCATCATGCACCTATTTAAGCTTTTATTAAACACAACTGCAAAATGATTTTAATGTATTTTAAACTATGTTGCTAATAATTATATATTTTTAAATAACTGTTCTCTTATTTTAAAAACAAAACTCAACATGTAATTCGAAAAGAAGAGCGACAAAATACATATATTTAACAATTTATTGATTTAATTATTCTCTTTTCTCCCTGTTAATAATAAAAACATCAGTTCACCTCAGTTAGCACAAGAGAATGGAAACAATAAAAGTAATTGAAAACGAGCTGAAAAGGTCCAGTCAGTCTTGTTACAAGGGAATCCACCTGAACACAGGTATTACTGGATGGAAATAAACGTTCATAAATATCGAATCATATTAACATGTACCGAAGTTACATTCCAAAGCACTTATACTAGAAAGATAAAACTAAATCACCCCTTTAACCATAATGCTATTTTATCTGATACAGAACCACACTCATGTTTGCTGGTGTCTTAAATCACTGCACATGTTCATTTCCGAAAAACAAAAAGCAGCTTGGGGCTGATCTTTAGTTAGGCTGTTGAGGTTCTCCGTTAGCAGGAAATATAATCCAAAGCGGCCCTTCATAATCAAAGTCAGACTTTCCATCATTACTGTATGTAAATAAGTGTTCATTAGGTCAGTTTTAACAATAGACAAACTTTCATTTTCCCTTTGGTCATGCATCAATCTTTGCTTTCCTCTCAAAAATATTGATCAAACTCTCTTACGCAGCAATTTCAGAAAAATAAGACACCATTACAGTACTAAGTGTCAACGACTGTGCAAGATTCAGAGATTAAGCACGGTTAGACTGTCACTGAGCGATTAAACCAAACCATCACCGACACAAAGGAGAAGCATCATTTCAGTCAAATCCACAATATAATCAGGTCGAACACAAATTAAAAATGTTACATTACAGTGCAAACGACAAAATCAAAACCTCCTAAAACAAACCAATTCGAGGTTTCTCATAAACACAACAACGACCTGATTTCTGTCTATCTGTAATAAGAGTGACTCAAAAGTTCACCTTTGGCTTCACAGTGATAGCGTGACACTTATTATGAACATTTCTACTGACATCTGGTGATGACATCTGGTATTACGCAGCTTTTAACCATTAATGCAACAGATTTCAATTACAATTCACCTCAATTCATTCATCAAAACAAAAAAAAAAGAGAAACCCCTGGTTCAGGAGACACAATAGTCAGCACAAAACATTTATGCCATTTACATTCAATTACAAGACCATAAACATCTGGATAGCAGGGCTGGTCCGCTCCGGTTCGACCACTGAAGGCCTTTGAATCGTTCATCAGTCATTCATTACTGAACGTCCGATTTAAAAAGGTGCACAGGTTAATCTGCATTCTTCGACAAGAACAACGGGTCTGTTCGAAACATTTAAGCATAGTAAAATTTCTTCAACCCACAACACGACAGGCTTGTCTTTTATAGCATGCTCTCAATGCAGTACCAAATGAACAGACTAGAAAAAAGATGTATAGTTACAACCCAACATGAGGATAAACAGTCATAAAAGAACAAGTCCTTTTCCTTGAGGGATGATTATGTTATGACATCAACACTACAATTAAAACAACTCGGACGTGATCAGTTTAAAGATATTACGACCATATTCGAATTTAAAGCGATACCAAAATAAACCATACAGCCACTTTTTTTTTGTTTCTAAGAAATACATTCTCTTTAAATCCCATCCAGCAGGCGTGAATATGAAGTACAGTTTTTTTTTTGTTTGTTTTTTTGTTTTTACACGTTTCCATAAACCGTCATCTCCGAAATGCACGAGGGGAGGCCGTGGACGGAGGACCTGATCGCGTTCAGGCCTCGACTGTTGTCCAGAAGAGCCGTTCTGTGCAGACGGAAAGAATGAGGACCCACTCACTGGGCTGGAGAAACAGATCTTCTCCAACCACAAATAAACGCACAAATGTCTTTCACCGCACAGACACGGGTCTGAACTTGAGGCTTATATTTGAACATCTCTCCGTCTGTGAGATTAACAGCAGTTTTAGCACAGAGTGTCTGTATTAAAGGATAACTGCACCTGTGAGAAGGCAAAAGAAACATTCAGTTCAACAAATGTTAAAAAAAACACTTGCTTGATGAATCTAATGATCTACTCACCAAATCTATCTCCTCGTATACACTAATATTTCAGGAATGTCAGTTGTATTTAAAAATGGGATCAGAGTGAGAATTACAGGGGGGGTTGGGGGGCTTTTGACACCCCTGATTGACCCTTGATCCCCATGAAGGACAACTAAACAATAATTTGAACTCATCTGTAACTTAAATATTGATATTAATTGGTTAGTTCACACAAAAATGAAATTATATTATTATTTACTCATCCTCATGTCATTCCAAACTCTTGGGACAACTTTTTAAATAAATTACACCTATGGAGGATGAGGGAGCTCTCTGATTTTATCCGAAGTCCCTTTGGCAAATCATTTCACTTGGTGGCCATCTTTGACACACCGCTCGGGCATTCTGTCTGAATGGGGAAAACATAAAATTTGTTCGTCAAGCTTACGATTACATTACATATTTGGAATCACCAATAAAATTAAGCAACAACTGTCTTTATAAGTTTAGTTTCTAATAGTTCAAATCAAACAAAATCGGCATGTGCACATGAAAGGAACGAGATCACGACGCTGGCAGTGTTGCACAGTATCATCCTCTGACTCTTTGTTTACTCGTTTGTGGGTGTTCGTGTAGTTGCTGTCATGTGATGTGCATTTGACAGGATGGACTGTACCTCGCATTCATTTCATACAGATTACAAAACCAAAAAACTTTTGTTTTCAAGTGCACTTGGTTCATTGAAAAGTACACATTTTAAGCTTTATGTGGATATATTTCTTATGTCTGTGAAGCAAGTATTTGCTGAGATTACAGTGTGTTTGTTGACCACAAAATCTGTTGTAAAAGTACATGTCTGGTCCGAGCTTCTCCCCTGAAGAAACGTCAGTCTATAGCAATCAATGATTGGCTCCTGTATTAGTAGGCAGGGCTTCATTCGCCATATTGACAGTTGCACTTTTCCCCATTCAAAACTATATGAGTGACATGTCTTGTGTATTCTATAGTCTTTGTTTCATCTAAAATATCTTTATTTGTGTTACAAAGATGAACAAATGTCTCATGGGTTTGGAGCAATATGAGGGTGAGTAATACTTAACATTTCCTAATCAACTATCATTTAAATTTTTGGGTGAACTAGCACTTAATAAAAAACAAAACAAAAAAAAAACAGCATAAATATACATTCGAGCACCCCTATAATGGCTGATACCAGTGTGAATGCATGATCATGCCCAGCAGGCTATACAGGAAAGCATTCAGTCGGCGATCTGAACACAGGCAAATTTACTGTAGCCTACCGATACACACTTTTCTTGGAAAACGGGTGTTTGTATCTACATATAGCCTAAATTAATGTAAAGGTAGACTTTTATAGTATGTATCAAAACACTGAAAATTGTATAAAAATATAATTTTAAAACTATAATTGTAATTAACCAGTGACAAGTAATTGAATTAAATATAGGAATTTGGTTCACTAAAGCATGCGCATATGTATTATGACTGGAAAAAAAAAACCTACTAGTCTAAAAATATTATAACAGGAAAAATTATAACAAGTAAAATATTTCTAATTTCTTAAACTATGAAGACACATACTTTAGTAAACACTTGCATGGCTCCGGCATCTTGCAAATTTATTATCCTCTGTTTCTGACCAATGCAATTCAATAGCCATCAAAGACTTGTCATAGCTGCCGTATTTTAACAGAAGTGCCATGTTTTATGTTATGTTTGAAGGGTTGCTTCACAGAGCCTGCTCTCAAAGTATTGCCAGGTCCTCTTATTATAAGGGATGCTTGTTAAGCGTCTTTGAGCTTAAGCAATTCTGTTGAAGGAGTAAACACAGTGCAAAGGGTGCAGGACGCCATTTTTTGGTATCTGCCTTATTTAGTCCTAAGATTAAATGTTTGGGTTTGCAAACAAGTGTGCTTACATGGAATACATTTTTAAATACATATTTTAACTTTTTAGCCATTGTTTAAACAATACATTTTATTTACAAATAACCTCTTAAGGCCCAAGGTGTATTTTACATGCATTTTTTATTTCTCTTTGCTATTTGGGCTTATTGGAACCTAATTAGAATAAAAATCTAAGTATCATCTTTTGATATGATGTACTTTTAGAGAAAAATGATGTCCATATATGTGGACTCGTGGTCCGAATTTACATAAAACACTTTTTCCTAAATGTTTTTAATGCATATATAACATAGATTTTTTTTTTGAACTTGCTTTGACTATCAAAGAGTAAAAACAACATTTTTCCCATTTTGGACAGTTAAAAATAGGGGTTGGAACATTTCATATGCTGCAAAACAGTTGCAGGATGACACTGTATGTCTGTAACTAAATATAAAACATTCAAAGTATTTTAAATAGCCACTTAAGAGCTAAAATGTGCTGTCCATGCATGTGGACACTCAAGCCCATAAGGAAATTGATCAAAAGTGAAAGTAAAGTTACATTTGTAAGACTACTGTAATGTACAAATATTCTGTTTCTAATTCTTATTCAGCCTTTTCATTTGAACTGTTTATTAAATGATTAAAAAAAATTCAGTTCTGAGTAGAAAATCAGCTTATTAGAGTGATTTCTGAAGGATCACGTGACACAGCTTTTATGCTTATTTCGTGTTGATTAAAAACATGCAACCTGAAAGGACTGGTAATAAGAGTAATTGAACTGATTCATTTCAAACTGAATCGAATCTCTTCAAGTGACATGTAGCTTTTATGAGTCTTACCCTCTCTTCCTCAAAGCTGATCAGTCCTTCGTCATCATCGCTCTCCAGTTCCTCTGGCTCTTCACTCACGAGGGCGTTGAGCTCAGTGTTTGCAGGACGAGGCCTGAGGAGGCTGAGCAAATGCTGCAGTGGCGACTGACCACCACTAGATGGAGAACTTTCTTGCTGCTCTAAGTTGTCGCTTTGCTTTTTTGCAAAGTTAACAAACACCTAAAAAGGAGTAGAGAGAATAAGACATTACTACTTTTCTTGTCATAACATTTTCAGCCTTTGGGTTTAAATTGCCCACTTATTAAGGCTCTTGCATTAACAAACTGATAAGTATATAATAAGATGATTGTGATCAATAAATGCAGAATAATCAATTCAAATTAAGACAATTTAAAGGGGATCTATTATGTACAAATTAATTTTATAACAGATTTAAGCACAGCTGTGTGGAAATACTGTGTAAATATAGCCAGCCTCTAATGGTAAAAAAAATAATAATTTTATTTTTTATAATCACACTTGACAAAACCCCCCCCAAAAAACTCTCCCCTTGTACATGACATCAGAGGGGTAAAGCCACACCTATTATTGACGATCTCTTCCTCATTAGCATAAACAGCCCTGAGTGAGAAGCAGCCGTCTGCCATTAGAGTTTTCACCTGCTGAGGATGTTAGCTACTAAGAGGATTATAAATGTGGAGTTTTAAGATGCACAAATGAACACCATTGTCTCCAAAGATGGCTTTCTTCCGAGACACTTCTTTTCAAATTTTCAGTTTTTCACAAGGATATAACGTTAGTCCAGTGTTGGGCAATAACGTGTTACTAGTAATGTGTTACTGTAACAGCATTACTTTTGACAGTAACTAATAAATGTAACGCAATACTTGTTTAATATATATTTACTCTGTTAACGTTACAATATGATGCGTTTGTCTGTAGCTTGGTAAGTTAATTAATTTTGTCTGCAGTCTAGCCTACATCTTCCTGTATACAGCAGCGACACATTGTGGGATTGGTGGATGCCAACCAATCACCATAAAGATGACGCATCGTGTATGAGGTGCCAGACTGGACAAAAGCATAAAAACTGAATGAACGCGAGGTAGACCAAATGTGTGCGGGAGAGAGACTGAGTGCGTGCAAGAGAGGCCAAGTGTGCTCGCGAGAGAGGCTGCATGCGAGGTAGACCGAGAGACTATTAATGTTACTATTATTAATTACTTTTACTTATACTACTGTCTGTTGTTTCAAATAAATAAGCACCCATTTGTTATCTGTATAACAAAATTGACTAGTTTAGTAGACACAGTGACACATTTCTGTTATATTTCAGAACACGTTTTTTTTTTTTTTTAAATGTATAGTGTTGTATTGCTCAGAAAAATGCTGGAATTTTTTTATTGTACATATTTTTATAGCTGTTATACAACAGTAGATTTTGTACTACAGTAGATATACACAGCTTACTTTCCATAAGTTGCTGACATACCACATTTAATTTGTGGTTAGTTTGAAAATTGCTCATAGATTTCATTTTTGAGCAGCTGTTATGTTTTGTTTAAAATGCATAAAATGTATGGTTGTCTATAATAGCAGTTTTTTTTTTTTTTTTGGTGCCGAGTCTTACCAAATTGATTCTGAATGATCATTCAGATTACTTTCATTAATTTATTTATTTCATAAAAGTTTTGTGTTTGTTGTATATTGTTGCTAGTTTTCATACTCAACCTGTGAAGGAACATGTTTAAGAGTTAAGTACAACAACTTTTATGATGCTGAAGCAACTTTAGTTTTTGCTTTTTTGTTTCTGAATATATTATTTAACCGGTTTATCACCATCAAATCAAATCAAAGTTTATTTCTAGAGCACACTTAATTACAAACTTTGGTTGACCAAGGTGCTGTACAATAGCAGATAAAAAACAGCAATACATCACAATAAAAACAACAATATAAAACAATAGTAACAACAGTAAAAATTTCCAAGAAAAAAGCAATTTAGGAAAGCCTAGAACTGCCATTAAGGAATATTAAGTGCACTCCAAAACAGTTGAGTCTTTAACATCGTTTTAAAAATAGATAACGTGGGTGCTGTTCTGATTTTTAACGGTAACTTATTCCATCGGACCCACAACTGCAAAGGCTCTATCGCCCCTGCATTTGAGACGAGATCGAGGTATTTGCAATAGATGGCAGTTATAATTTGATCTAAGCGATCGGGTTAGCAGTGATCAGATCAGAAAGATACGGTGGCGCTAGGTTATGCAAGGTTTTATAAACAAAGAGTAAAATTTTATAGTCTATTCAGAAATAAACCGGCAACCAATGTGGTGATTGCAATATTGGTGTGTGGCTACTTGTGAGCAAACGGCTGGCCGCATTTTGAACCATTTGAAGTCTGGAAATAGAAGATGAAGGTAGACCAATATATAAAGAATTACAATAATCTAATCGAGTGGAAATAAAGGCATGAATAGTCGTTTCAAAAGCCCTTCCTGCTTAGGAAGGGTTTCACTTTGGCTAGTCTTCGTAGATGATAAAAACTTGAACTTACTATTTTACTTATTTGTTTGTCAAGTTTTAGACTGCTGTCTAGTAGAAACCCAAGATTTTTAACTTCAGAGGTAAGGTAACAGTTTAATACACCGAGATCGGTAGGCGGTTTGCTAGAATGCTTTGGAGGACCAAAAAGAATAACAGGTTTTATCTTTATTCAAAAGCATTGTGATATTTTTTTATTTTTGTTGTGAGAATGCAATGCAATGAGAATGCTAATTAATTCAAACTGTGAAGTTGATCAACAGTGTATTTTCCATGCAGCACTGAAGTGACATTATAATGGCATTAAAAACATTAAAAATGTTCTTTGGAAAAATTAATTTGAACAGTAATGCATTACTTTTTGGTGTAAGTAATCAGTAAAGTAATTGAGTAACTGTAACTAGTTACTATTTTTCAGTAACTAGCACAACACTGCATTAGACCTGTTTTGAATCTACTGCTACGGTGGTGCGTTGGTGTTTGTAGCATAATCTCATAAAGTGACAGTCACCAAAACAGCACAATTTAGATCAAAGCCTAAAAGGGGCAGATTCAAGCAGCTATAAAACATTACTTGTGGGGTATTTTGGGCTGAAACTTTACATACACACTCTTGGCACATCAGAGACTTATTTTACATCTTGTAAAAAGGGGCATTATAGGTCTCCTTTCAGAGCCTTTTCAAAAATGTTAAAGATGTATCTTCAAAAAAAAAAAACATACAAAAAATAAAGTAAAAACAAATTGCTAAACAAATCAAAATATTTAAATTGAACACACTAAAGAGAAAAAAAAAATGAAAAAAATCAAAAGCTTTTCAGTGAGCATTAAAGGTAGTGTTACATGGACATAGAAAAATAAATACCTGTTTAAAATGATGTATATGCACTTTGATGACTTTTTAAACTATTATTATTTCTTGAGGTTTACTTACGTTATCCAATGTGGTTTGGCTGACAGAATAATCCTCGATGCTCAGCACCTCCACCACCTGCTCCATTTTGCTGAAGACCTGAGCCAGAGAGATGTTCTCTGACTTCAGCTGGTACTGAATCTTCGTGTGGTGTCGCTCCTTAGGTGAAAGAAATACGCACAAGTTTCAATTTTTTTTTTTACTGCAAGCAAAGCAAGCTCAAAATACACGCACATGTATACTTAGATTTGTCAGCACTATACGAAAACAGCTTGGGAAAGCTTCTTGCAACTTTCTGCAAATAGGAAAATTCATTGTCTTATACAATTACAATACATTACAGTCCAAACTGACAACCCAAAAGTGCTTGTATACTACAGCCATCTGTTTTGGAGACATTTGAGCTGATGCACAGCAAATCTAGATTTCCAGTCAAACTCTGTTCATCATTCCTACCATAAATTCATTTGCTACTGACAATAAAATGAAGATATGAAGAGTTCAGATGCAAAAACCTCTGAAATTTTAGATTCTCAGCTTCTTATGATTATGTTCAGTTTTGTTCACTTTAAAGGCAATGAAAAGAAGCTATTATTTGCCATAAAAGTGAAATTACACAACCTACACACAGGAGCCTGAGATAAATGCTCACTTTAGAAGAAAATTTCAGATGGCACTTGGAGGTTTTTGCATCAAAAACTCTTTATATATGCTTATATAAACACTTTTTAAAATTAAACTTAATGGTGCAGTATGCAAGTTTGACACCCAGTGGTTGAACTAGGTATTGCATTCCTGGATCAAAACACACGCAAGCGCAGGTTGCCAGATTGAGGACCAACAGGAGCGAGCCTGACTATCGAGACTAAACGCTGATTTAAGTCTGATTTAAGTTGTGTTCTATATAAAAGCAACGGCACCCGATAGAAGGAATATTTTCATACACTGTAAAACCCAAAAAGTTAAGGTAACTCAAACCATTTGTGGAAACCGATTGCAACAAACCATTTAAGTTCAAAAAATTATCCTAATGAGTGCTGTGAACTTAATCCATTTGAGTAAATGAAGCAATTTGAGCACAGTAAAAGCCAATAAATGAAGAGAACTCAAACTTGAGTACTGTAAAACCCAATAAGTTAAGGCAATTCAAACCATTTGAGAAAACTGATTGCTACAAACTATTTGAGTTAAAAAACTAATCTATATGAGTACTGTGAACTTACTCCATTTAAGTTGGTACTTACTTAACTCATTACCTTCAACACTGAGTTCCAATCTCTTTTCAAATGAGTAGAATTAACTTTCAGTAAATCTTGAGTTAACTACACTCCTTTCATTTGATAAAGTTGACTGTTGGGTGGCGACGCAGTGGCGCAGTAAGTAGTGCTGTCGCCTCACAGCAAGAACGTTGCTGGGTCGCAGATTCGAACCTCGGCTGGGCTGGGTCAGTTTCTGTGTGGAGTTTGCATGTTCTCCCTGCGTTCACGTGGGTTTCCTCCGGGTGCTCTGGTTTCCCCCACAGTCCATGCGGTACAGGTGAATTGGGTAAGCAAAACTGTCCATAGTGAATGAGTGTGTGGATG
Organism: Danio kyathit; assembly: GCA_903798195.1. Lineage (NCBI taxonomy): Eukaryota > Metazoa > Chordata > Actinopteri > Cypriniformes > Danionidae > Danio > Danio kyathit. Next base: position 30,866,830 of record LR812523.1, read on the forward strand.
TTTCCCAGAGATGGGTTGCAGCCGGAAGGGCATCCGCTGCGTAAAATCGTGCTGGATAAGTTGGCGGTTCATTCCGCTGTGGCGACCCCGGATTAATAAAGGGACTAAGCTGACAAGAAAATTAATGAATGACTGTTGGGTTTTACAGTGTATTAAAAGGAGTTTTTCCTAACCGACACCTAGAATTTATATTTCAGAAACGGCTTCTATTTTTTGCAGCTGAATAACAGAAAACTTGATGACATGACCACCTCAGGTACACCTAATGTGCTTTATTCAGTGTTTAATGCTAACAATGTGAGTTCGAATGCCATTTTTCATTACATTTATTGCCATACTACTGAAAGCAGCAGCAGATAGTTCACCTAAGATAAACCGTTTGAAATTGAACTTTAGAACAGTAAAATAATGCAAACCAACACATATCAATGATTCAGCATCTACATTTAATAGTGTTAAAGAGGTTTAATATGTATTAATTAGAATATAAACCTTACCAGTGAGTGGCTGTATTTAAATTGCAAATCTCATCACGTAGTGTGTTGTTAAGAGTTACATTATTAGGTTACACAGGGTTACATTAGCTACGCTTCCATCCACCTATTTTTATGCGCATTTTGGATATGCACATAAAAAATTGTTGACAAAACTCAAGATGCAAATACATTTTGATGTAGGATAAACGTTTTATTCAATAAGAAAAAATGCGCATAAACTACAATGGAAACACTTATTGAACAAATTCCAGTATGCGCATTAAAAAAATCATGTGATTTTGTTATAAGAGATCATGTGATGACAAAAATGTGAAAATGTAATTGGACAAACCAGCAGGCTTAGCACATTGTAAAACATCTAAAATGTTGTTTTGGTCATTCTCAAACTCCATAACCATTTCAGTAGTAGTGTTATTATATTATTAATTACCTCCAGAATCAAGAGCATCTGTGCGTTCACTGTGTGTCAGGATTGCCTTCTGAGGTGCCAATTATTGAATAAAGAAAGATTCAGGCAGCTTCTCCTATCGCAGTAAATTCAGTTTTTACTGTTGATATTTGGCGCCAGTTAATCAGGAAGTGACAATTTTGTTCGCTTTGACTCGTTGGATGGAAACGCTGCCTTTTTCGCATATTTGAATGGAAACATAGCTAATGTAACCTGCTCACCTAATGTTTATGTTCGTAATATTTATATTATTTGCTAATTAATAACCAGCTCATGTGGAACTGAATCTGCGTCTCATTTCGGAGTCCACCGGAGGTCGCATTTCTGTCATAAACACATGCTTTGAGAGCCTTTCTAATTGAATGAATAAAAATATGCGGTTTTCCAACAAGGCAACCCGGGGTGCTGAAATATAATTGGCTAAACTGGCATTGGGCGGGTTTAAAAAAAGAACCAAAACAAAGACAGACGTTCCGGCACGTAACTCACATTTTCAAAGCTGAATATCTGACTTTAGCATTGTTTTTCAGATGAACAATCACTTAGCATGTTTCTTAAATATCTGCAAACATATTATGGTTTTTTTTATGCTTTAGAAGAGTCAAAAACTTACATACAGCACCTTTAAGCTTGTTTTATTTCAGCTAGTTGCTAAGGAGCAAGCAAGTTGTTTCTTAATTGTATTCATTCATTCATTCATTCATTTTCTTTTCGGCTTAGTCCCTTTATTAAATAAATTCCACAGCGGAATGAACCGCCAACTTCTCCAGCATATCTTTTACGCAGCTGATGCCCTTCCAGCTGCAACCCATCACTGGGAAAGACCCATACACTCTCATTCACACACATACACTACAGACAATTTTGTTTTTGGACTGGTGGCGGAAACCGGAGCACCCGGAAGACACCCACGCGAATACGGGGAGAACATGCAAACTCCACAGAGAAACGCCAACTGACCCGGCCAAGGCTCAAACCAGCGACCTTCTTGCTGTGAGGCGAACGTGCTACTCACTGCACCATCGCATCGCGATGCATTTAACTGTATTTAGTTAAAGTTAAAACTAAAATAACCAAAACTAAAATTAAAAGAACATATATATACATTAAAAAACTGAATACAAATGTAAACACAAAATACAGAACTAAAAAATAACCTTATTTTTATCTAATCTAACCTAATCCCATCTAATCTCACCTTTAGAACGGCCTCTGGAAAATTTCTGTTGAAAAACCGAATCACTTCTTTAACGCTAGCAGTGGTCTTGGTGCGTACTGTAATCATGTATCCATCTCCGAATCTGGAATAAACAGTTCATCAATAAACATTTCATAAATGCACACATTCATAAATGCTCCTGAATCATACATTTTAGTGGCTGAGAATTAGTTTCAAACCTGTTTTTGAGATGCTGGATGCTTCCTAGACACTTGAACCTGCCGTTAACCATGATGCCTAGTCTAGTGCACAGCGCTTCACACTCCTCCATACTGCAAACAAACACATCAGAACATCACACATCAAATAGTCTGTGCTTTTAAAACCCAAACTTGCCTTTATGGTAGTTATTGCACCTGTGTGACGTCAACACTACTGAGCGTCCCGTCTTGATGATGTCAAGAATCAGGTTCCATAAGAAACGGCGAGCCTTTGGGTCCATACCTGTGGTGGGTTCATCCTATGAAGACAAGCAACAAACATGATCATGTTTAGTCCTGCTTACAGTATTAAATACAGTTAAGCCCAATCAATTGTTTATCCATTTTTTTTTGTTTTATTTTAAATGAGTTCTATTATGTCCTTTTTTTTCCACAAGATTTGTACTTTTTGAATGATATAAGTTTGAAGTATGCTAAAAACGTGTCTGTGAAGATTAGCTTGAAATACCCCAGGGATTTATTTATTTTTTTTTAAATATAATGCTGTTATTGTTAGGTACATTTCTTTAATTAACAAATTAATTACTAATTACAACATAAAATTGTATTTAAACTATTTTTCTAAGTCACTGTAAAAGTAACTTAATGACTTGACCCAAAACTACTTGAAGGTCCCATGAATTAAAATAAAATCTTTTAGATGTTAGTATCAGTGTTGTTAATTTTTAAGATATCCATAAGCTAGTGTGCTCTGAAACAGTGACGAAAATAGTAACTTCTGCCAAAATGGGTCAACGGTTTTATTTACGTCACTTTACAGTATACTGCAGTTTCTCATTATATCATAACCAATCAAATGCTCTCTAGTATCTGACGTGCCCCGCCCCCTTCAAGAAGCTTCTCATTTGCTTTTCATTGGATGCGCTTGAGCTCAACCTCTCTTACTGGCAAAACGCTATTGGCTGTTTTTTAAAAAAGGAGAGGAGCTACACTATGCCCCACCCTCTCTTTGTTTTTCGGTTGAGATTACGTCAAACATTTTAAAGCACTTCACGAGACCTTTAAAATCACTAGAAATCTTATTGCATAGACATCAGAAAATATTTTTTTAATTAATTGAATATGAGTCAAACAGACCTCTTAAAACATTTAAAAATGTTAAACATTATATGTCTCAAATAAAAAATATTTTAAATTAACAAAACCCTATTTCATACTCATTTTATTGTTTGTTTCTTAAGCATGTGTAATCATTTACAAATTGTCAGACAAGCCTAACCTTTTTAGCTTAATAGTTGGCTATCATGCCAACTATCTGAATAACACTAACAAATAATAATAATAATAATAATAATAATAATAATAATCAACTATGAATTTATGCATTATATTTTCATAAACCAATTTCTATATCAATTAAATCTTTAATTGTACCTTTTTATATTGAAAAATTGAATTATTATGATACATTATTTTTGTGTGACAAAAAATACAATTAGTTTACTTGAATTCCTTTACAGTATTACAGAATGTGAGATCAGACCACATCTGCTCCACCACCATCACACTCAACACTGGTGTACCACAGGGCTGTGTGCTGAGCCCCTTCCTCTACTCCCTTTTTACCATCGACTGTAGGCCTGTGAACAGTTCTAACACCATCATCAAATTTGCAGATGACACCACAGTGATTGGTCTAATCAGCAACGATGATGAGACTGCCTACAGGGAGGAGATACAGCATCTGGCCACCTGGTGCACCGACAATAATCTGCTCCTTAACACCGACAAGACCAAGGAGCTCATTGTGGACTTCAGGAAGGGACGAACAGGCTCACATGATCCCATCCACATCAATGGGATGGCCGTCGAGCCTGTCTCATCCTTCAAGTTCCTGGGGACCCACATCTCAAAGGACTTTTCCTGGACCACCAACACCTCCAGCCTGGTCAAGAAGGCTCACCAGCGCCTATTTTTCTTAAGGCAACTTAAGAAGAACCAGCTGTCATCAGCCGTCTTGGTGAACTTCTACCGCTGCACAATAGAGAGCATCCTGACAAACTGTGTCACAGTCTGGTATGGAAGCTGCTCTGTTGCGGAGCGTAAGGCACTGCAGCGGGTGGTGAAAACTGCCCAACGCATCACAGGGACCACACTGCCAACCATAGAGGACATCCAGAGGAAACACTGTCTGCGCCGAGCACGCAGTATTCTTAAGGATTCCTCTCATCCTGCTCACAGACTGTTTTCTTTCCTGCCTTCTGGCAGGCGCTTCAGGCTCCCCCGGACAAAAACCAGCAGACTAAGGAACAGCTTTTTTCCCAGAGCTGTCTCCCTTTTGAACTCTGCCCCCCACTGACTCTTTGCCCCCCTGATACACCCCACTATCCTCATAACTCAGACTCCTCATAATCACTGCACTATTTAACATTTGCAAATTTAAAAATTGCACATTCATTGCACTGATTCATTTATTCTAACTGTACATACCCATGTACATTTGTAATTATGTACACACACACTGTACATATACATTTGTAATTATGTTTATATATCTGCACACTTCTGATTATTAATAGCAACCTGTACATCTATCCATCTATTGTAAATCTCTGTTCATAGCTAACACAACCTGTATATAATGTTCATAGTACATCCATTTGTAAATATCACCATAGTTTTTCTATAACTGCACTTTATAACTTATACCTGTATCCTGCACTTGCTGCTATTGCACTCCTGGTTAGACCTAAACTGCATTTCGTTTCCTTGTACTTGTACATGTGTAATGACAATAAAGTTGAATCTAATCTAATCTAATCTAATCTATTACAGACAAGTGCATTATACTGTAAGTAACTGCAATTAAATTACCTTAAAACAAAAAAGAATCCCTTTCTTTGTGATTTCAGTGAAATAGTAACTAGTTACTTTATAATTAACTACACCCAACACTAAGGGTGCTTTCACTCCTAGACTTTTGTTTCGGAAACTGGCGCATTTCCCCAGTTAGCATGGTTCGTTTGACATATGTAAAACCAGCAATCACGCTCGGATCCGCGCCAAATCAATTGGTCCGAGATCGCCTAAATGAGGTGGTCTCGGCTCGAATGAAACAAACTCTAGAGTGAATCAATTGTAGTGAGAAAGCAAAACGGTCCGAACCAGGCTATATCATGGTGTATTTTCGATATGTAATAGGCATATATATGGCTATATGAAGAGAGAATTATAAGTAGAGCGGGACGGCATTCCTACCGATAAATGTACGTTTCATGTCAAATACGAAAGTGAAAGCATGTTAACTATTGACGAGAGCTGTTTATCCATTGACCGAACTGCAATCTTGGTTTATCTGTTATTTCTCTCTATAATGTAAAACCTATAATGCAATTTTTCATTTTTGCATTGCAAATTCTAGCCAACGGTTATGTACGAGAAAGTCATACCTCTAATTTATATGGTGACTATGTCTGTGGGTGTCACCATTCAAAATTAAAGCACAGCTTTTCGCTTATAGGCCCAGTTTCACAAACAGGGTTTAGCTTAAGCCAGGACTAGACCTTAGTTAAATTAGGCTATTTAAGCAACATTTATAAAACGGCCTTAGAAAAATACATTACTGGTGGGCACCTGTAAACAAAAAATGACACTGACATATTTTAAGACATTTCACTGCAAGTTATTTTCAGTTGAGACAGCTCAAACATGCAATTTAATCCAAGACTAGCCTTAAACCTTGTTTGTGAAACCGGGGGATAATGTCTTATTTATTGCCATAAATTAAGATAAGGATGCATGACAGCTGAGCAGGACTCTGCCAAACAAACCCTGAAACTCTGACCAATGTGATGAGAGTTTACTCGCACAAGACATGTTTTTGCTATTTTGGTCCGTTTAGAAACGTTGCCGTGTGAAAGCGAATCACACCAAGAACAACATGCAACACTGTAACAATTTTAGTCCCTGTTTCGGAACAAAAGAATCGATCCACAGGTGTGAAAGGATCCTAAATGCTGTAAATGCTCATTTTGAGTTAAAAGCGTAAACAAGCTGTGTTTCTCTTTTAATGCAAATAAGCTTCTGCTCCCCGCCCACAAAGGGCGGTGCTTTCCCTAGTGTCTCAGTAACTCTGGCAGAAGACATTATTCTGTTTTAAAGCCTTGTCAGTTTAAACTTATAATATTGGGTTTTCTGAGTGCACAGACACAGAAAGCTAGCTGTCAGATAGTGCATTATGCAAGCATTAAGTGAAACTCTTTTGACCTCAACTCTCAAAAGCACAACAGTCATGTCAAAAGCACACAAAAAGTCAAGCATGACAGGCAGCTCTAACCAAAAAGATGAGCGATGGGTATCCAATCAGAGCAATGGCTGTAGAGAGTTTGCGTTTGTTGCCTCCGCTGTAGGTGCCAGCAGGTTTGTCGGCATACTTGGACAACTCCAACTTCTCCAAAGCCCACCTAACCACCTTCAGGACACAAAGAGAGAGAGAAAGCAAAAAATAAACACTTGCTATTTCTCGCAGTATGAACAATTAATTTAGCAGTTCCTAATTATAGATTTTCTTGGACTCTTCGAGCTGATTTCAGGAGAGCATTCAGGAGCTCTTATCCTCACTTGACTATCACTGATAAGTGCATGAACAGAATGCTGTGTCACTGCTCAGCATGTGTGTTTGTGTGCTCACCCGCTCCTCATCTTTCCATGGGATGCCGCGGAGGCGCGTGTAGAGCTCCAGATGCTCTCGAGCCGTCAGATCATCAAACAGAGCGTCAAACTGAGGGCAGTAACCGATGCTCTGCTGCACACGTAACAGCTCCCGCAAGATACTGCAAGACAAAGAGACCACCCATTTACATTAGCATTGCAAATGTAGCATATATAACTCAAGGAGTGACAAAACAGAAATATATTTTGGGATAAGTGTGGGATATATGTCTGTCTTTCTGTCTGTTGGATAACTACAAATATACAGTATATTCTACGCCATTTTGTAGTATAAAAAGTGTAAGTAGTGCATTCACACTGAAATTCTAAAAAGAGTAAGTGCACTTTAATTACCCGGATAATGCACTTATTCAACCTTTAAAATGTAAGTTCTGACTTTGCTTAGACAAATGTCTTGTCACTTTACAGAAATAAGGTACAGTATAGAATATAAAGTCATGGTGCAGTGGAAAAAGGGTTCATATTGTGTATGAGTCCCATGAGCTTGGAGGACTGCATCCACACATCTCTGCAATGACTCAAATAACGTATTAATAAAGTCATCTGGAATGGCAAAGAAAGCGTTCTTTCAGGACTCAGAGTTCATCAAGACTCTTTCCATTCATCTTCATTTTACCCCAGACATGCTCAATAGTGTTCATGCCTGGTGACTGGGCTGGCCAATCCTGGAGCACCGTGACCTTCTTTGCTTTTAGAAACTTTGATGTGAAGGCTGAAATATGAGAAGGGGCCCTCTCCTGTGGTTTGTAATGTAATGGGCAGCACAAATGTCTTAATACCTCAGGCTGTTGATGTTGCCATCCACTCTACAGATCTCTTGCACGCCCCTTATTCTGAATGTAACCCTAAACCATGATTTTTCCTTCGCCAAACTTGACTGATTTCTATGAGACTCTTGGGTCCATGCAGGTTCCAGTAGGTCTTCTGCAGTATTTGTGACGATTGGGATGCAGTATAACAGATGATTCATCGGACAAATGTATCTTCTGCCACTTTTCCAAACGATCAATTAGAAGTCAAGTTATTATTTGTTGCTCTTACAACTGGGATCGACGACAAGACTTTTGTCAGGTAGTGTACTATTGAAGTCAAATGGTTAATGGAAGAAAGAAAATCAAACTGGTTTGGAACTAATGAAGGTAAATAATGAGTATATGATGACAGAACTTTCAGTTTTGGGTGAACAAAACCCTTTAAAGTAGATTTGTACGTACAAGTTTATATTTCTTCCTACCTATGATGTGTCTTTTCTTGTTTTACACATAAATGTAACTAAATAAAGTTCTATTGTACATAATGCTGAAAAACATACAGTATGATATGGAGAGAGGATTTAGCAGTTTGCTAACTGATGAGATGTGGTGTGAGCACAGCACCTGTGTTCCTGGATAAAGGCTTCTCCACCTGTTGTGCTCTCATCTCCTGTCAACATTTTGAAGGTGGTGGTCTTTCCTGCCCCATTCACTCCCAGCAGACCGAAGCATTCGCCTGGACGGACCCCCAGACACAATCGGTCCACTGCCAGGATCCGGCCCATCTTACGAGACTTGTACACCTGTGAAGAGACAAAGACTCTGAGGATCTTATAACTCTGAGGAGTTATAAATGGGCATAGTATGCATAGTATCTCCATCAATCCATGACCCAGGTTATAGTTGGGGAAGATGAGAAAACATGACTTTAGGTAGCTGTTTACCAACTTCAGGTCCTGTGAGGTAAAAGAAAATGCATAGTATCTTATAACTCTGAGGAGTTATAAATGGGCATAGTATGCACAGTTTCTGCCAATCTCAAGAGTATATATTGGCTGTGTCTGAAATCGCATACGTCCATACTATATGGTACACTAAAACAGTATGCGAGCTGAGTAATATTTGAAAATCAGTATGCGAGAAGCACCCGGATGACTTACTACTTCAGGCGAGATTCTGAAGTGCGCATCGGATGGACGCTACGCTATCCTATGATGCACCGCGAGCGAATTCATGAATGGGAGTGAAGCAATGCAACTAACGCAGGTAGGTCACGTGATCATAACAAAATAGTGGATGTAGTACGTCCGAGTTCCATTTATACTGTATAGAATGTACTTTTCTAACGGTCGAGTAGTAAATTCAAATTCAAATGCAGTACGTAGTGAGTAGTAGGTGATTTCGGACGCAGCCATTGTTACAGGTTTGTGATTGGTTAGTTCTGGTTCCTGGGTTTTTGCTTTCTTTTGTTAATAGGTCATCAGAATGAGCAAGTGCGGCTAATTGATGTCCTACTTAAGGAGCTGCAAAGCAAAACTGTTGAAGAATCTAACTAAGGATCTGAGAATCCTTGTAGAAAACTTATGTGTGTGTGTTTTCAAGAAAACAACCATTCATTTGTGTTATGTTTTATTTTCATTTGTTTATATTCCTTTATTCTTCATTTAATCATTTTATTTAATCATAAGATCGGGCAACCCAGTGGCGCAGTAGGTAGTGCTGTTGCCTCACAGCAAGAACGTCGCTGGGTCGCAGGTTCGAACCTCGGCTAGGCTGGGTCAGTTGGCGTTTCTGTGTGGAGTTTGCATGTTCTCCCTGGGTTCGCGTGGGTTTCCTCCGGGTGCTCCGGTTTCCCCCACAGTCCAAAGACATGCAGTACAGGTGAATTGGGTAAGCTAAAATTGTCCATAGTGTATGAGTGTGAATGTGTGTGTGGAAGTTCCCAGAGATGGGTTGCGGCTGGAAGGGCATCCGCTGCGTAAAATTGTGCTGGATAAGTTGGCGGTTCATTCCGCTGTGGCGACCCCGCAAGGGACAAAGCCGACAAGAAAATGAATGAATGAATGAATTTAATCATAAGATCATTAGTCATTTACAATTATCATTATATTATTTTATGGATCATTAGTTTATGATTTGATTATTATTGATTTTTGTTTGTCATTTTATTATATTTACATATTTTATTATTATTATTTTCATATAATTATTGCTTCATTTTTATTTCCATTTTTCCAAATTGTTAAAATCTTATGACTGTGGATTCAAGCGAAACTTGTTTTCATGAGTTAGAGATAAGAGAATGTCTCTATTTCAAGGTCTGTATTGTCTCTGGACAATGTTGTGAAGCAGTAATTTTCTATTGCCATTGCTTGTGACATAATAACACTTGTTATATTTATCCTGTTATATTTATCCTGGTCTCCCTGTTATATTTATCCGGAGAAAGTCTGAGCATTGAATCATACGCAACTAAGATTATTCAATAAACTCTGCTCTTTCTCTATCATCAGTACTTTGTCTCCTACTTCTGCTACTTTCTGGTTTTCTCAGTCAACTCCTATATTGATAGGAGACTGTTAATTCAGTTGAATACTGGTTAACAGCTTTGGGTATTTGAAACTCTGCTGACTTGTTGTCCAGATACCTGGAAAAACATTTTCTGACAAGATCTGGCATCTGGGTCTGGATCGTATTTATCTGGCGTGGATATGGTGATCTAACACTGTGTTCTAGGAGACTGCTTCGCAGGATCGTTTAAGATCTATTGTTTTACTTACCCATCAATTATTTTTGTTTATTTTGTAATTTAATCTTATGTGTTGTTGTTGTTTTTAACTAACTTGGCCATTTATATTGGTTTTTGCCTCTTTAAACTGTATTTCTAAATTTTTTGTAGCCTTTAAATACATATCTTTTTGACATTTTCATTCTATTTGGTTCAGTTCTCATGTTCATTTGTTGTGTGCTTGAGCCGGGACATAACAATATTGAGTAGTAGCATTACATACCTAATATCTCATAAAAGTATTTCGTTTGATTAGATTTATTAAAGAGGGTTCCGTACAGGGTTCCAATCCTCTCTGAAAACAGCTGAGCTTCTGGAGAAGTGTCATGGATGGAGCTAATGCACTCCTCCTCTTGTATAAGTGCCCTTATAAGGAATCCTGCCTTTTTTGACGTCATACATTGAAAACCTTCTGAATCTTGTATGAACCAGGAAGAAGTATTTTTGTAATGTCACATGTGCAAATTACTTTTTGAAACTTTGGCCATGCTTAGTTTGAGATTGCAACTCTTTGACACTGAAATAACTCAAAATGCATAAAATGTCATGGAGTGTCTGACCTTGGTTAGGTTGTCGATCTTCAGCATGTCGTTGTCAGCGTCTCCCCTCAGAACTCGCCGTCTTTCACAGGCCACATCAACATCATCGTCCTCCACTGGCTGACTGTTGACAGGCACTCTCCTTCAATCAGAACAAAGTTGTGACCTTTACTGCATTTTCATTTCAAACCGTCAAACACGTCCTGTTTACAAGCACACACTCACTGGGCTTTCCTGAGGAAGTTGTACTGGCACAGAATTGTAATGAGAAAGCCGACGAAGCCCTCGATGGTCATTGCTACCAGTCCCCGTGTCACAATGTCCCATTCAAATGGAGACTTCACTTTATCAAACTGGCCTGCAAGAAAGAGAAGGCATTTAACCATCTGAAAAGAGCAAAAAAAAGTGCTGAAAAGTGCCCTGAGATGGAGAATGGACCACACACACACCTATCTTGGCGTAATATTCATTGATATACTCATTATATGCCATTTCCATCAACCCGTGACCCAGGTTATAGTTGGGGAAGATGAGAAAACAGGACTTCAGGTAGCTGTTTACCAACTTCAGGTCCTGTGAGGTAAAAGAAAAATGTACATTTTAGACGAAGGTAGGACAAGCCATTTATAAGTAGGGATAACCAGAACCGATCACGTGTTTGTAAATCGGGCCCGATCACACAGTTTCAGACTTGATTGAAAATGGACGTTACCTCCCAATCAGGACTCGAATATATATATATATATATATATATATATATATATATATATATATATATATATATATATATATATATATATATATATTCTCATGCCGTGGCACAGAGTTAGACCCCTTTCTTAACTTCACACAGAAACAGCAACACGTGCGGCATGATATCACTTTGTTACGGAGATGCTATTGGTTAAAGGGCGGCAAAGTAAAACACGGAAGCAGCTTAAAGTGGAAAGCGTGAGTATGTTGGTCTGGAGGTATTATAACGTTGATGACGACAACTTTGCCATAGCAAACCATGAGATATGTAAACTTGGGATTGCCTGCCGAGTATTTTAAGTTGAGGAGCTCTTTGTTTTTATATTAGATTTTTTTTTATTTACTGTTGCACTAAAGTCCAAAAGTGAAGAATTGATTTTTCAATTGACAGTGCTCTGTTTGTTAACAGAGTTGTTGAATGTTAAAATAAGGTGAATTAAATAAAGAATAAGGAAAATCCTGAATCTGTTTCTTCGCTCTTCTTTATGTATTATAGAAGTATCAGATTGGGTTCAGAATCGGTAGACGATTAAAATCAAATGATTCAGATTCGGACTCGAGGGCAGAAAAAAATGATCGGGACATCCCTATTTATAAGCACATTCAAGTATTGAAAATAAAAGTATCACACAGAAAATGGTCAAATATAATTTGCAAATATAACAGCCAGAAAAGTGCATATACACCCAAATCCCTCTACCATATAGTTCCACTTCTTTTTTATTAATAATAAAAAAATAATAATAACAATATGCAAATACATAAAAATTTACAGCTCCCCTATAGAAAAAAATAAGTGAATATAATTAATATAATCCATAAATAAATGGAATAATATCAATTAGTTGTTATAAGTATTATTATTCAATAAAAATAAAAATAAATTATATATTTCTGTAAAGTATTTTAAAATAAGAATAATACATTTTGTGTGAATCATTTACTGCAAACTGAGAACACAGAAAACATTGTTATCATGGGTGAAAGAATCATATGTTCAGGACATTTCCATTTTACAGACAAATGATGTCTGTACTATTTCATACCATATTTAAATCATTCTCATTCTAAATACTACTACTAATCATTTGTTTCGGCTACAGCTATTTTTAATAACCAACTTAACACAAATCTGTTTATTTAATTAATTACATAGTTTATTTTATTTAAATTCATATATAGACACAAATTAGGATGTCAAACAGATTGTCTTGTTTCCTGACCTTGTCACGCTCAAACAGCTGGAGAAGGAAAGTGGCCACGGTGGCTGTGATCCCAATGAAGAGATTGATGACTATGAGGAAAACATAAGCTGTGCTGGGCACCTCAAACCAGAAGGAGGCTGGGTACATGATGGGGGTTATAGACCAGCTAAAAACAGACAATAAAATCTCACATTTACTGCGACGTTTTCAAGACTTTTAGATACAATTTGATTTACTGTCAGCACTAGAAAGTCTTCATAAGCAAAGCTCTTACCCATAAAGCAGGAACAGAGAGAGCACTGCTGGGAAATTTGTAGGTGACGTGTACGCAGGAAGGTCGAACACAAACAAAATTAGGACACAGCACGTAGCTGGAACCAGGTAGTTCAGCTAAAGGGGGAAAAAAGGACAAAAACAAATCTGTGTGTAAACCAGTTAAGCCCTCAGGAAAGTTTCACACACACAGTCTCTCCTTCAACATACCATGTCCCATATGTAGTTTGCTAGCCAATACGTGACAGGGTCGCATCCGCTGACAAACTGCAGGTGTTTGGCTTTGGTGGATTTTTCCGCTACCAGGAAAACCACAAAGCTTGCAGGCACGAAAGACATGGCTACAATGATGAAGATGGCAATAACCACATCAGTGCCCTGGAGCCTACACAACGAATACAAAACCAGAAATTAGCTACAGTATGTGCAGCAACAAGGGTTGGAACAAAACACAGAGAGGACATCAAAACCTACAGATAATCCAAAGAAAGACTGGCACTGGTTCTGTTCATGGGATGATTGGTCACTGTGATGCCTGTAAATGAAAGAATATGCAGGCTTTTCAGCAAAGTTTACCATTTATGATATAATAATAACAATTGTCAACAGAGTGGAGTAACTATGACGTCAATTTGTATGCAAAAACCCAGAAGCGAGTTAGCATTTTAGCAGTTCCGGTTCCCTCGTCTCAAAGTCAATTGTTTTTTTTAACAGGATTTTGATTAAATATCACTTAAATAAGGTCCATGGCTACCCCAAACTCAAGATACTTTCACGTTTTATTCTACGACATAAAACATATCGGTTACATCACACAAATTGGTTACGCTTCTTTAAAAAGACAGTTGCTATCAAGTTGCTAAATGGGACTACAGGCAGTGTCAAAGACATTATACCTCATCAAGCTGAACTGGAATGGAACACAGCCTGCTAGGGTTGGACATTTGGATTTGTGTGTTATTTTCATAAATAGTTTGTAGTATTTTTCTAATTTGGAATTTATATTGTGTGTAGATACTGCCTTCACTTATAGAGACCGTCAAGACCGATTCATTTGTTGATCATTTATTTCAATTAACCGATTTTATGAAGATACTGCTTACCAGTGCAGTCTGTCTCTTTCCTGCTCGCAGTAATGCAAACGTGTGAAAATTTTTTGTAAAAAATACATACAGTTGAAGTCAGAATTATTAGCCCCCCTTTAAATTTTTTTATTTTTTTTTTTTAAATATTTCCCAAATGATGTTTAACAGAGCAAAGAAATTTTCACAGTATGTCTGATTTTTTCTTCTGGAGAAAGTCTTATTTGTTTTGTTTTTTTTGGGCTAAAATAAAAGCAGTTTTTAATTTTTTTAAAAACATTTTTGGGACAAAATTATTAGCCCCTTTAAGCTATTTTTTTTTTCAGAACAAACCATCATTATACAATAACTTGCCTAATTACTCTAACCTGCCTAGTTAACCTAATTAACCTAGTTAAGCCTTTAAATGTCACTTTAAGCTGTATAGAAGTGTCTTGAAAAATATTTAGTAAAATATTATTCACTGTCATCATGACAAAGATAAAATAAATCAGTTATTAGAAATTAGTTATTAAAACTGTTATGTGTAGAAATGTGTTGAACAAATCTTCTCTCCGTTAAACAGAAATTGGGGGGGGGGGGGGGGGGGGGGGGGGGGGGAGGGGGGGGGGGTGGGGGGGGGGGCGAATAATTCAGGGGGTCTAATAATTCTGACTTCAACTGTACATATTAACTGTCATTTTAACATGATCAATTGATTTTTGGTCATTTTTTTCTTCATCTGAACACATTTACTCTATCATGACTACAATATTTACACTCCTTAAAATTTATAGCATATGTGGTATGGGCTGAATGTTGTTCTCTGTCTATGATGGAACTTGCAGGCATATAGACTTGTCCCTCACACTTCATTTCTGTAGTCTATTACTAAGGTAAGCGGCCTGTATGCATGCGGGCGATACACTTATTTAAATATGTCTTGATAATACTATGTAGGCACATTTATAAAACATACAGCACATGTTTTAAAACTTTTACAACAACCGTGAAGCAAAACAAATGTATTTCCCACGTAAAAAAAATAAAATTTACCAAAAGGCACGTAGGTCTATACAGATGTATTTGTTGCATATTTGTATTTGTTTATAATATATAGCGTGGATTATGACATGATAAACAGAGATTAAATCTTTGTCATGGACCATATTTCTAAAATTAAGCTTGAAAAGTTGTCTGTAGCAGGATGGTGCTGACGTCACAGGCGAGTGCCCTGAAGGCACTGTAGTCCGTTTATAGCCTAATGTTAGCTTTTCAGTTCTTGCGTTTGCATTTACGATCCAAAAGTGCTAAAAGATGTATTTTCGTGTGAGTATCATCCAGCTGGACAAAACGTGTAAGTTTAATGAACTGTGTTTGAACATAGAGCTTATTATTTGCAATCTTCGAAAAGTCTATGGGAAAATCCTATAGAGATTTTATCGATGGAGCCAGTTTAATGCTAGCAGCCAATCGGCCTACAAGTTGACGTCATAGTTCCTTCATTCTATTGGTTTGGTGGATCTGCCTGAGGAGCCATTCACACAGAACATGTATTTCCATTCCAAATGCACTACTTTTGCATCATTTTTATATGTAAACTTAATGTGCTTAGTTGAACCATTATGCTAACGCCTCACGTATTTTGATCTTTTCACTTCTTGCACATGAGCACCATGTTGATGAGCCTTGTTAAAGTTAAAATAATTTTAATGCTACTCATCAGTGTCAGTTCCAAAGCAGTGGACAAATCAAAAGTATTTGGAGGAAGGGCAGGCGCTGCGGCCTTCTGTTTACAGTAGAGTTTGCTTAACAACGGTTTAATTGATGTTACAATTTTTCTTTTCAAAAGTTTTCAGGTAAATATCCATGACCTAAATTTCATGTAATGTCTATGTACACATGGTAAATAAGAAGAAATGCATGTGCAAAATTATTACAGCATATAAAAAATATGTTACATTTTATGTAGATTCTATTTATTTTTATATATTAAAAATAGTTTTTAGATAGTATCTTGCTGTCTGTGTAAACATGTTAGAAATGTTGGCTTGTGTTTTTAAAAGATTTATAAGAATAGGCCAAATTAGCCTTTAGCACCCACACAGTATCTTACCTCTGTAGTTAGAGATTGTTTCTGAACACGAATTATGGTGAAAGTGAGTGAAAAGAGAGGCGAAGCTGAAACTGCGAGTTGCATTCTACCCCATGTAGAGAAGGGATGGACCGCGCAATTGTATTTAACATTTACCCAATATTATCATCTCAAATATATTCAAGTAGACAGATATTCGTTAAACATATTTCAGTGACATTTCCAAAACATTTTGGGTTTATTTATTTTTTTCCAAAACTTTTCCAGGCCTGGAAAATGCCTTGGAAATGACTTTTCCAGGTTTTCCAGGGCCGTATGAACCCTGATGTTAGCATGGCAGAGGAAAAAAAATCCTAAATCCTCACATTTTTAGATGCAAAGACTCATTCTGTGTGAATAGCCACTTACAGTGAATCATTCTTCAGAAATGACATTCATATTGAACTGAACTGAATCATCACTTACCTAGGACAAAACCAATTTTCAATGTACAAAAACAATTACAATGCATAAAGAACCACTGAAATAAAAATCAGTAGGACTCTTTAATGAAAGGACTCTTTAATCATGCAAAATTATACAGAACTAATTTAATCAAAGTTTTAATTCCTAGCAAGTTAGCTGCAGCTAGTACATGCTTACCGTATGCAGAAGGGTTTCCTTTACTGCTGGGCAGATTGGCTCTAAGAATGGCATTGTTGAGGACATTTAGATATGTTGGCATACTGTGATAGCCTTTGTTATTATACAGCACCTGCAGAGCAAGACAAACACTTCAAATCCAAGAAATATTAGCTCTAAAACTACATTATCTGTAAAGATTAAAGATGATTCGACTTGCCTGTGAGGATCGCCTCACTGCTATTTTGCGCACCATAGGTGGCGTTTTTCTCCCGAAGGATGCTGGGACAGATTTCTGAATGTTTCCAACAGTAAAGCCTCCATATCTGCAGGACAGACAAAAGCAGTCTCATAAGCATCACCACAGTTTTCATCATTAATACTATGACATTTTTATAAAGCACAAAATTAGCATACTAGAATGAAGTATGCTATAATTCATAGCTAAGCTAAAAACCATAAAACTAAAATATATTTTGTTACTTGCAATTGAGAATCAAAAAGTCAATTCATGAAAACTGAAATGCATGAATGACTCCTTTTTTAAAATAGTTTGTTTGCAGTGATGTCATGAGAATGAATACACTAGCACATTCACAAATGAGCAATTATAATAGACCATATTACGAAATATTCCGTATTCAGCAACTTGGTTCACCTCGTCACTTTGCCAGCATTGCAAAAATGCTCATTAAATAACTTTATTGAATCTGACAGCAAAAGCAGTTTTGGAGTAAGCATTTCACACGCAAAAGAATGTGTTTATATAAAAGTCTTAAAGGTGCAGTAGCCACAAATAAATAAATAAATGTGTATTTATTATTAGCCCCCTGTATATTTTTCCCCAATTTCTGTTTAACAGAGATTTTTTAAAAAAACATACTTTTAAACATAATAGTTTTAATAACTCATTTCTAATAACTGACTTCTTTTATCTTTACCATGATGACAGTAAATAATATTTTACTAGATATTAGTATTCAGCTTAAAGTGACATTTATAGGCTTAACTAGGTTAATTAGGTTAACTAGGCAAGTTAGGGTAATTAGGCAATTCAATGTATAATGACGATTTGTTCTGTGGACAATTAAAAAAAAAATGTAAAACTGCTTTTAAGCTAGCTGAAATAAAACAATTAAGCCTTTCTCCGGAAGAAAAAATATATTATAGGATTATTATACTGTGAAAAATGTATTTCTCTGTTAAACATAATTTGGGAAATAATTGAACAAGAAAATAATTCACAGGAGGGCTATTAATTTTGACTTCAATTATATGGGTAAAACGAAAATTTACTCACCATCCACTGTTCCAAATCCTTACATTTTTTCTTCTAACACAAAAGAAGATATTTTGAAGAATGTTGGTACAGTTAGTACTCACTGACTTCTACAGTAGGAAACAAATTCTATGGAAGTTCATGGGGACCCTTAACTGTTTGCTTACCAACATTCTTCAAAATATCTTCTTTAAATTTTAACGGAAGGTAAAACTTATGCATATTTGGAACCACTTGATGATGAATAAATAGTCAATTTTAAGTGAACTATGCCTTTAATTCTAACAATTCAGTGTTACTACTACAGGTCTAACTTATATTTAGGGCCAGACAGAGTTTGCGGACATTTTTTTGCTATTTCAGCGGAGAATATTGTAAAACATCTGCGGCTTATTCAGAATTATTTTGGGAGTATCGTAACCAAAAACTTATTGTAATGTTTACAATGCAAATCCATTTAGATCCACTTATTTGGTAAACAAAGCAAGTCTCTCATATAATATATCTACTAAAAGACAGAAAACATTACTTTACAAACTGTATTGTACATAAATTAAATGAACACTTTCATATTAGTCAATAATATTACTGAAATTAATATAAAAACTGAATAAATACAAATGTACACACATTTACACAAGTAAATAAATAAACTCGATGGGCTAAAAATCTGCGGATTTCTGCGCACGCAGATTTAGTGTGGGCCTTTTTATTTGCACTGCAACATACAGGAGTTGAATGAAACTGAAATTGTCTTGGTCACAGATGTATCAGCGAGACACGCACCAACAATTCGTCCTCTTTTGAACTCTGATATGTCACCCATAATGTTGTGTGCATTGCAATATTTTAGGCAAAACTGTGCTTATACTCTGCTAATTAAACCTTCACACTCTGCTCTTACTGGTGGAATGTGCAATCAATGAAGATTTGCCACCAGGCTGGTCAAATTTAGCCATGAAACCTCCAACACTAAATAGGCCAGTGTTTTAGTTTCATTGTCCAACCCCTGTACTTCAATATAACTTCAATTCAACATGATATGATCCCCTTCAGAATATTACCTGTGTAACCTGAGCCGATCAGACGTGTACAGGAGATATTCAGACACGTTACGACCTGTAATGTCCACCAGGATGTCTCCGGTCACTACTTTCATCAGAGGCGGTCGACCCCCGACTCCACTGGGGCAGGAGAAGCCTGTGCCCTGCATAGAGCAGATACAGCGCACCGGCTCATGGATACTCAAGGGCAGAGTCGGGGGAGACGTCGCCATCTCTGTAAGGGGGCACAGCAGGATAACAAGAACCTTATCAACGAGTGCAAAAATCCATACTGCACAGTTTCATGAAAAAAAGGCAGAGTCGGCAAACAGGATGCTTTAGAATAATCTACATTATGCAAGTAATTCATTTCTCTCGTATAGCATTAGTCAGCAGGTGTGTGTGGCACAGGAATTATTTTCAGTCTTTCCTGATATCATCAAAAGGTGTGTATCCCTAAAAGGTGCAAATCTCCAAAGGTGCATATCTTTCAGCCTGAATCACTGTTTTTTCTCCTTTTTATATTTACTGACTGCTGGATTTATTTGAGATGAATATTTGTCAGTATTTTATGTTTCATAGCTTTAACTATTTTTGAGAAATGATATTTGTTACAATCACCAGTGATCTAGCCCTTATAGATCGCTAGAGGACATTTAATATGACCCGAACTACAATTCTGCCACTGAATTGCACTACGTTTCCCATCAAACACATCACACACACACCAGTTCCCGATCACCCATGATTGTACACACACAGCTGATACTTGTAAGGACTTAAGACCAGGACTATTTATACACCTCACTTTGTCTTGTTTGCTGTAACAGTTCTAAGCATTCTTTTGTCTAGTCTTACCGTGCTTTTGACCATTGCCTTGCCATGTTTTGCTGCCTGTATAGACCATTTTGCCTTTTAACTTGACTACGCTTTTAGATTAGCCTTATTATACTAAGCAGTGGACAAAGCCAGGCTTCATGAAATACTTAAACAGTCGAATCAAATATGTCGAAGCTTCAAAACCCCACTCTACAATGACAGCTAGTGGTCATTGTCATGTATTGTTCTGGAACAGCTACAGCAAAGAAACACTTAAGCAAATTGAGGAATTATAATCCACGTTGTAGAATTGGGGTTTCAAGTGATTTAGTGAAGCGGTGAGAGTTCCAGACTAGCATGCAGAGATAATGAGTTTGAATCCAGGGTTATGCAGCTATAGATGTTAGGTTTTACATGCTCTGTTCTTGTAACCTGTTTTGTTTTAACATTGGTCCAACATCCGAATGAACACTTTGTGAATAAATATGTCTTGTTTTGGTCATAAAAAAGTAACATTATTAAAATACATCAAGTCATAATTTCAGAGTACAGTATTTGTACAATTCGGGATTCGAACCCAGGCCATTTGCAGCACAGTTACTCTATGCACATGCACGGTCCACTAGGCTACTTGACATAGAGATTTATTTCCAACCCTGTCAGTCAAACGCAGATTCGCCAGGTCTCGAAACACTTTTGAAATGACCTATGCTTTGAATTGCTTTAGTCACGTGACCTGGGTGTTTTGGATCATGCTTCGGTGCAGTGTTTCTAAATCTTGACACCATGTCGATTTCACGTCAGCCATCCCTACTGTTTGTACCTGTTGACAATTGCCTGCCTGATGATTCTTAATAAACTGCACATGGATCCTCAACTCCATTGTCCAGCGTTCCTCCCGTTACAATATTACAATTTAGTCCACACACAAAAAAAAAAAATCGATACAAAACTTTGAATATTCAATCATTTCACATATTAAATAGAGATTTAGTATTGTTCTTACACTAATGCTCACAAATCTAAGACATTTTTTTAAATAAAGGAATAGTTTTAGTTTTTCAATGATCCATTATTTTAAAAGTAAGAAATCTTTTAAAACATGATTTTTACTATTTCAAATAAATGTTGATCTTTCAAAAATGTGTAACTGTTTTCATTATAACATTAAGCATCACAGCTGCAACATTGATAATAATAAACATTACTTAGGCACTAAATCTGCATATTAGAATGATTTCTAAAAATTGTCAGGGTGTTATAGTTAGATAAAATGTTTTGTTACTAGAAATTAAATAAGAAATGTAAAAGAAAGAAACAAAAAGTAAACTTAAAATTACTTAAACTTAACCTAGTTGTAAATCATGTTCATTTAGACTTTCAGTTTAACTTAAAGAAATGAACAAAAAATTTAATAAAAAACAAAACAAAACAAAACAAAAAGAATAGACATCTATAGACATCTATAGACTATAGACATAAAAAACACAAAAAACAATAAACCAAAATCATTAAAAATGTTTCAAAAATTAAAATGAAAATACAAAATTCATTCATGGGCAACGTGGTGGCGCAGTGGGTAGCACGTTCGCCTCACAGCAAGAAGGTCGCTGGTTTGAGCCTCGGCTGGGTCAGTTGGCATTTCTGTGTGGAGTTTGCATGTTTCCTCCGGTTCCTCCAGTGCTCCGGTTTCCCCCACAAGTCCAAGGACATGTGGTATAGGTGAATTGGATAAGCTAAATGGACTGTAGTGTATGAGTGTGTGTGAATAAGTGTGTTTCCCAGTGATGGGTTGTGGCTGGAAGGGCATCCACTGCGTAAAACATATGCTGGATAAGTTGGCGGTTCATTCCGCTGTGGCGACCCCAGATTAATAAAGGGACTAAGCTGAAAAGAAAATGAATGAATGTATTTATTTATTTTCATTTCAGCATAGTCCCTTTATTTATCCGCGGAATGAACCGCCAACTTATCCAGCATGTGTTTTACACATCAGATGCCCTTCCAGCCGCAACCCAGCACTGGGAAACACCCATACACTCTTGCATTCACACACATAAACTATGGCCAATTTAGCTTAGTCAATTCACCTATAGCGCATGTCTTTGGATTGTAGGGGACACCCGAGCACCCAGAGGAAACCCACGCCAACACAACACAAAATATATAAAGTATTAATAAAAGCAACAATAGACACTAAACCAATACTAAAATGACCCAGCAACATATGACACATCATATGGCTGCTGAAAACACAGATTTACCATCATATAAATAAATAACATTTTAAAATTAATGTAACAGAATACTTTTCTAACAGTAAAATTGCACAACTTCAGATTCTGCACTACTTTTCCCATAAATGTACAATGTGCTGAGCTTGGCTGAAATAAAACCAAGTGTAAAACTGTAAAGCCTGACCTCTGACAGTAGTAGGAGGAGCAGCAGTGTAGTTCCACAGGCCGTCTTCAAAATGAGCCTCCGGGTCGTCTGAGGGGGCAGGAGAGGGCGGAGGGGGAACAAAATTCGACAAAGGCACACCCTGCGTGAAGGAGTCCAGGCACATAGAGTCAAAGTAGCGGGCTGCCAAGGTTTTAGAGTTGTTGGCGTAAGGATTCAGAGTTTGGGCCAGTTGGTCCAGGGTGCTGTTGAAGGGAGTCTTCAGGATACAAGTCGCACCAACTCCAGATGGCAGACGGAGGGTGTTAACAATCCTCTGTGGGCCTGCATCTGGAGAAAACTTAGTCCTGGAGCAAAGAAAGGCACAATAGGAAAGAGATAAAAGAGATAAACCTGATTATGCTTCATAATGTGACAATGCACATGGTGATGTAAATGCTTTTACCAGTTTTCCTTTATTGGAGTAAGTTCATAGGCAGCTTTTATATAAACATAAAGCACCAATTGTCAAATTGTGGCTGATTCTGACTAGCATATCAACCCTTTACCTTGCCTTCTGTTGGTTTATAGAAGTGTGACATGAATGCATACAACAGATGGCACAGTGGCTCAGTGGTTAGCACTGTCGCCTTACAGCAAGGAGGTCGCTGTTTTGAGTTCCAGCTGGGTCAGTTGGCATTTCTGTGTGAAGTTTGCATGTTCTCCCTGTGTTGGCATAGGCTTCCTTTGGGTGCTCCAGTTTCCACATTCCAAAGACAAGCGCTATAGGTCAATTGGATGAACTAAATTGAGTGTGTCTGTGAATGTGAGAGTGTATGCGTGTTTCCCAGTACTGGGTTGCGGCTGAAAGGGCATCCGCTGTGTAAAACATATGTTGGAATAGTTAATGGTTCATTCCGCTGTGGTGACCTCTGATAAATAAGGAACTAAGCCGAAGGAAAATAAATGAATGAATTAGAATACACATATTGCAAACTTCTTGACCTAAAGAATAAAAAATGTGCTCTCATCTCATGCTGCAGTATAAACGTTAGCTATAAGTATATGAAATATGTGGCTCTGAACCATAAGTATATGTTTTTGGAAATTGAAATTGATACATCATTTGAATAAGCTTTGCATGAATGTATGGTTGGTTAAAATAGGACATTTGGCTGAGGCACAATAATTGAAAATAAGGAGTCAGTCTCCTTATTTTCAATTATTGTGTCTCAGCCAAATATTCAGAAACAAATGTGGAATAATTGAAGTATTGAGAAAATCACCTCTAAATTAATCTAAATTAAGTTCTTAGCAACACAGTAAAAAATGTAGAATTCCATACAATTGATTGTGTTGGGACAACATGAAGGTATTAAGTTAATTTATTAGTATTTACAAATTTAAGTGGATTGAACATAAAACAATTAAGTCGTCCCCCAAAAAACATCATGAATTGTGTTTCAGCTCATTTTAAATAAGTAGTTTGAACAAACAGCAAAGATCAACATTTTTAAAAGTTTTTATACATTTATGGTGGACATTGTACAAATAATCGTCATGCAACAATGATTTTTACTTAATATTCTAATGATTTTTGACATAAAAGAAAAATCTGTCATTTTGACTCATACAACATATGAGCTCTAGGTTTCTCGCTGACATGCAGAAATGCTCTTTGGTTTTTAATGATTTATTGAACATGACATCTGACATAATATATTAAACACTTGGAGTTAGATGCACAAATTACTACATTTTGACATCACAATCGAAATATAATCTGATTTATTAACAAAGACTCACAAACAAGGTTTTGTTGCATTTATGTGTTATTGGTAGGGCCAGACGGAATCTGCGGACGTTTATTTGCAATTTCTGCTGAGAATTTTGGTAAAAATCTGCAGATTTCTGTGGAATTATTTTGGGAGTATCATAACTAAAACCTTAATAATACCTTTTTAACTTTTATTTAATGTTTAAAATGCAAATCCAATTAGATTCACTTTATTTAGAAAATACAGAAAATATTACTTTACAAACTGCATTGTACATAAATCAGATGAACATTTTCATATTAGTCAATAATATTACCGTAATTAATTTAAAAACTGAATAAATTTAGATTTACACACATTTACTCAAGTAAATAAACAGAATTAATGATGGGCTAAAAATCTGCGGAATTCTGCGAGCGCAGATTCCGTGTGGGCCTAGTTATTGGTTGGTATGTACAGTAAACCATGATATGTAAACAGTTTATAACAATAACCTGACTTTTGTGAGTTATGAGAAAACTTGTGTGATATAAACATGATCATTGTCTGTGACTACATTATACTTAATATTACAAACAGTCATCATAAACAACTCACAGATATTTAAAGTGATATTTTGCTGTATAGTGAGCTTGTGTGTCTGACCTGTATTGAGATCTGTCTTCATTGGCGTAGGGGATGAAGTTTCCTCGAGGCTGTGTGTAGTTGTGATATTGAGATGGAGACAGGATCAGGGGAGGAAGGTCACCTACAGGACCAGAGAGAGACCAGCATCAGCACAGCCTCCACTCTGGGCTGATTAAGATCTGCATAGCTTTTGTCCAAGATAAACACTAATATTAAACGGAATCTTATCCAGAATTATAAATGAACTAAATTAAGGGTTAGTGGAGAGTTTTCACTGTAGCTACTAACAAAACGTTTCATTTGGAATGTGTTGATTGTTCTTAATTATGTATGTTTCGTTTGTTCTTACTGTCCTAGCAACATCTATGGATATTTTCATGGCAAGGTCAATGTATTTTAAAAGAAATGACATGTAATAAATGAAGTAATACGGAGTAACAGTACAATAATTAAAAATACATTTAATCATTAAGGACTTTTTAATGCTTTATAAAAACGTTTTAAAATGTGAAAGAAATAACCATACATTTTTATATACATTTTTGCCTAATATTAATAAAAAGGACTTAAGGCTGATTTTTACTTCTGCATTGAGTGATCGCCGTGAACCACGATGCACGCCTTGCGCATAGTCGTGCATTTATACTTCGGCGTGCTGTTTGTGTTGCTCTGAAATAACACTTCCGAAATGCTAGCTAACAGTAGGATTTTATGTTCCTCTTTGTTGAGTTTCTTCGCGGGTGTTCAAACTTGTAGCTCAAAGTAGCTTAAACTCACTCATTCAGAGGCAAGAACCGGCAGATGTGCAACAACTTTAATCATAACGTAAACACAAAACAAAAGTTTCCATCTGGATCTCCTTCACGGGACTCGACACTTTGCTCCATCAAGCTGATTAATCACAGAGCTTGCACTATGAGCCGTTGCAATGTGTAGTTACATTTTTTGAGAGGTGCCACGTAGAGGCTGCGCCGGAGCATGCGCGTGTGCTTGAAGTACAAATAAGCCTTTAGATAGTAATTAAAACAAAACTACATCATTAAAAATGAAATAATATTAAATACATAATATAAATAAAATATATTAATTATATTAACTTAGCATTTTTTCTCCAATAGTTTTCAATGCTCAACTCCAGAGTAAAAAAATGTTGTGAAATATTATTAAAATTTGTAATACTTTGAAATAATTTTTTCGATTTATAATTAATTATATTCATATTCATATTCATATTCTAACAATGAAAACTGTAAAAGTGATATTTCAGTAGGCATTACTCCAGTTTTTAGTGTCAGGAATAATTGTACTATACTGTTTTGATATTTATTTATTAAATATTTATTTATTTATTTATTTATTAGCATGTTATTAGCAATGTTAAAACCATTGATTACGCTTAACATTGTTCTGGAAATCACTCATTTATTTTTTCAGGATTCTCTGATGAATAATAAAAAAACTGGATTTATTTTAAAAAACATCTGCTGTAACAATAAAAAAAATGTCTAAAAACTCAAAAAAACTAATAATCAAATCATCAACTAAATCATTTTTTAACAAAAGTTACTGATCCAATTAATTTAAGTAGCATATACACACCAAACAATCCCAGTTCTTACCAATCTCAGGCACAGACAGAGCCACAGTCATTGCCACACAGACGAAGAAAGCAGGCAGCAGAATCTGAGAGAAAATGCCCTTGGTGTTCCTCTTGGCGCAGTGAAACCTTTTCACGATCAGCCCATGAAACTGGCGGAGTTTGAGCCACCAGCCGTCGAGCTTGAAGCTGCCCTGGCCCTCGTGTACAGTCGGCTGAGGAGAGGACTCTTCATCTGAGATGCACAGAGCACAGACCAGACTACACTTTATCTGTCACCTTCAGGCCCTTCAGAAGTGCACTCGCCTCATACAGAGAGAGAGGCACCACTAAAAAATGCGTTCTTAAACCTCTTAAGGCCCAATGTGTTTTTTACATGCATTTTTTATTTCCCTTTGCTATTTGCGCTTATTGGAACCTAATTAGAATAAAAATCTAAGTATCATATTTTGATATGATGTACTTTTAGAGAAAAATTATGTCCATATATGTGGACTCGTGGTCCGAATTTACATAAAACACTTTTTCCTGAATGTTTTTTAATGCATATATAACATAGAAATATTTTTTTTGAACTTGCTTTGACTATCAGAGAGTAAAAACAAAACTTTTTCCAATTTTGGACAGTTAAAAATAGGGTTTGGGACCTTTCATATGCTGCAAAACAATTGCAGGATGACACTGTATGTCTGTAACAAAAAAAAAAACATTTAAAGTATTTTAAATAGCCACTTAAGAGCTAAAATGTGCTGTCCGCGTATGTGGACACTCAAGCCCTAGGAGGTTAAAGCTTTAGGAAGATATATATATAGTGGGTGACACTTCAAAAGGAACATTACCGCCATGTGTGGTGCCGCCGTGGCACTAAGGGATTAAGAACATGTTTTTAGGTGTAACAGCAAATGAATTGTCTGCGATAGAGTATTTTGGTAATTGATATCATCTAAATCAAATGGAATATTTTATTTATTTTGAAATATTCTGTATGGTCAAATCCAAATTTCAGTATTAAATGTCTATCTTGTATGCATATCACTTTGTAGCCTGCAGTGAAGTGAACAGACTTTGGAAATGGTTACACTGGGCAGGCTGAGTGAGTAATAAAGCCCTTTTCTGTTATGAAAACATTTATTTGTTCAGAATGAGACAGAGATTTTTTCATATTCTAAAAAAAACTAAGGGATTAAGAAATCGAACGTTATTTTTACCCTAATGCAATTTAATAAAGCACTATAAAGGCTAAAAAACTTATAGCTTATATTTGCTTGAAATTTGCAGCCTAGGCCTATGCACCATGTATTGTAGACATCTTTTCTAAAACATACAATATAATGTAAAAGTATGTTTATTACGAAGGTAACCAAAACAACCAAACAAAATTATATTTTAATTGAACACATCACATCACATACAGTACCTTTGCATAAGGTACGCATACAGTACTGTCCTATCTAGTATTGTGAAAAGGCAAAGCTGAAAATTGCATGTTGATGTTTTAGCTGATGAAGTCTATGGGTAAAGCACCACTCAGCGGTCAAAAGCTGCAGACGCATTTACTACTGCTGCGACGACGGCAAGCACGGCGGCAGAGGGAACATTTTGGAGTGTAACCATCTATATATATATAGTCACAACAGAACAGGTTGCTACTGAGTTCCTTCCCAGTGCATCAACACAATGACCAGTAGAGTTATTTGTGTATTAAAGAGTTAAATATTAAGTAATAAATAATTACAACAACAATAATACAACTTGACTGAACAACTGTCAGTAATTAGGGCTGTTAATTAAACATTTGATGGATTTAATAAAACTCTGTAGTTAATGCATGCATTCAGGTATTTAAAAACAACAACAAAAAGCTAAATAATAATTTTTTATAGTTTTAATTAATAAAAAAAACTCTAATTAGCTTTGAATGCTGAGTTTGTTTTTATTTACACAAACCCAAATTAAACAGATTCAACTGCAATGACAATCTCAAAATGTTTTAATATTATAAAAGATTAATTAATCTGATTATTAATATTATACAATACTATAATACTAACTACTAATATAACTAATATAATACTACAATATTAATGAATTGACTACTACTACTACTAATATAACTAATAATAATGATACTAATAATAATTTTAATAATAATACATAATTAAGGCCCTCAACCAATAAACTATTTATTTTAAAAAATATTTTATAAAATGTACTTAAAAACTTGGCTTGGTTAACGCATTGCATTTAAATTATGCCTCTAAAAATGTTAAGAATTAGTTTATAACCATTACTTCTAATCAGTACTGAAAAAAACAGATTTTAGAAATCACACAAAGCTGAAAATATCAATAAATAAATAAACTCCACGTAATACTAATACTAAGACAAATTCTAATAATATAAATACTAATACTACTACTACTAGTACTACTACTACTAATAATAATTAATAGGTTATTTTCCTGACCTCTGAGACTGGCAGAGTCCAAATCCTGACCGTTGTCAAACAGTGGGCAATAGTCTCCGTAGAACTCAGAATAGGGACCCCCTTCATCCCCTCTCACTGAGCCCAGAGAAGAGCCGGACTGCAGGGATGCTTGGCTTGGGCTCAGCCTGGAGCACATCATCAGGTTACTGAGCTCCACCTCTGGCCTCATCACAGCAGCGGCTGGAGCTCCTTCACACTGAGGCCCTCCTAACAGACCTGATGGCTTCCCAGCTGATGCTCCGCCTGGAGAGTCCTTCATATCTGACAGACAAACAGAGAGACATTATACACAATAAACAAGCATGCCAGTAGTTGTCAATAATCCTTTAAATCGATTAATCTTATCAATGGTAGATTAAGCACAGATGTCATTAACATGCATAGGCGCAAACGACTTAAATGTAAAATATGTACAGCAGATGTGAGAGAAACATGAAACGAGCAGGCATGATTTTATTAAAAATGCTCTCCTATTATGCTTGGAAAAACAAAACAGACATCTTGAGTTTTTAGAATATGTTGTGCCATTAATTATTGTTTATTAGTTTGTTAATTATTACAGTTATTATGACTGTTAGTTATATGAAACCCAACTTGAAAATTTAGCTCTACAACATGTAATAAAAATATTCAAATTAGTTAGTTAGTTAGTTAGTTTATATAGCACATTTTTTTACAACACAACATTGCCCAAAGTGCTGAACACAATCAATACTAATTAAAATAAAGCCTACATCACATACATAACAATTAAAATATAAGGCAAACCCCTCAACATTAAAAAGGTTTAAATGCTAAAGAACAAAGATGGAGTTTCAGTAGCTTTTAAAAAACAGATTAAAAACAGCCCGTTCCAGAGTTTTGTGGCACTAACAGCAAAAGCCCGATCCCCACTTCGCTTACACCGGGACCTTGGTACCGAAAGAATAAATTGATCAGAAGGATTATATAGATTTAGGAGGTCTGATAAGTAAGGTGGCGCCAGATCATTTAAGGATTTAAAAACAAAAATTAATAGTTTAAAATCAATCCGTGACCTAACAGGCAGCCAGCCCAAAGAGGAAAGAACATGTAATTATTGTGAGCTGAGTATACTAATAAATAAATGTCATAAGCCTGACACATCATGGCCTTTTCCTATCCTTCAAATTTTTTGAGAAAAATAGCACACTTCCAGTAAGAAAGAATAATTGGTGACGGTCCATTGAATTATCAGAAACATACTGTAAGGTGGTGATGCGGCCTAAATGTTACAAGTGTAAATTAATTTATTTTAAATTCAATAGACCGGATTCAGTTATTCTGCTTACAGTAAACTATGGTTACTAAAGACATTGTTCAGATGTTAAGACGTTTGTCAGCTTTTTGTCCTCAAACTGCTATGTGAGTAGGAATAATAAACACATGTCATAAAAAGCTTTCAGTTTTTTTGGTTTTGATTTGATTTTTGTCAGTTGTAGACTTTGAAATTACTGAAATCATTCAAAGTAGAGACATTGAACTGTAATGCGGTAAAGACCAGCCTGGAACTACTTTAGCAATGTGATTCTCTGAAAATAATTGCGAACCGTGGAATGTACATCAGGTGATCAGAATCAAGCATTCAACGGCCCTGTAGTACAAGTAAGGAATAATCAACGTTTATCTGTGCGTTGAAGATTTTAAACACATGAAGAGGAGGCAAAAAATTAATTATTTTACATACTGTATTCTGTGGTCTTTTGCCAAGTTACAAACTAGTTATTTTTGTTAGTTATGACGTTTTAAATCTCCCAGTCTCTGCTTTGAATCAGGCAGATAAAGAGGAACTGTGTGCATGTAAATGACATGAGCATATCTAATAGCTCATAGTAACATGTATTAGCTACCTCTTTGCAATATTTTTTAACATATATGCATGTTGACAGATCTCCATTAGCTCACTGGTGAAGCACTGGTTTCCTTGAGATTATAGATAAATGAAGGCACTGTCACTGAGTTCATTGGTTACTATTAATATCTGAGGGAATATTTAATATTATTTCGAATTGTGACTGGAAAACTGACTGTAGCTCAGTTTTTTGCACACCTCCCAGCCAATCAGAATCAAGAATTTCAACAGACCATGGAATAACAAAAACCAATTGACACTGAAGTAGACACATCTTACGTTACTTAGGTTACCAATTAATAGATTAATTAATTGTTAAACTGAAAGGACCATTGATCAGGGAAATTTGTAGAATTTGCCATCTCTAATAATTAAATACGAATAAAATCTCAGTGGCTACTGCATTCTAGAATAAATCAATCTGATTGCCAACCTGCATCGCTGTTCTCCAGTGACAAATCTTCTTCTGACACCTTCAGAAACACCTCCTCCAGTGTGGTGTCCATCACACCAAAGCTGGTCAAGGCCAAGCTGTCCAAACTCTGCTCCAGAGCCTGAAGAAAAATGCGTGTCCTTCAGCAAACATGTCATACTCTATATATTTTCAGTGATCTCAAAAGATGTCTTCTATCAGTCATAAATCATGTAAATAGGTTTTAGTGTACCTGGAAGAGCCTCTCAAAGCAGCCTTTCTTGACAGCCTCTGATGGTAGGACATAAGAGAGTTCAGTGTTGGAGTCGGACACCAGCAGGCAGGAAGCAACGTACTGACGGATGAACTGAGTTACTCTGTTCTCTGAACATGGAGATATCGAAGAGGATGGAGACTGGCTTGACTGATCTGAGAACAAACACAAACACCATGTTAGGTCATGGCAGATGAAAGTGCTGAAGAAAAACTAGGAGATTTTTCATCTGCTGTTTTGATGTTTTAAAGAAGCAAACGAAAGAAGCAAACGAAAGAAGAGTCATATAACAAATAGTAAGCTCAGAAAACACGTACAGTGTTTTAGAATGCAAAACAGATCTTAACCAATATGACATTGAGATGATAGAGTAACTTTTATATTGTTATTTTTTCATATTTTCATAACTGTACTATGTTAAGTTGTAATAAATTGGATGCCAAATTTAAGTTTTAGAAAGATCTAAAAACGAAAGTTGTTCTTTACTGTTAGCGTCCAGTTTTTTACAAAAAAGATCATTACAAATATAAAACTGAGATATTAAAGTGTCACTTTTACACATTTAAACATTATAGTATGTATTATAATTTTGAACTAAATTGTATATTATATTTTCAGTTCTATTATTTTTCTTTCTTTTTTAGTTACATTGTTAGTACTATTTAGGTTAACATCATGAAACTTTGTCTCTGTTTTAGTCATTTAATATTTTTTATTTTATTTTAGTATTTATATTTATGCAGCAGGTCTGGTTTAATTTATTTTTTAATTCAGTTTTTATTTTTGTTGTTAGGTTTTTACAAAAACAATAATAAAAAACTAAATTAAACATAAATAAAATAAATTAGAATTAAATAAATGAATGACGTTAGAGGGCGATGCAGTGGCGCAGTAGGTAGTGCTGTCGCCTCACAGCAAGAAGGTGTGTAAATGTTTCCCAAAGATGGGATGCGGCTTGAAGGGCATCCGCTGCATAAAACATGTGCTGGATAAGTTGGCGGTTCATTCCGCTGTGGCGACCCCGGAATAATAAAGGGACTAAGCGGAAAAGAAAATGAATGAATGAATGAATGAAATTAGAATTAAATAAATTAATGAAAAATAAAATAAATCAATAAAATAAATCAATAATAAATAAATAAATAAAAGTCGTGGCAACTAACTGAATGATTTGCATAGGTTTAGTTAGTAAAAAAACTGCTTTATGATTTTAAAATGCTTTTGTTTATTAGATTAGAGGGGATTTGTTGTGAATATTAGTAAGACTGTTTCAATTTGTTTGGTTCTTTTCTTTAGCACCACTCATAACCAATGTTTCTAATATTTTGTTGTTTTTTGTCTCTGACATTGTATATTCTGTATATATCTCCCTCACTGATTCACCACCACTTTTGGTAAATAATTCGATAAATAATCATTTGTTCGCTAATTCTTGTTGTCCATCCTTGCTTTGTAGCACAATTTACTTTTACTAGTTTCTGTGTAACCACATCCTCAGCTCAAGTGTGCATTCCCACTCCCCTGGACTGCCAGGTGTTGTAACAATAACATTTGTGAATTTACTGATATAAGATTTAAATAAAAGGAGGGTATCAAACAGGGAAATTACTTAAGCTGGACTCAATCTTGCAAAGCCTACATGACAACTCAGACATTATTTATTAACATTTTCTAAAATGAGCAAATCCACAAACGAAGAGAGCCACATCCCTATAAATATACCTGCAGTGTGTGAGTCACTCTGTTTCTTGACGAGTGTGAGTTTGTATCCGTCTCCATATGTGCTCTTGAGGAACAGGGGAGAACCGCAGCACTTGAGCTTTCCATGAGAGATGATGGCAATGCGGTCACCCAGCAGATCAGCCTCATCCATGTGGTGAGTGGACAGCAGGATGGTGCGACCTGGTGGTGAGTCTAGATTAGTAATTATTTTTAAAAACCAATGCAGAACTTTTTTTGTGATTAGTAAAGATAGAATCACCTTGCTTATATTTCAGGATGAGGTCCCAGATCGCTCGACGGGCATATGGGTCTACTCCTGCTGTTGGTTCATCCAAAATCACTGCCCGAGACCCACCTACAAACGCAATGGCCACTGACAGCTTCCTTTTCATCCCTCCAGACAGAGTTTGAACCAGACTGTGACGTTTATTAGACAATTCGAGATCCTCTATCATCCTGTGGATACCAACATAAAGGGCTCTATTTTAATGATCTAAGTGCATGGTCTTATGGTGTATGTGAATCAACTTTTGCTATTTTAAAAACAGAAAAAATGGTCAGCGCACCCTGCGCATGGTCTAAAAGGGTTGTTCTTTTGCTCTTAATGAGTTTCAGACATGGACAAAAGTGTTGGTACCCCTCAATTTTTCCAGGCCAGTTTGTTTGCCTTTTTAATGCTCCTTTTGAACAACAATTCAAATGCAATATCTGATTTTCAAAAGATTATTTTCAGTAATATTTGATTAATCACTACTTTTTTCAGCTTCAAGTTGTTTCAATGACCACTGTTGTTTTTCTTTTTTCAATTTTGTTGACATCTGTATGAATGGGGGCAGCAAGGTGGCTCAGTGGTTAGCACTGTCGCCTCAGAGCAAGAAGGTTCCTGATTTGAGTCATTGGGTAGACCGATTGGAATTTCTGTGTGGAGTTTGCTTGTTCTCCACATGTTCATGTGGGCGCTCCTGTTTACCCCACAATCCAAAAGACATGCAGTATAGGTGCATTTGATTGATTAAATTGGCTGTAGAGTATCAGTGTGTGTGTGTCAATGAGAGAGTGTGTGGGTGTTTCTCAGTAGGGTTGGGTCGATAGACGATGCCATCATCCATCGCCAATGGCCGATAGACATCACGATGCTGAGCCGGCATCGCGATCCTCTGATCTGCCCCTGTCGCAGCAACAACCCGCTCGCAAAAATATACACCGCCCCATTTACACTAATATGTCTTAGTTTTAAAATGGCATTTTAGAACGAAAACGATCCACATCCACACTGCCGTTTCACCTAGCATTTCTGAAAAGCCCTCCTTCCACACTATATCGCTGAAAATGCACATCACGTGACCATACACACACACTCTCTGTCATACGCTGCCGTGTGGGCTATGCACTTGTCTGACTCTGAGCTCCAGCAGTTACCCCAGAGAGAGCAGTGCACATCGGACAATTTATCAAGGATGTACGGCTGGATCGCATCTCACTATAGTTGTTAAACGTGATATTTAAATAATCTTGTCTCTATCTAACGACTCTTCGGCCTTTTCAATCTATCAGGTAACGTGTCACAGCATCAGTACACTGCTTCAATCTTTCGCTTTCAAGCATGTACCAAGTTTGTTGACACCATTATAACAACACAGATCACTCTGCCTATTCATGCCAGAGTCCAGCGGAAAAAGTGATTGACAGGTGGTCATTTGTGTGTAACTTATCTTTATTTATTTATGATTTAGTTACGGGTAAAACAAAGACCATGTGGGTCAGGTCGTTGAAACGGTAGGCTACAAATAATTAATTCTTTATGAATTAATTAATTATTCAAAAATAATTAATTCACCGCCACATACGACGACGATGCCACTGTTCTCAAGGTTCAGTTCGGTTTCGGTTATCCTCCCATCTCCGACTATGATTGGTCAACAGAAAGGGCTGTGTTTGGCTCTAACGCGCTGGTGCTGTTCACCGATAAGTGACACTGACGAACAGACGAGGTGGGGAAAACTCACTCTGCAGACACGATCGTGTCTGGATCTGCAAGTATCGCTATAATAGCTGAGAGGAGAGGAAACGTCACAGTAGGAGAAAGAGCTTCTGCTGTCAGTGTCAGTGAATGACTGTCCAGCAAACACACGCAGTGAACTGTGCAGAGTTTCTGCATTTTAATTACTCGCACTCACCTCCCTTGCCATAGTATTCTACCACGACATAGTGCATATGAAATAAACGACGTCAGTACGCAATAACGGGTTAGGGTCTATGACTGAACCTATACCTATATAATTGTCCACGTCTGCATCACGATGCACTAAAGAAACAATTATTTTTGACACCACTAGTGGCATTGACTGTAGTTGGTCAATGTTGCGGTCTATTTCAGTTTTCTCAAAATAGTAATGCGCCAACAATGTACCTTAACAAGGTACATGAACAAGGTTAAATTGCTCTAGCAAAAAACACTTGCGTCATGCATAGTGCAGAATTGCACCGGGTGCATGATAGGGCCAAAAGCCTTAATGATCATGTGATCAAGTACAAAAATAGTTTGTGTTCACCCACTTGTCCATCTCCTTGCGAATATCTTCCTCTGCCATGCCTTTTAGACGTGAGTAGAACCACAGATGTTCCTCCACACTGAGCTTATCGAACAGGACGTTGTGCTGGGGACACATGCCCAAATTCTGCCTGATGCGCTCCATCTCCGTGCGGATGTCATGGCCGTATATGGTGGCAGAGCCAGAGGTAGGTGGAAAGAGTCCCGTGAGAATGGACCTGTGGGAGATTCACTGGATGATGAATACAGTTTTCCGCAAGAAACATCAGTTTTATGCGGACATCCAATTTTCAGGTTATAGGATGCCATTGTTAGCCTCAATAACAAGCACAGCATGGGTCCAGAGGGTATGAATCACCCTCATACACAATGAAACACAATGTCCTAACACTCACATAGTGGTGGTCTTGCCAGCTCCATTGTGTCCCAAGAAAGAGACAACCTGGTTCTCATGCAGGTTCAGGCTCAGCTTGTTTAGAGCCAGTTTGCTGCCCGTCTTGTAGACTTTGGTCAGTTTGTCTATGCACACCACCAGCGGCAAATGACTGGGCTCTTCTTCAATTCCACGGGTTTCCTCTGAGCAACAAACAAGACAGAGATTTAGTAATATGCCAAAAAGAAAACTCAACCAATTGGATTGGATGGAGGGATGAATATCTCTAGTTTGTGTTTTGTAGTATTCTGGATGGTTGATATGGTGTTGCAATACAGTTTAATAGCACTGGATACATTTTACAGCAAAGCTTTCTTAATGATGGTTTGAAAGCCCCACTAATGAGCATACCAGGAAACCTAAAGTTGGCTTTTAATTGTTTACTAAAAGAAAAATGACTCATGAGCAATTCTCGTTTCAGTTCCATTACTGATATAATAAATTTGTATAATGGCACTTCGTGAGCTGTGTACCAATCCAAAGGTCTCACTTTTGAAAAAAAGAATTGTCATCGCCAGCGCAAAGAATCTTATATTCTTAGCTGTGAGAGACATGTCAATTTTATCTTTCTTTGCATATAAAATGAAGGACACATATAGAGACGTTTGATGGAGTCTTCAAAATGGGACAGCTACTGTCGCGCCATAATGACGCAATTGGACTTTGAAGGATCCAGCCTTTGAATTAGGGCACAGCTGTGGTCTTCACTGCCAGCAAAAACAACATCTGCTTTGGCCTGCCCTCAACCATTCATGTGGAGAAGAAGCATTTATTGTTGAGACAAGGCATTCATTCTAGAACAACTTTTGCGCTTTCACAAAAACTTCTGTGACAATCACTGAAGTTGTGAAAATAATATCTTCCATCATATTTGCATTTTGTTTTGATGAGAACATTTGTGAATGCCCATAAATCAGCCATTATGGCTGCATTTACACTGCATGGTTTAAGTGACTCAATTTTTTTCTCCCATGTGGCACAGATCGGATATGGCCCATGTACATGTAAGCAGGAAAAAATCACATTAATTTCGATTTACTCAAATCAGATTCAGACCTTGTTCATATGTGGAAGTTTATCCAATATGAATCCGATCTGTGTTCTCGTATCTACAGTGTAAGCAGGTAGATTGGATTTTCACCTGTCTATGTGAGTTGCACATCATTAAAAACCATAGTGAATGATGTCAACTCTAATGTTTTTATTTCGGAACAGACTTCAGCTGAGTTCAAAACCTTAAATCTCATACACAAGGACTATGTAATCAATATAAACTATTATAAAACAGTGGCATACGACACGTGCATAAATCACGCAATGGACATTACATTACGATGCCTACTGCTTTAAAAAGGCCTAGATTAAAAGAAGATGGCCAAATGAGAACTTTTCTGTCATAAACTACTTGTTAAAAAAAAATAAAATAAATTATCAGCTGTTAGTCAGCGCCCACTCTTTTTTTCCTGGTTATTGCGCCTTTGCCGTGTGCTGTGTAAATACAGACAATCTGACAATCCGAGTCACTTTTAAAAGATGATGTAAGCAGGTCAGCAAAAAAATCGGATGAAGTCACAAAATTAGAATTGACCATCAAGATCTGCAGTGTAAACTGTGATTGGTTCTTTTTTTTTAATTACCACTAAAAATGGTAAAGTATTATGAAAAATCTGTAATGCAATCCTTTCTGTGCTACATTGTGTACAATTGCTGAGAAATGTACACAAAGCCAAGAGCAAGTTTAAAGAAAGAAGTGTTGAATTTTAAAATGAATCTTTGGGAAATTAGGTGATAAAGTCTAAAATGAAAGTGTTTTTTGACCTTTAAAACAGCATAATGGGCATACCTGCCAACACTCCCGTTTTTCCCGGGAGTCTCCCGTATTGACCCATCTCCCGTATTGTCTTGTCTCCTGGAAAACTCCCGGAAATCCACCCCTTCCCCCCCTCTCCTCAGCTTTCAGGTACAGTTCGACCTGAAACCTGGTGCATGTGCACGTGCTCTTCAATTTGTCTTCAACTCTTCAACCACTCCCCCCCACCCCCACCCCCCGATCTACAGTTCGCGTGCAGCTAACAACCCCACTCCCTCCCCCCTGGAATTTATGAACCTGTTGGCAGGTATGATAACGGGCCACTTTGTAAAATAATACTTATACTTAAATTTTTCTAAAGATGCAGTTTTCTCAAAATCTCAGCATATCTAATCTGACTCAAGAGTCAGATTACGTTCAAAGTGTACCTGAGCGTCTGTGCTCCATGGCACAAGCCTGGTCCTCTTCCATAACACTCAGCCTGGTGCCTCCACCCCACGGCCACTCCCATGTCTCTATGCGGCCACTACCTAACCAATAGGACTTCTGCAAGGGGAAATACCACGGCCGGGGCAGTCCATACATACCTGAAAGAGAACAGGTAAACCAAATACTGAAAAGAAACAGGCAGAGTTTCACTTTATGAAAATGACTGTAGTGCCGCAGCTTACCTGGATGGACGGCTTCTATATACCAGGTCAACACACCGTATACAATGGCGTCAATAGTGAGCATAACCATAGACAGCAGTAGGTTAAAGTCGTCGCCCTCTACAGGTGACTGGTTGATAGTGCGCCACTGAATTCCCACCCCAGCCACTTCATACAGGGCAAAGTACTTGGATCCCAGACCGAACGCTGTGGTAGACATTAAAGACTGCATATACATAGAAAGGGAGAATCACAAATTACTGAAGAACATTATTGAAAATCCAAATTTCAAACCAGTTAAAACACATACAGTTGAGGTCATAATTATTAGCCCTCCAGTCATTTTTCTTTTACTTTTTCAAATATTTCCCAAATGATGTTTAACAAAGCAAGGGATTTTTCACAGTATTCCCTATAATACTTTTTCTTTTGGAGAAAGTATTTGTTTTATTTTGGTTAGAATTAAAGCAGTTTTACATTTTTAAAAACCATTTAAGGTCAATATTATTAGCCCTCTTAAGTAATATTTCTTTTCTACTTGTCTATAGTTATTAAAACTATTATGTTTGTTAAACAGGAATTGGGAAAAAAATATACAGGGGGGCTAAAAATTCTGACTTTAACTGTACGTATATGTAGGAGATTGAAGGGAGGTCTTCCTACCGCTATGCACTTCTCAAAGGCAGTGATCTTGTCGTGAGCCACCTCTTCTCTTATGGCCACATACATGTAGGGCACATAACTCAGAAAGTAGATGATTCCTCCACATGCCGAGGCCAGTTTGGCTTTAGAGTACAACACTGACACCAGGAAACTTTCAAAGAAGAAAGCAGAGAGAATAGCATTTACATGATTTGAAATGTTTTTGCTGCCAGCTATGATCACTGAACGAGTAATGCTTTGTTTTTTTAATCACGGCGAGCCACAAATGTCACTCTCTAAAAATGTCACCCTCGTTGCTCCTGAACATCTGATAAAGATGGCATACAAGATAGAAAGCACATTTCCTGGAGACATGGGTGACATGCTCTTTAACAGTCTGCCTGAAAACAAAGCCTTCATGACGCTAAATGTTGTTGTGATTACACCTTTGACAATGAGCGCTTACCAGGATCAAGGATTTAAGTGCTTTTTCAAAAGCATTGGACGTTTGTGACTCTTTAAAGACATCCAAGAATTGTTCCCTCTGTGTTTACATATTCTCTAGCTTGCTTTATGTGTGATATTATTTATAACAAATATTGTTGGCTATTTGACAAATTGCTTTTTCTTTCCTCTGACAACTTGCTTTGAATCTGCTAAAAGCATACATGTACGGTGGAAAACGTTCAAAATTTCCAAAAATGTTCATTGTAAATTGGTTTGAATATACTGAATATTTACATACCGTATATGACATACAAGTTCATCTATTGCGCTAGGTTACAGCACTGCATAATATATATAATATATGATATATTGCTGCAGCAATTATAGGCTCTAAATAAATGATTAAAACTCATTTTTTTTTTTTTTTTACATTTTTGATTGAGATGCTAATGGTCTAATCTAATTCAATGACTTATGCTAAGCTAAGCTAAAAGTGCTCCCACTAGACCCTGAGGTCAGGTAAATGAATTTAAAAAAATGGAAAATCTCAGCTCAGTTTAACTGAGGACTTTTAACTACGGGACTTGTAAAACAGGTGAGGTTTAGGGTTATTTCCCCAAAAAAGTGTTCCTTAAAGAAAGTGTTTCCTTTAAGTGTTCCTTTAAGAAAATTTATACTAAAAGCCCTGCATTGACAAAAAACTTTCATCAGCAAAAAGAATCAAAAAGCTAGACTTGTTTTGAATGACGATGATTACATTAGTTCTGAAAAAAGTAAGCGTTTATAAATTGTTCGCTTATTAAATACCCACTGTAAATGTCAAATGTAAAGATTAATCTAGGGGCGTAGAATTAGCATGGATGAAGGGGACGTGTCCAACTAATATCCACCGACTATTGAAATGTCCCCACCAATATTTTGCCCCAAATACATTAACATTGTGATTGGCTGTGCCATCCCTGCTGTCATGTGAGAGGCTGTAGCTATGTTCAGATACAAACAGCGGCAAAACTGCGGGAGAATTTTCCGGTGCAAGAATAAGGTGTGTAAGGTGGGTGACAAACGCAACTGAAGAGAGGATGGTGGCAGCAAAAAAAACAAAAGAAGGTGGACATAAGGAGGTTTTTTCAAAGAAAAGTATAAGTGTCATAAACATCCGTGACATAATGACAGTGACAGGTTGGCGCTGGCCCACTCAAACTGAAGGCTGGCACACCCGGACATAAATGTTTTATTATGGAAAATCCTAAATAGAAAGCATGTAATTGATGTAGGGCAAACTATGAATGAAATTCAATAA
This sequence comes from Danio kyathit, assembly GCA_903798195.1. Lineage (NCBI taxonomy): Eukaryota > Metazoa > Chordata > Actinopteri > Cypriniformes > Danionidae > Danio > Danio kyathit. Next base: position 30,908,094 of record LR812523.1, read on the forward strand.
AAAAAACAAGATATCCATTCCTTGTGGCACCATTCAAAGGTCCCCACCAATGTCAAGAGCAAACCTACGACCTCACATTAATCTGATTAATCTGTTTCTTATATTTTAAAAAAACTATGCACTGTAAAACCTGTCAACTTTATCAAATGAAATGAGTGTAGTTAACTTAAAATTGACTGAAAGTTAATTCTACTCATTTGGAAAGAGTTTTGAACTCAGTGTTGAGGGTAATGAGTTAATTAAATACCTCATTACTTCAACTTAAATGGAGTAAGTTCACAGTACTCATATAGATTAGTTTAACTCAAATGGTTTGAGTTGCCTTAACTTATTGGGTTTTACAGTACTCAGTTGGTTTGAGTTCTCTTCATTTATTGAGTTTTACTGTGCTCAAATTGCTTCATTTACTCAAAAGAATTAAGTTCACAGTGCTTATTAGAATCGGTTTCCTCAAACGGTTTGATTTACCTTAACTTTTTGGGTTTTACAGTGTGTAAATAGAATAAAATAGACAGTGACGGAACTAAATATGACTTATTGCACACGTACCAGAACATGATGGTGGCGACAGCGTAGATTGTGAGGAAGAGCCAGATGATGAAGGGATCGCTGTGAAGGAGGACTTTCCCGTATTTCAGTATGGCAGTGAGGGCCGTCACTGAGATGGAAAGCTGCACGAAGCCTGTGATGAACCAAGCCACCCAGTGCACTGCGTTATTCAAGCCCATCATCTTCATTACCTGCGGAAAAACACTCGTCAACCGCAGCACTGCTTTTGATCTCTCTCAAGTTTATAAGTGACCATGCTTCAGTTTCTCAGCGGAAGAAATCCATTCTCTAAAGTCTGCTCTCTCACCTCTTTCAGTCTTTGCTCCTTCTCTGCTACGATGTGCTGGATCATCATGGCCACAGAGTAGACCCAGGATATGACCATACACAGAGGCATCATGTGCTCGATAACAAAAAGGAAACTGACAATGGAAACACCTGTTACAACTCTTCACCTCTACCAGCTGATACATCATCACTAGTATCGTATCAACAACAACTACATATTAAACCTAGTAGTACTTCACTAGTATTAACCATAGCTTGCGAGAGGGTCAAATAGTAGTGTCTTTATTAATCCCCTTGAGGAAACTGGATTGATAATAATATATATGCAAATACACACATTTTTTTTATCATAAATTGGTGGTTTGATTATATTAATAAATCGATATTAAGCAAGTAAAAATTGTATAATGCCACAAAATATTTATTTATTAAGTAAATGTTGCTCTCATGAACTTTCTTTTTATTAGAAATCTTAAAAAAGAATCATTAATAATAATAAAACTGAATTCATCGCATAAATAGGTTTTAAGAAGTGTAAAAAAATTACAGGTCAGGTATTCTAATACAGTTTTTTAAATTGAATTGTCATTATTGTTTGATTTAAAATGCAGGATGTATTCAATTGGTCGACGTTGACAACAAAAACTAAAAAAAACTTTTAATGTTGTAAAAAAGTCTTCAAATAAATGTAATTATTTCGAGAATTTAAGAATATTTTTGTGAAATAAATGCAACCTTGAGATGCATAGGAGACTTCTTTTAAAAACAATACAAAAAATTACAACATCATATTTTTCAATAATAGCATATATATATATATATATATATATATATATATATATATATATATATATATATATATATATATATATACAGTTAAAGTCAGAATTATAAGCCCACCTTTCAATTTTTTTTTCTTTTTTAAATATTTCCAAAACTATGTAATAATTTCCAAAACAGAGCAAGGAACTTTTCACAGTATGTCTAATAATATTTTGTCTTCTTATTTGTTTTATTTTGGCTAGAATAAAAGCAGTTTTTCGTTTTTTAAAAACCATTTTAGGGACAAAATTATTAGCCCCTTTAAGCTATTTTTTTTCCGATAGTCTACAGAACAAACCATCGTGATACAATAACTTGCCTAATTACCCTAACCTGCCTAGTTAACCTAATTAACCTAGTTAAGCCTTTAAATGTCACTTTAAGCTGTATAGAAGAGTCTTGAAAAAATATCTAGTAAAATATTATTTACTGTCATCATGGCAAAGATAAAATAAATCAGTTATTAGAAATGAGTTACTAAAATTATTATGTTTAGAAATGTGTTGAAAAAAAATCTTCTCTGCGTTAAACAGAAATTGGGGGAAAAAATAAACAGGGGGGCTAATAATTCAGGGGGGCTAATAATTCTGACTTCAACTGTATATATATATATGTGTGTGTGTGTGTGTGTATATACTGTATATATATATATATGATTGGCTGATAGCCGTGTGATATTCTGCGCTCGTATAGCCTCTTAACACTTCACCCTTATGTTTTACTCCACCCTCATACAGCGACAAGCAGAGGACACTTTACAATTTGACAATTATTGCTGCTGTTGGACAACATAATGTTATTTTGAGTTTTTTTTTGTTGAGAATGTAGTTGTTTAGATTGCAACTATGCAGTTCATTTAGAAGGATAGTGTCTATTTTCAATATTTATAATACATAAAATATTATAAAATATTACAGCGCATCAGCTGCCATTAGCCTGTCATTGAGCAGAGCAAAGATGGTTGATGTTGTCCATCCACAAGATGGCAACAGAGACTGCATAATCAGCCCTTAGAGGAGAAAACAACGTAATTTCTAACTACAGCTGATCAAATTATTATTTAACAGTTAAGTGACTTTCTGAGTAAATCTCTCTTTTGTATGTTGTAGTGCTGTTTTTATACCATATGATTGGAGTGTATTGAGTGTGAGATGGGACTCACATATCAGGAATGTGTGTATTTTGTGTTAGCCACTCTTTGTATAACACTGAGTTACTTTTTGGTTGGCCATCTGTTTTTTTTCTAACAGGCCATCTGTTTGTTTCAACAGTAATCTGGTGGTGTTTGCGCTGCTTTAGCTTTTTTGGGTCAATTATTGTGATCTCCCGATTGCAACAGAAAAATACTGGGAAATCTCTGTAGACTGATGGCATTTCATGCCGTTCAGCATTATGCAGGAGAATCATTCAAATACTAGCTCTAAAATGACGTATGTGAAGTAGCAACAATTTCTGTTGTTCTGACCATCCGCTAAAGATGTGATTGAATGGCAGAAGTAGTTCCTTATACAAAAGGGTTTTTAGACTCTTGTGTTTGATTCTCTTTTTTGTATACACAATTATGCCATCGAATTGTTGTATGAACGCAATATCACACTTTGAGCAGTGCAATATGGCTATATCGTCACTGGTGGGACACTAAGGCACACAACGCATGCCTCCCACCAGTGCCGATATACAGCCATATCGCACTGCTACGAGTGTGATATTGCTCATTTATATACATAACAATTATATATATATATTAATTATACATAATATGAGGTTTTGTTTTTAAAATTAGTCCCCTGTATTAATATTATTATTAATAACAAATGTATTGACTAAATAAATATATATTATGTAAATGTTTGTTTTTTTTGGTAAAAATACATTTTTCAAATCAAAGCAAACCTACAAATTTGCTTGCAGTGCTTATGGTTTTGCACCACACTGTTATCTGCAAAAAAGCAAATAGCATGGAAGGCCATAACCGCAATATGTTCTTTCTAAATCACCTTGCTTTTAACAGTAGCAACATACATTAAGGACTTTTTCCCCACATATGTTTGGTCTGAAAAATTGTTTAGAAGTAGATCAGAAGCATCGCACCATGAAATAAAGTGTTCTAAGATGAGTCTGTGATTGTCCTCTTCCCCCCTGAAGGAGACTGACTAATGCTGTGTCATCTGCAAATTTAATGTGGAGTGGAAGCGGAGCGGGAAGCTTGCGTGATTTCGCCGGGAGAAAGGTTTTATTTATTTATTTATTTATTTTTAAATCTCAGCATCTGTGTTCTTTATGGCTCTGAGATCATTCAGAAATTACTCACATGCATGCATAACACGCATTATGTAACACAATGCAATTGAACATCTAAAACACAGACTATCAGCCAGATTTTAAAAAAATAAAGATATAGTTGACCCAAAAATTAATATTAACTCACTATTTACTCTCCCTCAAGTTGGTTTCAAACATTTATAAGTTTCTTTTTTTCCTGCTGAACACAAAAGAAGCTATTTTGAAGAAAGCTCAAAACCTGTAACCATTGACTTACATAGTAGGAAAAATAAACACTATGGAAGTCAATGGTTACAGGTTTTCCAGCTTTCTTAAAAAAATATTAAAACTCAAAAAAAGAGGAAAAAAGGAAAAAAAAAAAAAGGAATCTCAAACAGGTTTGGAATAAGTAATGACAGAATTTTCAGTTTTGGGTGAACTATCCCTTAAATATAAAAATGTGGAATAAAATAAAGCCCAAGCTCACTCGTCTCTGGTATAGCACGGATAGGGAAACATCTGCACGTAATTTCCAGGCTCCACAACATCGTGGCCAACAAAGGTGTTGATGATTGCCCGCTCAATCATATCTAAAGGAGCAAAGAAGCATAAAAATGTCACCACACTGTCAAGTAAACACAAGTGAATTTACACACATTGCACACAGAAAAAGCTTTGCCTTTTCCAAGCTTGTGAATAAGTGCAGCTTCCAGAAATGCCAAACAAGCACTTTATTGACCGGCGCGCAAAGCTTTACATAACCAGGTACACTTTTTTACCAGAATAACTTTCACTTTGAATAAAACATCAACTTCATTCCACTTTTCCCATGCCAATTCTGCACTCTGCGGATGTTGTTTCAGAGAGAGCGATTTATTGCTCTGTCGACAGTTTTGTAAAGGAATTGTGCACAACTAACGCTTATGAATTGAGACTCTCCCTCTCTAGATAAGAACTTGATCTTCTCTGACAATAAAATCAAATATTTAAAGTGATTACAGCAAACACAGCAATATATGTTTATGAATATTCTGTCCTATTGATGTTCGGGAAAAGACAAAGCCCTGCTAAGGCCTTGTGTAAACTTGCTATCAAGGTGTGTTTACTGTTCAATGCTGCTAAACACATCTGTGAATGTCTGAAATGTAAAATGTTTTGAGCTTTTCACCCAATAATTCTGTCATTATTTACTCACCCTTTCTTTCTTCTGTTGAGCATAAAAGAAGATTGAAAAACATTGGCAAACTGTAGCCATTGACTTGATGTCAATGGTTATCTGTTTCCAACATTCTTTAAAATGTCTTCTTTTGTGTTCAACAGGGGAAAAAAAGAAGTTTAGAAAGGTTTGAAACCACTTGACAGTGAGTAAGTAGTGAGCACATTTTTATTTATGGGTGAACTGTCCCTGTAAAATGGACAAATATGTTAAAACAGCCACAAAAAATATTACGGGATTTGTTTTAAAGCTATATTTTGCTGTCTAAGAGCATACGTTAGATTTGAAAGCAAAAAAAGAGGAAAAAGTACAATGCTTGTCTTGATTCTAACACAAACCTAAGCGGATTTGTGGATATCAGAGCAGAAATGAAAGCTGTTGCTCTCTGTATCATTTCCCATGGTCTCATTTCATGCTCACATGTATGAGCTTATTTTTCAATATTAGACTGAGAAATCAAAAATTAGCCTAAACATACAGGCCAGACCATCCCCTCAAATAAATCAGTTAAGTCGTTAAAAGTAAATAGACAAAAACACTAGTTAAAATACCTAAAATGTGCCTCTTTTATCAACCTTTTAGGTGTTTTGGTCAATCATATGACATGTTAATACATACCTTGGATCCACACAAAGCCATAAAGGAAGTAGAATTTGCCGCCTGTGTTTGGCCCTGGGCGCCAATAAGCTCTTCGGATTTCATTGGTTTTCTCAGTAAAGCTCGAGTTCTGTCGAATTTTATACATAACATGGGGTGGCAGGGATCCATCTTTATTGGTCTGGAAAATCACACCTAGAGAGAAAAAGCACAGATTAAAAGATATGGCTACTGGCTAAATTTAACAAGGTATGACTAAGAGCTAAATGAATCATGAAAATGTAGTTTTAATGGGAAATGGATGGGTCAGTCTCACAATGCTTGTTAACAAAATGGCTGAGTCATATTTCAATCAGAAAAAAATATGAATCTACACTGCCTGGCCAAAAAGAGTGTATGATTAGATCTTTTTTTTTTTTTACTTGAATCCAAACAGTGAAACATTTTTGTTGTTGTTTTGGGCCAGACAGTGTAAAATTTACATTAAGAAAATGCATTAAGGATTCATGTATTGTGGTATTTTCAACAAATATTCTTACTACTATAATATAGTATTTCTTGTAGCATTAAAACAATTGAGTGCATACGCCGAACAACCGCCAAAAAAAATTACAAAAATGAGACAGTTTGGGCATGCTTTCGTGTGACCAAGAATCTGCATTTTAAACATTAATAGCGTCACACGGAAAAAACGTTTATGTCCACTGAGAAAAATAAAGATCCTGCTTACTGTCATGTCCGCTTTGGCAATATTTATCTATGATGTATGTCTGCATTTTATGTATTTATTGTTGTATTTATTTATTTATTCATTGTTTACTGTTAATTGGTTGTTATTTCCTATACTGTAATAAGGTATATGTATTGTACATTGTTCATACTGTATTATTATTATTATTATTATTATTTAAAAAACAGAAAATAATCATAATAAACTTTAAAAAATGCTTAATATTAACCTGAAGTTTCTGTTACTGTACTAAAACTAAGGTAAAGGAATCAGATCTTTAGTGGGTTAAAGTGATATGATGAATTGCAGTTATACTGTTATTCCACACTAACTGGACATATACCGTTCTTCAACACTTGAGAAATATAAATCCCAATAACTTTTGATATTTAATACTGACACTAAAAAACATTATCTCCTTAGAATTGAGAAGCTTTTGTTGTCTATCTTCGAGTAAAATAAAATTATATAATATAATGTTCATAATCTAAATGAAAAACCTCTTATTACTCAAAATTTGAAAATATGGACTTATGTGGTTTTTCATCTCAAGGCCTCAATTTAAAAACCAATTTATCGATTTTGAATACATTGTTCAGAGATTTTGTTATACTAATTTAAATGTGTAATTTGATAGGAAACATTACAATTCAAAAAACAATAATCCAAAATGTAAAAATTAATACTAGAAAGCCTAAACTAAAAAAAATACTAAAATACTTTATTCAGTTGTTTCATTTTATAATAAATAACATTTTAAGAGTGTTAGTGTATATGCCTGTTAGTTTACAGTTCATTAAACTAAAGTGAACCTTTAAAAATATGATTTAGTAAATGCTGAGATTAACATTACAATAAAAAAATGCATTGGAAGTACTGTTTGTTGATAAATCATAGTAACTAATGATTAACCTCTTACTCAAATTACTTTCTTTTAATTTGTGAATGAAATATGACTTGAAACTTTTTTTTGAGATGTTTCATTATGATCAATTAAGAACTATTATAATTAACTTACTTGCAAAGACTGAGACGTTGTCGTGGTAGGCCTGGTTCAGTGTGTAATTGACAATGCTGTCTTCATCAGGGAAGCCTCTGAAGATATCTACAGTGACCTGAGACAGACAGATTCAGATACAGTATTATTATATATTTTTCATAAAGTATGTATTTTAGGTACTTATGTTAAAGAGATATAAAAAAACATATCAAAAACACGTCAAAATTGCAAATTGATTTGATGGCAATTTACTTGACATTAAAAGGACATATAAAATTGACGTCAACACTGGCATTAAAAAAAAAAGTCAAAAATCCATTATACAGGACTGTCATGTATTCGATTTTTGACATGTTTTTTGACATCAATGTTAGATATCAATTTGATGTCATTTTGACATGAAGGTAGTTTACATTCATTTTAGGCATACAAAATTCAGTGTAACACTCAAAAAATGACTTTTGCTGCTTGTTCAAACTACCTATTTAAAATGAGTTGAAACAACACATTTCATTTTTGTGTATGTGTGTGTGTGTGTGTGTGTGGGGGGGGGGGGGGTCAACTGAATTGTTAAATGTTCAATCCACTTAAATTTGTACAAATTATTAAGTTAACTTTATCGATTTGTGTTGGAACAACTTTTTTACTGTGAAATTTGTAATTGAAGTGTTCAGATGAATTTCAGAAGACATTTCTGATATTACAATACTTTTTGTGTCATTGTTTTGGGGGTCAAAAGGGTTTGGTAGATGTTAAATGGACGTTAAGGTTTTGATAACAAATTAATTTATATTTTGACATGTTTTTGACATCAATGTCCATTTTGACATGAAGATGCCCACTGTGAAAAAAAACTGTTGACTTGCATTATAAAAATCACTGAAGACCAAAATGTCAGCTAGAAATTGTCCTTAATGATCTACTAAAGTCATTTATATCTTGGATTGCCTGAGGGTGGGTAAATATATTTGTATTTTATTCATTTTTTGGTGATGTATCTCTTTTTAAAGGGCACCTAGTTTACCCCTTTTACAAGATGTAAGATACGACTTTGGTGTCTCCAGAATGTGTCTGTAAAGTTTCAGCTCAAAATAGATACACACGTGCTGCTGATGATGTGACAATAAAAGTGATTTGATTTGAGATAATCAGATAATTTATTATATAATGTAGAATTTGCCTATTTTAGTGTCTGAGGACAATGTAGCTGTTTTTGTAGCCTGTGGCTTAAAGTCCAAATGAGCCACTTCTCCTGACCCACCGCTCTGACATGCGTGTCTGCTTCTCATGCGTTTCGTCAGATAAACAGCAGTCAGTGATAGAAACAAACACGGATGATGCTGAAATATGGTCCAAAATAACAGGTAAGTTTATTTGATGTATTTGTGGTGGTCTAATCAAGACTTTCTTTCTGAATCGACGAGACACACACAAATGCCGTTTGCAGTACACACATACACACACATATATACATATACACATTTACTGACACTATGCGGCCATGGTGATTATAGCGATTAAGAAACAATTTTACAGTCTTTATAACAAACAAGTGTGTTTTAAAAACGTTTTAAACTTATAAAACTAATTAATGAGGTGCAGTTGATCACAAAGAGTTGTAACATATGTTTTAATTCCAGTTTTTTTTGCAAAAAATGTTCTGTGCAAATGTGTATACATGTTATTGTGGAGACATGGCACCTGTCAATCAATTCGGTAGGTGTGGAAAACCACACTGCAACGTCACGTTGCGGTGGGCCTCAAAATCACTGTGATTTGGATCCTATTTTAACGTCAGTAAATAAAAAAAAAAGAGACTTGTTGTGTTTATATCACCCCAATATGACAGTGGACACGCTGTACCTACACACAGTTTTGTCCAAACAGCCTACAAAAGATGATTTTCATCATAGGTGCCCTTTAAATCAGTGGACTCCAACTCAAAACACAATTCACTTCAGGCAAACCATCGTTCTGACCTTTGACATGAAGTTAGTCCATCCACAAGCAGCATTATCAATGGTGTGCAGCTGCTCCAGTAAGGTGGTTGTGTTTGGCAGGGTGAAGTTCTCCTCCAGCAGACTGTTCATCAGCTCACTGTCTGACACGTTCAGCAGCTCATGGTGCCTCTTCAGGTCGGCAATAAACTACAACACAGGGACAAAACAAAAGACATCAAGACCAAGCATGTGCTCAGATTTATACTTCAGCTGGTGAGAGACTACCTTTCATAACAACAGCAGCTTCCTAATAACACACATACTGTACACACTTTGTTGGTTTTTGCAAATAGCCTACATTATCAACCAAATATAATTATTTGAGCAAATGATTACTGGGCTCATTACTCAATGATGCTTTGTTAGTTTTTTCAAGAGTTCAGTCTTTTATCTCATGCAACAATGTGCTTAATGAAGAATGAATTCAACTAATATACGCATTCAATGGATGAATCACTTGCATATGAAGAATAAATGTTTAGTTACACTGTAGACAAAGATTTTCATGGAGTAAATAAACAAATATTCCATACATTTTTCTCATGAACACATCATGGGATCATGAAATAAATGAACATCAATGTAATTTCAAGAGTTCACACTTAGCTGATGATTAGTTATAAAGCTTGTTTGGCATGCTGTCCCGGGAGAGAGCCCTGAGCTCATGAGATCCTCGAGCCCGGGGCTCCCTCCCGTTGCAAGGCGAGAGGGGAGATCGAGCTCAGGTAGATCTCGAGAACTCCCCCTTCGTAGTGTTGGAGAGCAGATAGTAGTTCTCTTTAACGAGATAGGTACTACATAGGGAGCAAGTCTATAAAGTTGATCAATCAAATTTAGGTTGCGTGTTTTTAATCGGTGGGAGGAAACCGGAGGACCCGGAGAAAACCCACGTGAACACGGGGAGAACATGCAAACTCCGCACAGAAAATGCCCGCTGGTTAGGTAGAGCCTAGGACCATTGACACTCTTGCTGTGAGGCAACAGCGCTAAGCGCTGGGCCACCGTGTCACCCATCTAGAAAAGGGAAGGAGTAGGGGTGGAAGGGGGGATTCTTCAAAGCGAAGATAGCGGTGATATGGAACCCGGGATATTTATAGTAGTTAAGGGATCATCTGATTGGTGCATGTTGATTTGGATAATGTGGGTCCAGCTGCTAGCAATCATAAGCACGTGATCCTCTCGAAATTAGTTTATAAATAAACTCCACATAATGAAAATCTACATATTTGTTTTAATTAGTGGCTAAATTTTGGGAACAGGGAGAACAGGCATTTTATAGAGGCATTTGTACTAATTCAGACCTGTAGGGACCTGATGTAAGACATTACAAGGCTTGAATTATTAATTTTATTTTAATTGGTTTAATGCAGAATATTTGTTGCTGCTGTTTTTATTCTAAGAGAGTTCATTACCAATGGCCACTTTCATCAAACCAAAAACTCTTAGGCCCGTTTACACTTATATGTTTTAGTTTTAAAATGGCGTTTACAATGAAAATGATCCACGTCCACACTGGCGTTTCACCTAGCGTTTCTGAAAAGATCTCCATCCACACTATACCACTGAAAACGCACATCACGTGACCACACACACTCTGGCATGCGCTGCAGCGTATGCACAAGTCTGAGCTCCAGGCAGTCAGCGGGTGCTTTGAGCACACCTCCCCAGGTGAGAGCTGTGCACGTCGAACAGTTCATCAAGGATCTTCCGCAGGATTTCATCTCACTATAGTTGTTAAACATGATATTTATTTCATCTTGTCTCTATCAAATGGTCTTTTAAATCTATTACTTCTTCGCAGGTAATGCGTTTTGGCTGAAAGCAAAGCTAAGTTAATATATTAATAATGTAACCACATACACTGATTCTGCATATTGACGGATTGCTTGCCTTTATTTCCTATATTGTATAAACTTATTGTACGTTATACTTTTATAATGGCCATTATTGATTATTAAAACTGATATTCACCAAAAGAGACAGGGTGTGTTTCATATTTTTCGAAGAAACTGAAAGGAGGCAGTTATGTTATAGGCTCTGTTTTGTTATAAATATGCATACAGTGAAGATGTCAGTCGTATAAATATGTAGCTACACGATGCCTTAACATTTTTAGTGTCTGTTAAGTTAATATCAAAATGAAAATAGGCAGTTTCTTATATCATGTTTTCATTTTATTGTTATAATAGTGAAACAACATGGGTGATGTGAATGACGTTATAAAGTACACTGTGTTTAACCAACGTGTCCTCTGGAGTTTGTTTTCCCTATCAAACTTGCAAATTCTGAACTTAAGGAAAGAGTGCAAGACTGAACTTTGTGCACTTAATATTGAGGAAAAAGCCCCCATCAGCTGGGCGAATGTCTGCAGCCATGCCTGTTTTTAGATGTCTCCGTTTTCCCCTCTCCACACTGACATGGAGCAGCAGCGTTTTAAATGAAAACGACCTCTCCAGCATTTTCAAAAAGCTCCGTTTTCAGGGCTTGAAAACTCCGGGGTAGTGTGGAGGGAAGACGTAAGCATAGCAAAACTTATGCGTTTTAAAACTAAAACGTATTAGTGTAAATGGAGACCTTAGATTAGTGACTGAAAGAAAGGGTGTTACCTGCTGGAGCCACATCAGGTGATTTTGCAATTTACCCTCCTCTAAGAAGGCCCTTAATTCAGCAGAGATGTTGAGCCACACACGGGCATAGTGAGTCACATTTCCCACAAAAGCAAAGGTCTCATTGGCCTAAAGAGAAAAAACAATATCAAATAAAATAAAAAATCCAGAAATCAATTGATTTTCTATTCAATAGGCACAACATTCATTTAATAAAATAATAAGAAAATTTTTTTAAAATGGCATTTAAATTCAGAAGAAATTAATTCGCATTAAAAATAAAACAATTTCTTTGCATGCTCAATTGCAACATAATAAATTGTCAATTTACTAAATATTTTAAAAATATTTACAGGCTTAAAGGGATAATTCACCTCTTTTTTTCTCTTAAAAAAAACAATAGAATATATTTTGAAGAAAGCTGGAAACCTGTAACCACTGAATTACCATTCAATTGTGTTTTTTTTTAATACTTTGGAGGTCAGTGGTTACAAGCTTTTAACTTTCTTCAAAATATATTCTTTTGTGATCAACAAAAGAAAGAAACTTAAAAAGCTTTATAACTACTAGTGGTTAGGAAACAATGAGTAAATGTTCAGGTAACACTTTATTTTGATGGTCTCTATTGCATATTTTGTTGACTAAATGTTGCATTGCAACTACATGCCAATTATTTCTCATTTGAGTATTAGTAGACTGTCTGCTTAATATCTACTGATACTGCTCCTTCAACAGACATTTAACTGACTATAAGAAACTTTGCGAGTACATCAGAGTCAAACAAGTCTACTTATAATCTATTGAGAATTAGTTGGCATGTAGATGCAATGTAACCTAAATTCAACAAAACACGTTAAAGGTACCATCAAAATAAAGTGATACCAATGTTAATTTTTTGGGTGAACGATGCCCTTAAAACACCTTAATGCTGGAACAATATCACTGACATCACTTTCACGTTTTCCCAGCTGATGAACTTTAAAATCACTGACAGCCAATCAGAATCCAAACCTTTTTAATGAGAACTCAAGCATAAAACATAACAATATCACATGTTGGTGTTGATCTACCGTGGTCAACATTTGAAGTGGATAAAAAAAAGTATCATCCCAAGACAAAAACGAGTGTTGAGCAATAGATTCAGGACAACTTTGATCCATTTCAAATGTTGACTACTGTAGCTATCATTCTTGGTGTTGGTAGGCCTTTAGAGTCTAGACTTGCCTTTTGTATGACCTTGTCCACCTCTGAGTCAATGGGAGAGTAGAGGATTTTGGGATTTGTAGTCATGAGATGAACAAGTAATCCTAAATTTCTCTGTTCTTTGCTAGTGAAGCCCAGAGAACTCATATTTCCCTGTTTCAGAGCTTCTGGTTCAAAAATCCTGAATAAACAAACAAGAATTATATATAAAATAAATCACATTTCACATTTTAAAAAGCAAACACACCAATACACACTCACCTGTTATTCCCACAAAGAATGGGTTGAAGTCCTGCCCACAGCTGAACAAATGCAGAAAACTGTGATTTGGGGTTTTCAGCCTCCGCCTTGTTCTCAGCAGCTCCTTCTCCTTCCTCCACTGAACTGTCAGTTGTATTGGGACCCCATGTGGTAGTGTTGGAGCTCCAGGAGGTGGTGTTGGCCTGAGGAGGAGGCTGGTGACCCGCACAGGCCCCTTTCGGCAGCAGTCTGGCAAGACCTGACAGTAGATCCACGTCCCTCAGCAGCCGCTCCACATCAGCCAGGTTCTTCAGCAGAGCCCCGAGACGGGACTGATCCAGCAGACCAGACATATTAGACTGCTCAAGATGCAACTGAAGGAAGTGATGTAAGAGGAAAGGAGAGAGGAGAAAGTAATATGCACTGTAAATATGGAAGTCAAGATGTTTTTTTCAACTATACTGTATGGACACATTTGGCTTTGAAGAGTTGTAAACCTTCATAAACACTGTTTTTGTAGAGTTCTCAAGAGTTTTAAAGGTGCCCTATAATGAAAATCTGGTTATACTAAGACATAGTAGAATAATAAAGTATCAGTATATGGAAATGGGCAAATCGTAAGCCTCAGACACCACTGTTTCCGCGTTCTCATGTAAATTCCACAAGTGTAAAACCCCAATGTGACAATGAGAGGACAAAACAAACTGTGATGAGACTCACGGGCCATGCCCTCCACATTTGCATGCATGCCTACTTTAGGTCATTCATCCAGACCTGACGAGCAGCTACATCATCAAGAGAACACGACTCATATGCAGCTATGAGATCATAAAAAAAGCTCTGAAATCATTAATATGCACACCTCAGGCTGCTTTTGATAAGCCAAACGTTTTATACTGAAACAACAGTGATACTTTTCCTCCCTTAGTAATTTAAAGCATACATTTCAATTATTATGTATGTGGGACTTTTATTTTGAAAACGCGAGCCCCAAATTGTTTACTGTGTGTACGAGACATGTTTTAAACTCACCTCAGGACGCAAAATGCAAGATTTGCAGATTACACATTTATTCATCTTCACTCCGGAGAGACATTAAGCTTAGTTTAGTTACATCTTTTGTTCATTTCTTGTGTTTATTGTGAAATTTGATGCGTATGTTTCAACAAACACATGTAGACTGCTGAATCATGTCAAATCGCTCAGCTCAACCGTCATCTGTTCATGCAGAGGTTGATATTAATTCTTGGCTGTGACTATAGCTTAAGATACACCTCTATCACTCTCTTTTGTCAACTTTAAAATTTAGCCTTTATCCACAACAGATCTGTTGAGCAAAATAGGTTAACATCACTCTGATTGGGTTTGTATTTGACCGTGCCTGTAAGAGCGGCACGTCAGAGCGGAGCTCAATAATATTCATGACACGAACCATACTATATATGGTCAATTATGGACCTTCTGATTCTATGGGCATTTTATGGAGCAATAAATTAGCTTATAAAACCATTTCTGGAGATTTTTTTTAACTTACCGAAGCCATAACATACTATGTAGATATCAGAGAACAATTTACCTTACTAAATAAATGCAGTATATGGCACCTTTAATGTGTTCACTAATGTTACATATTGTAACTATACATCTTTTTCCTAATGAACCGACTGTGTTTTAGATTATGGGAGGTTTGGGGTAGTTCCTCTCAAAAAGGCTGAAACAAATTATTTAAAATGATAAGGTTAATGTTACATACTGATGTTACATACTGTAACTATTCATCTTCTTCCTAATGAGCTGACTGTGTTTTAGATGTGTTTAGACAAATGATTTAAAATGTAAAGGTTGTACTACAAATAGTCTTTATCCTTTCTTATCCTAATCTGTATCCATAATGTGACATGGTGCAACAAGAATATCTATGGTAACAGATCTTTTCTGCCCACTGCATTCTTTTTTTCTTGATTATTCATTGTTATCACTGAAACAATATGAATAGACAATGCATACTCTCTATTTTCATTAAATATATAATCCATAGTTTTTCTACAATTGCACTTTATAACTTATACCTACATCCTGCACTTGCTGATATCCTTGTTACACCTAAACTACATTTGTTGCCTTGTACTTGTACATGTGTAATGACAATAAAGTTGAATCTAATCTAATCTAATCTACTCTAATCTAATCTAATCTAATACTTAATTCACTTGATTCTTATATTTTTCTCCACAAATCTTCTTCCAGGAATGTTTTAGCATGGATACCTTTGATTTGCAGTCATTACTTTTTTATAAAGCAGGTAAATACAGTAATTGTTCTTTTTTATGAAAAAGTGAAATCTTTTATCACTTATTAGATTATGAAACATTATCTCTCATTGTTCAACTTAATGATCATTATTGATTAAGACATGGTTTGGTACAGCACATACTGTGCACCCATGCAGTACTACAGCACTATTTAACTCCGCAATATTGCTGCAACCAAAATGAATCAAGATTTTAATGAATAGATGAATAGAGCATGCATAGAGCATGCATATTCTTCATGTTTGATATATCCCATAAATAATACATTTGAATCTCATATTTTTCTCCCAAATTCTTCTTCCTGGACTGCTTTTGCATGTATACCTAAAACATAATTTTCTCTTCTTTTTAATTTTATTTGCAGTGATTACTTTTTTTTCTAACTTTTTTTTATGAAAAGATGAAAATCACTTATTAGATTATGAAATATTATCACTCAATGTTCAAGTTAATGATCATTATCAATTAAGACACTGTTTGGTACAGCACATACTGTACAGCAAGTCTGCACTATTTAACATCCGCAATATTGCTGCAACCAAAACGAATCAAGATTTTGGGGTCATTTGTGTTGTGTTGAAGTGAATTTAATAATGCTTTTATACTTTTGAATGCCTTTTTTAATATTTGATGGTTGCAGTACAATAATGTCACCTCATTACACCCATTATATTATTTATTTTCCTGAATTAATGGAAATTCCCCTCTACAGTATAGTCATTTCCAGTGCCATTTCCATTTCTTAAATTCTTTATTGTGTTTAATAGGACACTGAGGAGGATGTTATGGAGGTGGAAATTAGATTTTACCACAATACAACTATGGAATAAATTACACCTTTTTGACTGTGTACTTGTCTATCTGTGTGTACATATGTGTGTAAAGTGTTTATTTGTATATTTATTTGTTCTTTTACGTATTTATTTATTTATTTGTTCTTTTACGTACGGTTGGAAATGTCTAATAAAAAAAAAAGAAGAAGAAGAAGAAAAAAAAGAGTTCTTGCACATACTGTACCTGATCAAAGACTCTCTGTGTGTCAATCTGATTTCTCAATTCTTCACTCAACTGTTCGAACAGCTCCGCCCTCTGCCCCGCCCCTAAACCACAAACAGTCGTGCGGTAAGCCTGTAAAACCGCCTGTTGTTTCTCAGGGACCAATAGGATTTTGCCTATCTCACTGTTCCCTCCTTCCCCACAGGTAAGTCTTTCAAGCACTGCACCAGTCAACAGAACTCCCTGAAAAAATATAAGAGGTACATTTGTCAGCCATGGTCACTGAACTGAAGCATATGATTCGAGTGGAATGAACTGTTAAAGTGTAGTGTCAGACTGACCTCCATCTCACGCAGTGCTTGAGGATCGAATTTTTGGCCTCCTACCCCGCCAGCGATGCCCAATGCCTGGGAGAAAACTTTGAGAAGAGCTTGACGATGAGCAGCTTTAGTGGGGTCTCTCAATGTCTTCTGAATCAGGCCCCCATCCAGACTATGCCAGCCTCCAAGTAATTGCTTCTGAGAATAAATAAGGATAGACTGAAATGTCATGTCATGTTTATTTTTTGTCTAATCACAAAAGTCCTGTTTAGAGTTTAGATTCTCTGCCCGAGCCCGAGTCCAGACTTGACCCAACCCTGGCACTATTTTTGGGCTGAGCCAGGCCAGGCCAGGCCAGGGCGTGATCAAGCAATTTTGTGTGTGTGTGTGTTTTTTTTTTTTCAAGTCATTACTTGATTAGCCTAATTGGGTAGAAAGCTATGCTATAATTAAAAATATTATACAAATATTTGAAACAATTGCTACTTTTTACTGTCATTCAATGTGTTTTGGTCATAATCAATGCACTGTCACTTTAACTGAGCATGAGCAGTGTGGCAAAAATAGACCCAGAGCATTATTCATTAAGATAAATCTAAACTAATGTCTGTAGTTCAAACAACTCAGAATTGTAGTTGTGAGCGTCTGTTATAACGGCCCGCAGTGCGTATTAAAAAAATAGTTGGGTTTAAATCCGGCTCGGGCTCATAATTACAGTTAATGTGTCAGACTGAGTCGGGCTTGGTCACAAGGTGCATGGGCTCGAATAGGGTCGGGTTTAGTTTTTTGAGCCCGATCTAAGCTTTAGTCCTGTCACAAGTATTAGCTGGAGTACCCAACAGACTCACTAGAGGACATTCCAGATATGTACACTCCACCAGGACTACACTTCCCATCATGTATTGTGCTAATCAATCATCTACAGATGTTATCAACCTGGACACTGATTACACTGACACAGCTGCAGGACATTACACACATGCTATTTAAGCACCACACTCACAAATCTTCATTGTTGCAGATTGTATTATGTTTCATGTCATGAACTTCAGTCAGGTGTTTCTTGTTTCCTGTTTTTGCCCAGTCTGTTCTGATTCTGGACTGTTCTTTGTTTTATGATTGTTTGCTGCCTGATTTGACCTTTGCCTGTTTGCTGGATTTACCCTTTTCCAAACCTCATCATTACAAGACCATTAAAAAAAAAATTACAGTTTCTCTGGATTTCCATTTTAAAATTTTATTTTAAATTAATAATAAAAAAAATGTTAAAAGACTTCCAAATGTAAAATAACAATCTTGTCAAATTTTGTTTGAATAAAAAATAAAAAATGGTGGCATGTTTTCACACATGATTATACTCCTTTTTAGACAACACAATACCAATTTTCAATTACAACAAATTAAACATTTTGTTATTCTGACCAATTATCAAATTGAACCTTTATCGATCAGTCCTTTACAGAATTAATATTAATATTTTACTTGAACCCATATCTAATAAACCCTAGTAATGACTATCTAAAATCAATGGGGGAGAGAACTTTCTCTGTTGCTGCACCCAGGTTATGGAATGCTCTCCCATATTCTGTAAGAAATGCTTCCACACTAGCTAGTTTTAATAAGATGCTAAGAACTCATCTTTTTAAGGCTGCATTTTTAGATTCTTGATTATTCTGTTTATATTTTAGAACTTTTTTTGTGTGTGTTTTATTGCATGTTTGACTTCTCTGTTGTTGTAGCGCTTTGGGTCTTAGAAAAGCACATTCTAAATAAAATGTATTATTATTATTATATTATTATTATTATTACTTTTTTTTAACAGTTATGTGTTTTTTTCTGACAAGTTTGGGTACAATAACATGCAAATAAAAATTTAATTGGCCAGGCAAATTTCATTAAATGCACAAAATGTGAAGAAAACCCCCCTAATAAAAAATCCCCACATGCAGGAAGGGGACTTTTTTTCCTCATTTCAGTAATCTGCCACACATCACTGATGCACAGTGAGATGACAGTTAACTGTCTACTGACTCCAAACTAGAGTATCAGTTTCAACACCCCATCATTAGCTAAAACTCATCTTTATGACTATCAAAATTAATGCGCTAAAATGACCGTGCTTAACAAATCAAATCGAACGGCTGCAAACACAGCCAATGATTTACAGTCAAGAGAGAGTAAATAATATATTAAAGAGACGGTGTCTGCTTGTTTGCGATGTCTAGGCCTGGGACACAGACAGGTGATTTCTCAGGACACATCTGTCAAGTGGTAGGTATATTATGTGTGGTATTCAAAAAAAGTTGCTTACAGCAGCTCAGCGAGTATGAAATATGAATGAGACAGGCACTGCAGCGGCACTGGCACTGCGTTAAGTCTGTAAAGTTTGAGACAGTTATACTATTATCCAAATGTTGCAGACTTGCATTTCTGTCAGTGTAGTATTTTCACTTTCTGTGCATTTTAATGGAGTTTAAGAAATATAAAATCAGTGTTAGTCATATTTAAACAGCCTTTACTTTTATATTTTTTCAATTAGCGGGTGCGTTTTAGCAAAATGTGCTTCGAGGGATAAAGAAGAATAATGAATGGGGAAAAAGAGAGACTTTAATTTTTAGAAAGATAAAATTACGTGAAAGAAAAAGGCACTGTTGCATACAGTATATATTTACATTAACATGTTGTGTATAATTTATGAATGAATGATGGAAAAAAATTAATGAATTACACATTAGTACATAAATTCATTAACATTCAAAAGTTGGTAAAGTTGTGGTTGCTTAAATGCATAATGTTCAAGATAAGGATGTATTTATCTGTAAAATACACACACACACACACACACATATATATATATATATATATATATATATATATATATATATATATATATATATATATATATATATATATATATATAAATAAATAAATAAATAAATAAATAAATAAAGTAGAACTGTAATTTCAGCATACTTTATACATTTCATTAAGATTTTATTTATTCATTCATCCATTTTCTTTTCAGTTTAGTCCCTTTATTAATCAGGGGTCACCACAGTGGAATGAACCGCCAACTTATCCAGCATATGCTTTACGCAGCAGATGCGCTTCCAGCTGCAACCCATCTCTGGGAAACATCCATACACACTTATTCACACATATACACTATGGACAATTTAGCTTACCCAATTCACCTGTACCACATGTCTTTGGACTGTGGGGGAAACCGGAGCACCCAGAGGAAACTCACGCAAACATGGGGAGAACATGCAAACTCCACACAGAAAAGCCAACTGACCCAGCCGGGGCTTGAACCAGCGACCTTCTTGCTGTGAGGCAATCATGCTACATACATATAAATTAATAATATACATTTTTTTCTGGAGTGGGAATCAGGATCCCTAAATGAATAGAAACTTAAGAGGTTCTCAAGGTGAATGCATACCTTGGCTCAAACAACAGAAAATAAGGTCAAGAATCTTGGTGTGATTCTGGAGTCAGATATGAGTTTTAGTAGTCATGTAAAAGCAGTAACTAAATCAGCATACTATCATCTCAAAAACATTGCAAGAATTAGATGCTTTGATTCCAGTGAGGACTTAGAGAAACTTGTTCATCCTTTTATCAGCAGCAGGGTGAATTACTATAATGGCAATTTACTCCTCACTGGCCTTCCCAAAAAGACAGTGAGACAGTTGTAGCTCATCCAGAACGCTGCGGCCAGGATTCTGACCAGAACCATAAAATCAGAGCACATCACTCCTGTCCTCAGGTATTTACACTGGCTCCCAGTTACATTCAGAAAAGATTTTAAAGTATTATTGCTTGTCTATAAATCATTAAATAGCCTAGGATCTGAGGATTAAGTAAATTAGAAATTCCAAAAGTTTAGTCAAAGCAGGGTGAATCAGCTTTCAGCTACTACGCCCCTCGCTGCTGCAATCAGCTTCCAGAAATGATCAGATGTGCTCCAACATTAGGCAAATTCAAATCAAGACTTAAAACACATGTTTAGCTGTGCCTTTACTGAATGAGCACTGTGCTACGTCCGACAAATCGCAACATTGTTTTTCTTTTCTTTTTCATTCCTTTATAATCTGTTTTAACACATTTTAATTAGTTTTTATCTTTATCTTTTATTATCTTTATATTTTTAATCATTTTATTCTTTGTTGTTTTTATTTTCTTGTTTCTTTTATTCTTGTTTAAATAAAGCACTTTAAATTATCATTGTGTATGAAATGTGCTCTATAAATAAACTTTAAATTGCCTTGAAAATTTATTTGAAAAGAAAATAGGAAAAAAGAAAGCTTATTATCAACAAATTCCCACATGCTGCATACGTTTTCATTTCTGAAATACAATTTATTATGATAAATGAATGAAAAAATTAATTATATTTATATTATATTTATAATATGTATATTTTTGAAGGGCATACTCTGTACCTCCAGCTGTACAAGCTTCTCTCCAGGACTGTTGAGTTGGTGCTGTCCTTCATCTCTTTCTCCTCCCTTTGATCCCGCTTTGGGATACGTCCCAAAGATGAGATTATACACCTGAATAGAGTACACACACACACACAGACACACACAGGCACCGATTTAGAAACTCCTATTTCACACACATCCTTTAAATAGCTAGAGAAAAGAAGCAACGAAACTCCCTGAGGAAAATTAACATTTCACTCGCAAACTCACAAGAGCATATCTCAACACTTTTACATTGACTACAGCACGTTAACCCCACACATTAAAGCGCTGGAGCTCCTCTGCCCTGAAGCATCAGATTCAATCGCACATCCTCGCGCTCTGTTGTCATGCAGCGGAATCACTAATGGAGCTGCAAACCCGAGCGGAGACTCCAAAGCGGATGAAAGCGCGAGGAGGCTCGGAGGAGCACGACGCTGAGTCATGATTTAGACTTCAAAAGCGCTGCTGTCTGACCTGGGTTTGACGAAAAAGGCAGATGAGGTGAGAAGACAGACCTCTTTTAGATTGACAGGGGAGGAGAGCAGCAGGCTGGACGTGTTGTTCGGCAGGGAGAGATTTCGGATCAGAAACTGCTGGAACATCGTCTGGTTCCTGAGGATGCTTCCCACAGTGAAACCTGGAGTCATAAAATGCACAGATGTACACATTATTTAATAAATAAAGGTGTATCTCTCTGTAGCTTTAAATGTACACTACTTTACAGCAGTGTTTCTCAACTACGTTCCTGGAGGACCACCAACACTACATGTTTTGGATGTCTCATTTGTCTGTCACACCCATTACAGGTCTCTCAGTCTCTGCTAATGATCTGAATCAGGTGTGTTTGGTTAAGAAGACATAGAAAATGTGCAGAGCTGGTGGTTCTCCACGAACGTGGTTGAGAAACAGTGCTGTACAGTGCTTTTATAGTCCCGTTGATATTGACACCCATAGTAAATATGAGTAAAGAAGGGTGGAAAAAAGGTTTTTATAAGGGCCGATTTATATCACTTACATCTGTATTATTATCTATTGCCCTAAAGCTGGCCATTTTCAGTGTTTTTGCTGTTTTCTTATAGCCACTTCCCATTTTGTAAACCTCAACAACATTGTTCCTCAAATCACAGCTTTGTTCTTCTGTTTTTAGTGTATGAGAGTGGGGAAAAGGGAATATGTGCTTTTAGTACACAATAAAACTTACATTTCTTGGTAAAACCATAAAGAGTGCACTTTTTCCCTGTAGTTTTGACTTCTTATATATATTTTATCAAATACGGTAAGCATCTGTGAGTGTGAGGCTTCTTTCATAGAGCCTTAAATATATATTTTAGTAACCCCAAAGCTTTGAAGGTTGATTCATCAATAAACTTTAGGTAAGTACAGTACAAAGAGACCAGTGTAACATTTAGCTTCTCTTATGGCCTTGTAATATTATGCTATGCAAATACATGGGTCAGCATTACAGTACACACTGTGTCTTTGGTACACAGCATCAGACTCAGGACACATCAGCATCCACATGCACAAAGTCCATTTTTTTCACTGTATGGAACAATTTAAGAGTTTGTTTTACTTTAGTATGGTTTTCTTTTCTGCTGCAGTTCAGTACTATTTCAAAGTAGGATTATAGACCATTTCAATGTGGTGATGTCATTGGCCCATGAACATTTCCTGCTTATTGTCAAACTATTCCAAAACTATAACAAAAGGCAATTCAACCATGATTTAACATTAAAACAGCTATCATAACATTATTTATCAATATGTGGACCTTTTTGGATACTCTAAAGCTATGGAAATAAAAATGTAAAACAGCAAATACGTTAGAACCATTGTTATTGTTTATAGGCCCCTTAAAATGGTCTATAGACATATGATTATATTTGTGCCGCCTCTACTCTGGTCACATTAGTCCTTAGCTACAAACTTGTGGAACCTATGGTGGCTAAGAGTGCTTAAATTTGCTGCAAGTTAAGAAAACACATGGAAATAAAAAAACACACACAAAAAAACCAAATTGCAAATACTGTAGCACACATGGGAAATGTGCCGGAAATGTGTTGTTTTTTATTTGAATTATTTTGAGAGATTTTTTGTTGTCTGTATGTTTTTAGTTCTGAGATTAAAGGTCTTTGCACACTGAAGTCTGAAAATTTTTGTATGAGTTTTTTTCCATATTCATATGCGAAAAATCCGTCACGTAAACAAACTTTGCACACGGAGTCTGATGCGTATTAATGAATCCATTACAAAAAAAAAGGCACAACATTTCAGAGTCAATTCAAGCAGTGATACTTTGTTCTCCTCTCTTCTCCAAAGTAGACAATGAAAGAGGAATAGGCTACATTTTGTGTTCATCCAATACTGTATTAGAGGAAGGAGGGTTCAGCTCATTATCAAAGAGGTATTATCAAAGCTGGATTGTCCCCAAATGCAAAGTTTATTTCAGGAAATCAGTGAAATTTTAATACATTGTTTGTGATACTGGGTGACGCAGTGGCGCAGTAGGTAGTGCTGTCGCCTCACAGCAAGAAGGTCGCTGGTTCGAGCCTCAGCTGGGTCAGTTGGCGTTTCTATGTGGAGTTTGCATGTTCTCCCTGCGTTCGCGTGGGTTTCCTCCAGGTGTTCAGTAATTGGGTTGGCTAAATTGTCCGTAATGTATGAGTGTGAATGAGTGTGTATGGATGTTTCCCAGAGACGGGAATCCGCTGCGTAAAAACATATGCTGGATAAGTTGGCGGTTCAATCCGCTTTGGCGACCCCAGATTAATAAAGGGACTAAGCCAAAAAGAAAATGAATGAATGAATGTTTGTGATACTTCACACATTCACGTACGTAAACAAATCTTCAACAGACTGGCAGTTATAACAGATATTATAATAGATAGCGGCCACGTTGATGTGTTGAAACAGCGGATCGAAAGTGGACTATGCTTTCTATTATAATGTCTATGGGTAGTACGTCAAATGTATGGACACACCCACACACACACACACACACACATAAAATTCAGCATAGGGGTTCTCAACTGTCCGCCACATTTTGTCTTTATTTTATGCACTGTGTTTGTCATAAAGTTATATGTAGCTCAAAAGACGGCATTCTGTATTTAGCTTTTTGCTTGTACAGTGGCTCTGAACTGTCAAAACACCTCTCAAATCGCTTTTTCATATGCAAAAAGCTGCAAAAAAACAAACCCGGTTTCATTTTTTTAAATGATGGACAAAAGTTTCGGAGGCAGTGTGTCAATGCGATTTACACAACGTGATGTCGAATTAATTTTTTAACGTGCGAAAAATAACAGAAGTACATTTTGGATTCAGTGTGCAAAAACCCCAACTCTTAGCATTAAAATAACGTTTCATTTAACGTTAATTGTGTCATTTATCAGATTATTAGAACTAAAAAAATACACAAACAACAAGAAACCGCATGACCAAGATGTTAAAAGAAACAAAAAATTTAGATACCCAAAAACAGAGCTGACTCTAAAGAAGAAGCAGCCAGGTTCAACACTTTTTGGGGTCCCCCAACAAATTTCTGTTGTGGTTTGCACTTTTGTAGTGCATTTCTGTATTTGCATGTGTTGTGTGAAATTGTGTATATGTGTTTTGGCAAATTAATGAAGATGTTTTCTCAGTTTGTTAGTGTTTTTTCTTAAATATTTACACATTTCTGTACTTGCATGTGTTGTGAGAATTGCTTACACGTATGTTGTCGAATCTTTAAAGATGTTTTCTTGATTTCTAAGGTCACGTTTACACTGTCAGGTCTTGATGCACAATTCTGATTTGTTGCCTACAGTATATCTGATTTTTTTGCCCGTCCGTTTAAACGTTCTTTTAATTGTGACCCATATCTGATTCATGTGTTTACACTTGCTATAAAATTTACGACATATTGCATGCATAAATGCGGGTATTAGCATCTGCACCACACTAGCCACGACGGAAGAAATTGTCTTGCTTTTAGCTTTGCGAAATTTGCGAAGTTCGCCCAACTTTAAAATGATTTTGAGGCTGAGACGGAGGAGGAGGGAAAGGGCTGTCATCGCAGCTTGCGCCTATGGTTTATATATGGTGTCCTCCACCATTCAGAGAAATTAGTGAGTACGAGAGAGATCTCAGGTCGGTCTGGAGGGAGCAAATTGTGACCACTTTCCTCCTCCATGTTTCCTCTGTTGTTGTTGTTTACCGTGTCGGCATCTCCACACATGCTCTTCCTTCTACGCCATTAAACCACGGAGAAGTACCACATTGTCGCAAGTTTAATGACGTACAAAACGGAATGCCTCAATAAATCCGATCTGCCTGTTTACATGATAGTCGCATTGTCACATATTGTCACATATCCAATTTTTTCATGTTTACACGGTCATAGAACAGATCCGATCTGTGTCACATATGAACAAAAAAATTGAAATCGGGTCACATTTAACTGGCAGTGTAAACGGGGCCTAAATGTTTTTCTTCCAGCACATTTCTGTATCTGCATGTGTTGTGAGAATTTGCAAGTGCATGTTGTTGTCAAAGTGATGATGTTTTCTCAAATTGTTAATGTTATTTAATTTCCATATGTTTTCTTAACTCGCAGCAAGTTTGATCTCGCTTAGACACCGTAGGACACCACAATTCAGCAATTTTAAGTTGAGTTTCAGTCATTTAAAATTATCCTATGATGCTTGCTATTGACAGTTTATTTAAATCAGTTCTGGTGTGTTGTGTAACAAATCAAATGACGTGGGAGGTGACGATTACCTCTAGCCAATCAATGATCTGCAGCATTTACTGTTTGTCATGCCACATTTATCATACATACAGCATACTCAGAACCTCAACTGAGGTGTAACTAAAATACCAGCAACTAGGTATTGCGCAGTGAAAATACCCTTATAGTGCGCTGTACCATGCAGTGGAAAAGCACCACATGACTTTGATTTTATTATCTGTTTTTTATTGCACATGTCCATTGATCTTAAAGAAATCAGTACAATGCAGAAAGTCTGTCACTTTGGGTGTGTGTCTTTAAATATTTATGTTATTATTCAGTGTGGTTTATACTTCCTTTTACTAGATGGTCAGAAAAAAACACATCTATGTCATATATATGCATCATTTTGTTTAGAAATATGTAGTTATTTCTGAAGTTTTGTTAAGCTAGTCATAGTTCTACCACATTAAAACAGCATGCAATCAGAGTCTGAAATTTGAATTAACTTGTCACCAAATCTGACAATAACTGCAGCACTGTGTTATACTGTACTGATTTGCTTCTAATTTCTAATTTGCATAAAGACATGAATGATAATGAAGGCTGGTGCATGTATAGTGTGTCTGTGCATTTTCTGACCGTGGCTGGTGTTGTAGTGGCTCTCTAGAGGGCCTTGTGCTGAGCTCAGACTTTCGAGGTGCTGCTGCAGAGACTCCAGCTCCTCTCCCAGACTGGGCCTGTCTGACGTAAACAAGTGATTCTGCTCCACAACTTCACTGATCCTTTCCAGCAATTGAGTCACACTGAGACACAACAGAAACATTGAGGTCAGAGAAGTGAACTTTAATCATAAGAGGAGAAAAGAGAACAGAAGAAAGAGAAGAGAAGGGCAAATCCCAAATGTGAAGTAACTCAATGGACAAACAGCAACAACAAACAAGTATAGATATAGATCATAGATTATTAGAGAGATTTAAAAAAAGTTTTACAGTGTTTCAATATTTTCAGCTACACTGTCCAACGTTAGTTACATAGTTTGTATACATATATTTATACAACAGTTTTGTATGGTTCTTGAATCTGATTGGCTGATAGCCATGGGATATTCTGCAAATAACAGCACTAGTACCGCCTCTTCACCCTTTACTCCGTCCACATACAGCGAGAAGCAGAGGACACTCTACAGTTTGACAAATATTGCTGCTGTTGGACAACATATTTTACTTTTGAGGCTTTTTAGTCAAAAATGTAGTTGTTTAGATTATAAGGATAGTGCCTATTTTAAATATTTATAACTTCGGAGCATCGGATTCAGTGCATCGGCTGCCATCAGCCTGTCTGAGCAGACCAAAGAAACGGTTATAAGAAGAAAGAGACCACATAATAAGACCTTAGGTAAGAAAAAGAGCATTTTCTGAGCATAAGTTTCAAACTACAGCTGTACAAATCATTATAAATCAGGTAAGTGACATTCCAAGTCATTCTCTCTCTTTTGTGATTTGTAGTGCTGTATTTATACTATAGTAATCTGGTAGTGTTTGCTTTGCTTTGGCTTTTTCGGGGTTAATTATTGTGAAATCCCAATTGCAACAGAGAAATGCTGGGAAATCTCTGTAGACTGATGCCATTTCATGTTGTTCAGCCTTATAATCTTAAAATGTCAGCAAAATCACCTGTTTTGTCATCACTTTAGATATTACGCTAGAGAATCATTCAAATACTAGCTCTAAAGTGACGTTAGTGAATGAGCAACGATTTTTGCTGTTTTGATGTCAGCTGCAGATGTGAATGAATGGCGGAAGAAAGTAGTTCCTAGTACAAAAGGGTATTTAGACTCTCTTTGTTAGATTTTCTTTTTTATACACACAATTATGCCGTCGAACTGTTGTATAAACGCAATATCACACTCATAGCAGTGTGATATGGCTGTATATCGGCACTAGTGGGGGGCACTAAGGCACTCGAGCCAACGCACGCCTCCCACCAGTGCCGATATACAGGTACAGCCACATCACACTGCTACTCGTGTGATATTGCTCACTATATACTATATATTCAGACATATTATTAATTTAATCACCAGGTATAGTGTTATTTTTGTATTATTTTTACATTATTTTTTTGTTAATATCCAAGCGTACAATGACTATATTATATTATTTATTCATTCAATATTTTAGTAATTTTATGCATTTGATTCTCTATATTTCTACTAAGCTTTAATCTATTTTTATTTCAGTTTTACTTTCTGCATTTGTACTTTATTATTCCATAATTATATATTTTTTATGTTCATTGTATTTTGTATCACCAGGTAGTGGTAGTGTTATTTTAGTATGATATTTACATTATTATAGTATTTATTAAAATTAGATTTTTGTCATTTTGAATTTATTTTTATTTAGATTTAATCTAATATTATTTTAGTAATTTAAGACCTTCTAATGAAATAATAAATGTATTGTAAAGTAATATTACATGTAATAGTACTACAGTATAAAGATGAATCCAGTTTTTTTTACTAATATTTTTGAGTTAATGTTAAATGTTTTCATTTTAATGGTAATCTTTTGCTATTGTGTCATTTTTATTTAAAAAAATGTTCTCTGTTTATAGTTTTAGTTAACAATAGAAACACTGGATTATGTATTGTGTATTAATATTCATTCATTCATTTTTCTTCGGCTTAGTCGCTTATTTATCAGGAGTTGCTACAGCGGAATAGACCGCCAACTATTCTGGCATATGTTTTGTGCAGTGGATGCCCTTCAGCTGCTACCCGGTACTGGGAAACACCCATTCACACACTACAGCGCATGTTTTTGGACTGTGGGGGAAACCAGAGCACCCGTAGGAAACCCACGCGAACACGGGGAGAACATGCAAACTCCACACAGAAATGCCAACTGGCCCAGCCGGGACTCAAACCAGCGACCTTCTTGCTGTGTGGTGATAATGCTAACCACTGAGCCACAGTGTTGCCTCTGTATTAATATCCTATGTAAAATTTATGCTTGTTAGATTATTAAACTGTTTATAGTTTTAGTTAACAATATAAACAATGGGTCTTTGAATTATGTATTAACATCTTATTGTATATCCTATGTATTAATGCTAGTTAGTACCAACTAGTGAGACTGGTAGACTATTACAGAACAGTTCAACAGCAAAAACTGACTGTGGTTTCATAGCACAAAGATAAGATCCATTACACAATCTAACAGCTCATATAATCTAACTACAGGTGGTGATGGTGACTGCAATTCACACCCCATAATGAGAGCAGAATACATTAGAGCTCATCTTAGTCATCAAAAGAGAGAGATTAAAAATATCAGAAACAGAGTGTAGGTGGACTCACGTGGAGTTTTTATACTGCAGGAAGCCAAACTCATCCCGCTGACCATCCGGACACAACGACTGCATGATGGGAATTATGCCCGCCGAGGTGAGCGGCGCCGCGCTATAGAAGGCTGGACAGAACCGGGAAAAATAGACCACGGCGGAGGGACGGAGAGAATGGAGGCGACAGAAAGTGAAATCCAGTATTGCAATGAGGTTTAAATGGTTTTAATAAAAGTGAATTGAAAAGAAAACATGATTTTTTTTTTAAAGCAAAGCGGTGTATGGATGCAGGTAAATGATTACGGGCAGGAATGTGAGTAGGACGTGGGATAACACAACAAACAATGGAGATGCCATTTTTCCCGAGGTCCACGTATCAAAGATTTGGGGAGAGATTAAAAGACAGAGAGAGAAAAAGAAGCAGCCGTCACATATCAGAGAGCAAACACGGGGTCAGAGAGGGATTCAGATGTCAGACCGTTTCGATAAACGTTTGAGTGGCCTTCAGATTATTCACTTCATCACACACGCTGAGGTTGACTGGACAAGCTGTCACTGGAGAAGAATAAAAGCAGCATTGTGGGGTTGTGTGGCTCTTGTACACCCACAGGCTGCCAGTCTCGTCTTCTATAGAGCACAGGAGTGGACAGCAGTGTTTAGATGACTCACTTCCGCACCGCAACCTGCTCCTGTACACACTCGATTTGGAGTCAAGTCTCAGGGACGGGTAAATGGTCGCATTTGTTTCTCAAAGGCCACGACGACTGCAGGAGTGACAAACAGAACACCTAGTTTACAAATCCTTATTCGGTCATTATGTGAATGATTCTGCTTAGAATTAAATGTGCACCTGTGATAGGGCTGCTCAATTATGGGAAAAATCATGATAACGATTATTTAAAATGATTATCAGTGGGCCATAGGACAAACATTTTGACCTTAAAATGGTTTTAAAAAATGTTTAAACTGCTTTTATTTTAGTTGAAATAAAAAATATTATAGAAAATACTTTGAAAAGTTCTTTAATCTGTTAAAAATCACTTGAGAACTTTTTGAAAAAGAATAAATATTGAACAGGAGTGCTAATAAAAATTTTGCCCTCAACTGTGTATATAATATATACAGTTGAAGTCAGAATTATTAGCCCCCTGAATTATTAGCCCCCCTGTTTATTTTCCCCCAACTTCTGTTTAACGGAGAGAAGATTTTTTCAACAACTTTCTAAACATAATAGTTTTAATAACTCATTTCTAATAACTGATTTATTTTATCTTTGCCATGATGACAGTAAATAATATTTTACTAGATATTTTCAAGACACTTCTATCTTAAAGTGACATTTAAAGGTTTAACTAGGTTAATTAGATTAACTAGGCAGGTTAGGGTAATAAGGCAAGTTATTGTATAATGATGGTTTTTTCTGTAGACTATCGAAAAAAATATAGCTTAAGGGGGCTAATAATATTGACCTTAAAATGGCTTTTAAAATTTTTTAAACTGCTTTTATAGTAGCCGAAATAAAACAAACAAGACTTTCTCCAAAAGAAAAAATATTATCAGACATACTGTGAAAATTTCCTTGCCCTGTTAAATATCATTTGGAAAATATTTAAAAAAGAAAAAAAATTCAAAAGGGGGCTAATAATTCTGACTTCAACTATATTTATTTTCTTTCTTTTTTTTCTGTGAATAATAATGCATTTTCTGTAAATGTTATTACAGAATGGGAGTTTATAAACAAACTAAAAAAACTCATCAAAATTATGGAAAAAGATTTTTAAAAAGTTCTCAGTTTTTGTTTTTTCATAATTGAAATATAAATTGAATTTTCCACAACCCTAACCTGTGATTTTATATTTCACAAAAAATGTTCTCGGTAGTAGAAAGCATTTTAGCACTAGATTAGTGAAAGTTATTTTTTATTTTCTGCTTCTTCTTAAAGGGTCATGAAACCCCAAAAACTATTAGAATACTAACTATATATAATGCTCTATGAAGATATGTTGTAACTGTCCTACTGTAAATATATCACTAGTAACACATGCATTGCTAAGTAATTCATGTAGACAATTTTACAGGCAATTTTCTTGGTATTTAGATTTTTTTAACTCCTCAGATTTCAAACTTTATACATTTGAAACCAGTAGTTTACCTAAAAAGGCACATAACCATTTAAAAAAAAGTCAGCTGTTAATGTGACTACTTTTTCTATTTTAAGTAAATTAGGATTATCAAATTTGTTTCTGTTATGCTTAATAGCAGAATAATGAGAGAGACATTTTTTTGAGAATTTGTTATAACTTTTCTTGAAAGTCAAGTTTACATACAATAAGATTATTATGCCTTTGAAAAAGCTCAGATGATGGTGTCAAGGTTTTGGAAGTTTCTGATTGGCTAATTGACAACATTTGAGTTAATTGGAGGCACAACGGTAGAATAGTATTTAAGGAAAACCTCAAACACACTGCTTCCTTGTGTGACAACATGGGAAAATCAACAAGCCACAATCAACAAAAAAGCCAGATTACAATTTGCCAAATTACACTGGGAAAAAAAATAATTTTTGGAGACATGTCCTGTGGTCTGATGGAACAAAGATTGAACTGTTTGGCCATAATGACCAGTTTTACATTTGGAGGACAAAGGGGAAAGCTTACAAGCCTAGGAACACCATCCCAACTGTGAAGTATGGGGGTGGCAGCATCGTGTTGTCGGGCTGTTTTGTTGCAGGAGGGACTGGTCCACTTCACAGCATAGACGGCATCATGAAGTAAGAACATTATGTAGAAATACTGAAGCAAAATCTTAAGACATCAGCCAGGAAATTAAAACTTGGCCACAAATGGGTCTTCCAAACAGACCATGACCATGGCCATCACAAAGCCCTGAACTCAATCCTATAGAAAATATGTGGGCAGAGTTGAAAAAGCTTGTGCCAGCAAGACAGCCAACAAATCTGACTAAATTATACCAATTCTGTTAGAAGGAATGGGCCAAAATTCCTTCAAACTATTGTGAGAAGCTTGTGGAAGGATACCCAAAACATTTGACCAAAGTTATACAGTTTAAAAGCAAAGCTAAAAAAAAATACCAAGGAAATGTATGTAAACTTTTGACTGTCTAGAAATTAATAAAATATTCTCAAAAAAAATTCTCTCGTTATTCTGGCATTTAGCAAATGTAAATGATTTAGGTAATCCTAACGGACCTAAAACAGTAAACATTTAGTATGATTTACCATCAGACACTTTTTAAAAAATGGTTAAGTTCCTTTTTTTAGAGTGTATGTAAACTTCTGGTTTCAACTGTACATCCATGGAAAGCTTATTATTTCAGTTTTTATGTACGTTTTTTACGACTACTGGCCTTTTTCTTGACGTATGAGCGGGCGCAGCCATTGGAATATTTTCTACTAGAGACTTCCAGTCTCATTCACTTCCATTGATTTTTAGACATTAAAAGCAGCTTGTTGTGCTGCTTCATGTTGCGAACTGACATTTTTTTATTATATTATTTCCCTTTTTATGCATAGCCATAAACACTTGTTTTAGAGCAAGAAGTTTGACCATTTTTGTAAGGATTCTTTAATAACTAAAACCCTTAAAAGGACAGCATTTATTTAAACGATACTTAGTGACAACAAACTTTTGAATGGTTTATTTAATAAAACATTTAATAATATTTAATAAAAATACAAAATGTCATGTCTGACTTGCCTATACTGCCATTATTATGTAACGAAAAACATTATTACCTGGTCTTCAATAATAGCCACACTTTCTGACGTTTATTATTCCTAATCATTTCTCCCAAAGCCAACTATCACAGTACTAAAACAACTATCGGAAATACTAAAACAACCGCAAAAACAAGGGCAATTCCACATTGCAAAATTAATGACGTGTTTTTTGTGAATCACAACATTATTGTAGTGTATTTTATGTTATCTCATAAAAACAATACATCTGAGGTGACCTAATGTTAGCAAGGAGCCAAATTCAAACCTGCATCTCTCTCATTATCAGCATGCTCTGTATTTACAGCATGTGCATTAATCACTAAACCAATGTTTTCATCAACAAGGTTGTCTATTGATTGCAAAGCCTGTAACATTTGTTCACCAGGACACGATTAACCTGCTGAAATGCACTACTACTATACCCTTCAAATGACAATTCTCTGATAAAACATTCCTCTTTCCACGAATTTGCCCTGCATTGATCTGCTAATGACTAAATTAGGCTGAGATTATTTAATGAAGCCTTAATTAATGAACGGCTCAGTCAATTCAGATTCAGCTTTCTCCTCCGTTCACTTTGGCAGTCCTGTCTGAAATGCAAACATGAGGCAGTTGGCACTGACGGAGGGATCTAGAAGGTTACTTAATGGTAAGTGCTGACTCTTTTTTCCTCCCCTAAGTGTTTTGTCACTGCAGCGTGTGGCCTGTGGAGTTGGCATCCATGTCCAATGCCGCCTGCTCCGAAAAAAATAAGTAAATAAATGCATTCAACCAGAAGCAGCAGCGTTAGCTAAACCGAGTTCGCCATCGGCACCCGACGACTCTGCACAAAAAAAATCCCTCGATTGACGTTAACACTGAAGCGTGTTATATTTCTGCTGTTCCAGTGACAGGTTGTCTGCTCACGAGAGGTAGCTGTGTTTATTGCCTCGCTTCTCCTAACGCTTATATCTGACATCTGCTCCCGCTCCGCAAACACAGCTGAGGATTAAAAGAGCAAAGATCAGTCAGGGGAAATAACCTGATGGCTCAGTAAGTGGATGAATTCAGTCAGTGTGTGTGTGTGTTTGTGTGAGTGTTTGACAATTAGAGTCTCAGCTCATTGGTTGAGAAAGCACAGATGTGTCATTATCTGGATGACGTATTTGAATAACTTTGTAAGACATATCCTTCGCTCATAGTGGATTGTGGATTATGTTAGTGTTCACGCGGACATATGGGGGCCCAACACCTAAACCTCTTAGACCAGGCGTGACGCAATAAAACGGCAAGCGATAAAAGCTATATTATAATCCTAGTTTCTGAAATCTGGATTCCCTCTTCCCATTGGAGATAAATCATGGAAATCCTCATCTAATGGTTTGAAAAAAGGACAAGGGCTTATGACCATATCGGCATGAGTTTTTTCTCCATTTTTAAATACTTTGAATTGAAATATACAGTTAGGTCCATAAATATTTGGACATCAACACAATTCTAACATTTTTGGCTCTATACACCAACACAATGGATTTGAAATAAAACGGACAATATGTGCTTTAACTGCAGACTGAGATCCAAAGTCAATCAGTCAAGCAAGCCATCATTAGGCTGAAAAAACAAAACAAACCCATTAGAGAGATAGCAAAAATATTAGGCCAAATAGCAGGATAAATTCCGAAGTGTTTTAGGCAATATTATCCACTCATATTCAGCCAAATGCTTCAGAATTCATTGAACGGTGCTTCACAGTGCAGATGGAGAACGACCCAAGGCATACTGCAAAAGCAACCAAAGAGTTTTTGAAGGGTAAGAAGTGGAATGTTATGCAATGGCCAAGTCAATCACCTGACCTGAATCTGATTGAGCATGCTTTTCACTTGCTGAAGACAAAACTGAAGGGAAAATGCCCCCAAAACAAGCAGAAACTGAAGACAGTTGCTGTAGAGGCCTGGCAGAGCACAACCAGGAATGAAACCCAGCGTCTGGTGATGTCTATGCTTTCCAGACTTCAGGCTGTAATTAACTGCAAAGGATTTGCAACCAAGTATTAAAAAGTGAAAGTTTGATTTATGATTATTATTCTGTTCAATTACTTTTGGACCCTTAACAAGTGGGAGGTAAATATGCAAACTGTTGTAATTCCTACAGCGTTCACCCGATTTGGATGTAAATACCCTCAAATTAAAGCTGACAGTCTGCAGTTAAAGCACATCTTCGTTTCATTTCAAATTCATTATGTTGATGATTAAAGCCAAAAGTGTTAGGATTGTGTCGATGTCCAAATATTTATGGACCTAACTGTAGATTGCCATTTATAAATTTGAGCTGGTAAGATATTTTTTTAAAATGACTGGTTCAACAAACAATGCATTTTCCCCTAGAAAATATACAAGAAAGTAGTAATATTGTGAAATATTATTGACATTGAAATGTTTAGTTAAAAGCTATTTTAATATGTAACATTTTTACATTGGGAAATGCAAAAACTTCTAATCAAATCATATAATAAGCTGATCGGGTGCTCAAAAAACATTTATTCAATTAATATTAATGTACAAAGACCAAACTATTAAATAAATAAAAAGATAAAAAGAACAGCATTTATCTAAAACATACTTACTGACAACATACTTTTGGATGGTTTATTTAATCAAATATTTATCATTCAATAAAAACGTCTGACTTTGACATGCTTATACTGGCATTATTATGTACTGAAAATCATTATTACCTGGTCTTTAATAATAATAACAACAAGTCACTGTAATGCAGATATGTCAAGAAATTAAGGATTTATGCAGATATTATATATAAATATCACCAATGTTAAATGTTCTGCAGGAAATTTCCAAACTACAGTATTCCAAATTAAATTAATAACATTTTATATACATGTTATATACTTATAAACGTTTTATATGTATATAAGGGGTGATGCCTGGAGCAGCAAAATAAAAGTCATAGAAAAATGTCCTTAGTTTTTCTGCCTTCTTGCCTGAGATATGATACTTCCCAATTACGGCACACAAATGTATTGTTGCTGCAATTTTAATACATCACACCTGGTTATGTTGTAGTGGTATCAATTTCTTCATGTAGTATACATCAGGTGTGTTCCAGTGAGCACATACTGTTTGAGTTATTTGGGGCCTTTTACCATTAGATTGATGCATGAACAGTTGACATGGCAAATACACAACAGCAGCACAATAAACACATTAGAGCTCAAGGAAAAACACACACTCACAATTAGAGGACACTCAGTAGAATGATCCCACAAAACCCAAAAGAGTTAAGAATTCAGATACACACAAACACACAAAAAAACAAACATTTTGACTTACACACTGGTCCAGCATGCAGTGAACATGCACCATGAGAAAGATAGAATAAAAGACAGAGGTACAGAGAGAGAGAGAGAGAGAGAGAGAGAGAGAGAGAGAGAGAGAGAGAGAGAGAGAAAAGTATTGAGGACAGATGACAGAAAGAAGCAAAAATAAAACAAAACATGGTGTGATTTCAGCATCGAACATAATAGACATTGTGATGACATATAAATGTTTTGTGAACGACAACAAAAATAATACTACACAGCTAAAGTTTGTCTAACAGCAAAACAACCTTTGCAATCAATGATAGATTGGCAAAGTTGTATGATGCAACAACATAGAAAAATGGACAAACACTATCATATAACACAAACAACATTAAAAGTAATAATTCAGACCAAACTGAAAATTCTGCAGGTCATTATTAACTCACATTCATGTCATTTCAAAACTGTATTCTCGTCAGTGAATCAAAACAAGACAGAACATTCTGTCTTTTCCATATCACAAAGGTCCACATTACAGTTTTGACATGTAAATGAGAATAAGATCTAAGAGCTGTGGCAGAGAACAAAAATTTAAGCTCTCAAACACTAAGGCCCAATCCCAGTTCTACCCCCTAACCCTTCCCCTTATTGTCCGAATTCTCTTTAGCTTAAAGGGGAAGGGCTAGACAGCCCTTGAAACTGAGATTTTCCAGGACCACACTTGAAACCAAGGGGTAAGAAAATTTCCTAGAATACACCATCTGCAACGACAACATTGCTGCACATGGAAGCCAGGAGATGCACAAATTAGTATTTTTTTGTCATCATTATGAATTTTTACAACTAACAAGCATATTCTTTAATACATCTATAACCGCGTTCATGTTTAACCGTCATGCTTTTTTTTTAAACCACAAAACTTTGTGATCTATAGTCCATAATAATACAACATACTTTCACATCTGTCACTCCATGACACTCGATTACCCTGTCAGTAAAGTCTAGTGGCTGGGATTTAGCTTTTTACAGTGTCTGGTATAATGTTAATGTTGTTTTCATGTGTTTGCATAGATGAATATGGTCATGATGTAATTTAGGGCTGTGTGTTATGAGCAAAAAAAACCTATCACGATTTTCTTGAACAATATTGTGATTTCGATTTTAATCACAATTTTGTTACAGACAGACTGAATCTGTGTTCACAGTGTGAATCTGAAACATATTTCAAAAGGAAAACAATTAGATCTTTCTCAAAGATCTGTTACGTGTCTATAAAACAGACATACGGCAAAAAAATAAAATAAAAATCACCTCTAGAACAGACCTATGGCAAAACAAATAAATAGACTAATGTGTGTGTTTATGTGTGCTCGCGCACCGTCAAACTCAAGGCTCCGATGTTCTGCTTGACCAAATATCAGAAGCAGTTGCGTGTGTGTCCACAGATTTGTTATGCCATGCATAGATCATAGGCCTCTTTGTGACGCTGGCGTGAAATAGACTGTTTACATATTGCGTCTTTTGCATGCACAAATCCGTTATTTCCAATGGAGGTGGGCAAATTGCATGTGTATATTGAGTGCAGCATATTCCAGACACACCGAGTTGAAAACATCTCTTTTCAGACAAACTTTAAATGTAACTTTTCAGAATGCCGCACTGTGAGTCACGTAACAAACTGACCGATCAGCTTCATCCTTCATTCATTCATTTTTTTGTCGGCTTAGTCTCTTTATTAATCTGGGGTCACCACAGCGGAATAAACCGCTAATTTATCCAGCATATGTTTTACGCAGCGGATGCCCTTTCAGCTGCAACCATCACTGGAAAAACATCCATACAGACTCATACACTACGAACAATTTTAGCTTACCCAATTCACCTGTACTACCTGTCTTTGGACTGGGGGAAACCGGAGCACCCGGAGGAAACCAGAGCACCCGGAGGAAACCTACACGAACATGCAAGTAGAGAACATGCAAACACCACAAAGAAATCCCAACTGACCCAGCCGAGGCTCGAACCAGTGACTTTCTTGCTGTGAGGCGACAGTGCTCCCCACTGCACCACCGTGTTGCCCTCAGCTTCATAATTTGTCTGTGAGAACCGTAATTTATGTATTCCATACAAACACAAGACACCCGAACACCCAGTGCTTTTTAATTCTCTCCATAAAAACTTGTATCGGAACTGCAGCAATGTTTTGTTAGTCATCCTCTGAGAAAACGGTTGATGGTCGCCTAGCAACGACAAAAGAGCGCAAGCGCTAATCACGTTGAAAATGCTATGCTTAATGGATGCAACGCGCCTTGCGCTTTCCACACGCTTTTAATCGCAATGCATGACTGACTTACAAATTACCTGATTCTGCGATACATCAGCCTTCCTGTACCCAAAGTAATCCCACACCACAGTTGTTGACTTTTCTGGCACCAAGTCATCTGTGCTGAACTCATCCATCAATGTTTACGCAGGCTATTCAGTCTCCTGTCCTCGCGCTCTGTTTAGGCGTGCTGTGTTATGATTGGTTCAAATAGCATACTGAGAGAAAATCGTGCTGTAAAGTGATTTAGAAATGTCCAAATCGTGATTTCGATACGATTTCAATTAATCGCACAGCCCAAGTGTAAATGCACAGTAACTTACAGTTACGAGATTGTTGCCACATTATATCGTTGTGATAACAATAATATGGTTAATATGGTTAATATGGTTAATATGGATAATATGGTTGCCTTTGATGATTTTCTGAAGATAAATACCAAAAAATAACATAACTGAAATAACTACAGTCGTCGATATCGTCGATCTCATATGAAGTAAGAGATCGTGATGACATATGATGACTTGTGCAGGTGTTGTAGTGGTGTCCCATTTCTTTGAGGTAATTTTTGAAGCCCATGCCCTTCACACTTTGTTTCAAGGACCAGGGGAAAGGGGTAGGGGTAAAAAAATTGAATTGGGATTAAGCCTAATATTGTTTTCAGTTGCCACTTCAGTTTTTGCAAGAGTTACATGAACTACTTTTATGTTACCTTTAAATGGGTCATCAACAGCCTTTTTTTTTTGTACTCTTCTCTGATATTCCTTTAGAATTAATAGACTATTTTCTGTCCTGTTTTGAGCTGTGGTGAAGAGTAGTGAAGTGATAACCTTCTGAGCCAATCACAGTCGTATCTGCTGACCATGTGAACCCAATGGCCAATCAAGTGGTTTTTAAGATGCTTAACAAAGTCATTTGGTACTAGAAATTGATACTTTTGATAACCCTAAATACACATCAAGTTGTGAGGGAAATTTGGATTTCTCAGGGGATTTTTGTAGACTGTTGGCTTGATGATGTTTACAAGAGAACAGCCAGAACATTTTTAAAGTGTTTCCTTTACTGTGCTTCAGGATAAATACATATTTGAAACAACAAGGAATAAATAATGACCAAATTTTCACATTTGATTAAACTTCCCCCTTAACTACTGCTAAAGGACCCAGTCTAACTACTGACACACTCACTCAACATCATTACAGTGGGTATGTGAACTTCATAAAAACCCCAGGTGAAAGCAGAAGTGATCTGACCAGTGGAGGGTGAGAGCGAGCTGGTTTGAGGTATGAGCCACTTCCTTAATTTCTTCCATCAACTACCCCTTTTCTTTGTGTTGTTATGAAACATACCTTCCTTGACTGGAATGGCTGGCTTCTTCTGCCGCAAGCCCAGGAGTATGAAGAAGAGCACCAGTGGGATAAAAATCTCAAACGCAAGAACCCACTGCAGAGATAAACAGAAAGAGCAGGTTAATGAAAGTCAAATTGGCCACACTGTGGTTTTCATATTGCATGGTTGGTTGCAGTCTCCCTGGTTGAACATCTGAAGTGCCACTCTGACATAATAAAATAACAGAAAGTTTCAGATCAGTCGATGAAATGGTAACTGAAAACTTGACATTTATTGAGCTTGAACATCTACACTGCTGTTGCAAATTTGGCTGATTTAGTTTGTTAAATTGCAAAAAATGATCCTGAATGTATCAAAGCTTTTTACATTTTTTCCAGCAAGTTTATTTTCCAGGTTACTTTAAATTCCTTTTTGCAAAGAACATGCATACATAATATACATTATAAAATTTGGACATCAATATTTATTAAAAAAACAGTCTTTTCTGTTCACCACTTTTGTATTTGTTTGATCAAAAATGCAATGAAAAAACATAATATTGTGAAAATATACATTTAATTTAATTCTACCTGTGATTCAAAGCTGCAATTTCATGAATCATGTTCATATTTTGATTTGCTGCTCTGTTACATTAAGTTATTCATTCATTCATTAATGAATTCATTTTTCTTCTGCTTAGTCCCCTTTTTTATCAGGGGTCGCCACAGCAGAATGAACCGCAAACTTATCCAGCATATGTTTTACATAGCGTATGACCTTCCAGCTGCAACCCAGTACTGGGTAACATCAATACACACTCATATACTACGGCCAATTTTATACTGCATGTCTTTGGACTGTTGGGGAAACCGGAGCACTGGGAGGAAACTCACGCGAACACGGGGAGAACATGCAAACTCTACACATAAATGCCAACTGGCCTAGCCGGGACTCGAACCAGCGACTTTCTTGCTGTGAGGCGACAGTGCTAACCACTGAGCGAATTTTATTTATTTATTTATTTATTTATTGCCATATCAAAAACTTATGGCTATTTCATGGCAAGATAAATATACATAAAAACATTACATAATAAGAACTACTTCATATTTCAATAAGAAATGATACACAAAGAAATACAAATAGTAATTAATAAATAAAATTCACAAAAATTGTATATTATAAATTAAATATGATTTTTCAATTCAATATTTGATAAATAACTTAAAATTTGTCCTGGTGATACCTTTTTAAAGTGATTTCATGATAAAAATATTGTCTAATAGTACTTAAACTTTCACATTCTAATAATATACATTTTATACTAGTACACTTGTTCTTATAGTTATCACTGCTGAAAACATTTTTATTTTTTTCATTTATATTTTGAGTAAAGAAACTTTTTCAAGATTCTTTTATGAACAGAAAGTTCAAAACACAAGCATTGACTTTAAATTAAATATTTTTTACTCTCACTCTAGATCAACGTAATGTGTCAATTGATCAACATAAACTGCTTATTAAAAGTATAGTATTTAGTAATGGCTAATATTCATAATATAATTAAATACATAATCACAAAATTAATGTTTTCATTATTTGTCTGTTGATATACCGTTTCTATACGTTCTCCATCAGCTTTGAATGTTATCACTCGATTGAATGGGCTTTATCAGTGGTTATCAGCTGATTGATATGGGCCAGTAGGGGCCTTCTGTTGTCATCCATCCACATGGTTAATCAGCTATACTAAAAGAGAAGACTCCAGATCCAAATCTGTTTTTACATTACTGTGACGGTTGGGTTTAGGGTTGGGGTAGGGGTAGACGTTAATAAAATACAATTAATGGGAAATTTTATAAATAATATAAATGATTCTCGTTAACTTCCAGCCGCAGCCATATGTGATCTATAACTGATTAACCATGTGAATGGATGATAACAGCTCTCTTCGCCCTACCAGTAGGTGCAGAAGGCCCTTACTGGCCCATATCTATCAGCTGATACCCACTTATAACGTCTATTCAATTAAGTGATAACTTTCGAATCGGCTGTTTTCTCTATCATAACAAACAAATGCAACCTGGTTGAGCATATGTCTAAAATACCACACATAATAAATGCATTACTAACTAAACATTGCTAATTATTTCACAACTAAGCCAGCAACAGTGTTGCCAAAGCAAGTACACAACGCAAGTAATTGGCTCCACTGGACAGGCAGAAAACAAAATCTCATTGTTGAGCCCTGCCAACTGACGAATCCAGTGTCACAGATTGATCCAGTAAATGCAGACCGGCCAACTGAAGTTTGCTTAACATGCAATATTTGCTAGTGCATTGGCGAACACACCTGCTAGTGTTTCCAAGCAGCCCATTCCAACAATTATTAAAAGAGGTGGAGGAGAAATAAAAGATACACACACACACACACACTCTCCACAGCAGGTGGTTGGAAAGAGATGTCAAACGCTTTCAGACACATTGATTAAAGTGTATGAAGTCCAGCAGAAATGCTGCATGTACCAACATTTCCACTTGTCATGTCAACATGTGAAATGTTTCTTAAAATAAAATAAAATATATTGTGTTGAATGGAGGAAAAAGTTGATGTTTTTTATCCAGACAATTTAAAAGAACAGTAATTACAATGCTACCGTGAAACCATGATATTTGTATCCAAGGTTATCATAGGTTGAAGTGTAGACTGTGATTAGAACCTGCAGGGTTATAGCCAATGATGCTATTCACAGCTGAACTGATCAGCCTCTAAGGCCCCGTCCACATGACAGTAAATTTAGGTAAATATGCAAAAGTTTAATGCCATTTAATGTCTAAAATTGAAAGTGAACAGTCAGAGAGAGTCCATAAAAACCCTTAAAGTAAGAAAAAAAACGTTGCTAAAATAAAAATAGCCTGCATGCCCAGATAAACACAACTAAGATTGTCTGGTTCAGGTTTCTTTGCCCTCGAGTCCAAGTTTGAGTAATTTGATTTTACGTATCTACCAATACCGAAACCTGATTCGATACTTTTATAATACAAAAAAAAAAAAATAATATATATATATATATATATATATATATATATATATATATATATATATATATATAAGAGCGAAAAAACAGATCTTATTTTGTGCAGATTGTCTATAAAGATTGTCAGATAAATGTCTGCAGATTCTGTCTGGCCCTAGTAATTAGTAACCCATGTCTGGTTGACCTTTTTTTTCCTACAATATAATTTTAGTAATTGTGCGACCAGAAGAAGTCATGAGTCAAGATTCCTGTCTGGTCATGAGGAGGAGGGGTAATGGGAATGGGTGTTAAAACAAGAGATTGAAGGATTGCTCGCCTTTCAGTCAATAAAAGGAATTAATTCGCTATTCAAAGAAAATTGTCTTTCGTAAAAGTTAAACAATGATAAACTAAAAGTAATTGTTAATACGATTATTGACTGTAGTTGTAGTATGGTCAATACCTGACCACATGGGAAAACTAGGTTGCTGTTGGAAGTGGTGTTAGTGAGGCCAGCAGGGTGCGCTCAACCTGCGGTCTGTGTGAGTCCTAATGCCCCGGTAAAGTGAAGGTGACACTTTACTGTCAGTGAGTGCTGTCTTTCGGATGAGACGTTAAATCGAGGTCCTGACTCTCTGTAGTCAATAAAATCCCATAGCAAAGAGTAGCGGAGTAACCTCGGTGTCCTGGCCAAATTCCCTCTATCGGCCCTTACCCATCATGGCCTC
Organism: Danio kyathit; assembly: GCA_903798195.1. NCBI lineage: Eukaryota > Metazoa > Chordata > Actinopteri > Cypriniformes > Danionidae > Danio > Danio kyathit. The sequence goes on from LR812523.1 coordinate 30,952,197, forward strand.
CCAATCATCCCTATCCACTGAATCTGCTATATCACTGTCTTTCCAATCCACCAATAGCTGTTGTGTGGTGAGCGCACTGGCACCATTGTCCTGTGGCTGCTGTCGCATCATCCAAGTGGATGCTGCACACTGGTGGTGGTGTGAAGAGACCCCCCTCATGATTGTAAAGTGCTTTGGGTGTATGGCCATACACAATAAATGCGCTATATAAATACACATTACTAACTTACTTACTAACTTACTATTATAAAAGTCTATTTTTGCAAAAAAAATTGTTAACTGGTAAATTTTTTAACATCGCCGGCCATTGGCAGGTTTGGCAAAAAGTTTTAATCTAGTTTTCTTGTTTCCATGTGGATGCAGATATTTCTTGAAACAATATGTGTATGGTATGGACAAAAAAAGTTTAGAATCCACAAAATAAAACAAAAACATTACCATGTTGTCCCCCTTCATGTACGAAAGTGTGCAGCTACTGTCTAAGCTTGGCTGAAAGAGGCTGATCTCAAAATTTAGTATCTAAGGGCATCCTGTCTCCGACCACAAAGTTTCTTTCAGTGCAGCACAGCTTCACAACAACACTGACTCCACATCCCGTCTCTGTTGACAAGCGACAAGAGAAAGTGAAGAAGCTTTTCTCTTGCCGTTAGACTTTCTCCCTACCCATGCCATTTTTGAAGGTCACAACAAACAAGAAGCTCCTTTTACATGCATCTCTCACAATACACAAAGCCGCATCTGACATGACACACAAAGCTTCGCTTACGAGACCCTCGGTGCTGAGCACTGGGGGCTTGTATACAGCCAAAGAGAGCTTGTTTCTGTCTTTTTCAGAAAGTTTACTGTGGGTTATTTAAGCCCAAGAAGAGCCCAAGGCAAACATTTCAGTTGGATCTCAACTCGCAGTGAGATTTACACTGTGATTTGTATGTCGGAGGCTGTTCGTTTACTTTTCATGCAATTTTAAGGCTGCTAGGACTTCTCTGGTAGGCATTACACACGTTTGGCCTGTATATTTCCCTTGCCACTGGCTTGCATGGTTTGGGACTTGTGGAGCTGCACATCGGTGGATTTGCTCTTTAGTGTTTGGACTCTCAGCAGTGAAAATTAACCCACACTGAACTGAACTAAACTGAACTTAAACTCTGAAAACTGGACTGACACTTTTTCAATTTACTATAATCTTCTATGTGAAGCTGCTTTAACACAATCTACATTGTAAATGGGCTATAGAAATAAAGATGAATTGAACTGAATTGAAATTGAACAGTGAACACACAACACACACACAAGCACACATTTTTCTCTACTGATATTTAAACTGGGCTTGTATTTTTTTGTACGCAGTTCCGGGTGTCAAACAAATCAGTTGAATGAATCATTCAATGACTCACTTATTAAGATCACTGTGCAAGACAATGCATTTGAACCAATTATAAATCCCTCATAAATATAATGACTGAATTCAGACTAGCATAGTCTTACTTTTTGTACTTTCTGTCATTGTGGTTTGATTGCTTTGAGGTTGCAGGTGGTAAGGTCTTTCAGAAAATATGATATGGAACTGTAACATGGTCGAAACCATAATGAAACCTCGTTAGCTGATCATTCCTGTAAAATAATTTCCCACCTTATAGGGCTGCACGATTCTGGCTAAAATGAGAATGTTTATTCTCATGCACAACACTTTGTGTTCGCTATGAAAAAAACATATCAACATAATCATAACTGTAAAATGTGATATGATCATTTAAATGATGTGCGCGTGTTCAGTTTCACTATCACTTTCACTGCCAAATGCGTTCATGTCATGGCTGCAGTCACTTTGAGGAAAAAAAAAACCTTTACAAATTATACTTCCCACACGGCTCCCAAACAATCACTCTGTGCAAAAAAACTGAACGTTATTTACAACTTCATTACCTGATTTTCACAGCCTATGCAGGTTCTGTCCACTAAATTAGACATCGTTCTAAGGCACAAGCGTCCTCTCTGTGGTAAACATAAAGCTCACGGTCAGCTCACGTGTGATTTGGCGGCCGTAAATACGTCGTTACATAAAGACAGAAATAACATTTTTGGGTTAAATATACATTATTAACACAGAGCGTGACTTTTTCAACACCATTTGGAGGTGTTCACTTTTCTGAGCAACATATATAAAACAATGTGAAGAGAGATCGTGTGAGAGCTGAATTGAGATCATATTTTCTTCCGATTAATTGTGCAGCCCTAACACCTTACGATGTCAACCAATCGGAATCTAGCATTTTACAGCCCATTAGTATATCCAACTAATATTATATATTCTGAACAGCATTTTTACACTATTATTCAAAAGATTGGGGTTATGATTTCATCAATGCTCACCAAGGATGCATTTAAATATATGCTAAAATGACTTTACTGTGAAATATTATTGCAACTTCAAATAATGATCTACTATTTTAGCATATTTTAAAATGCAATTCTTTTTTAATGGAAAAGCTGATTTTTCAGCAGCCATTACTTCTATGGGCTCTATCATACATCGGCGCAATAAAGCGCAAGATGTGTTTTGCGCGGTGTTGCTATTTTCAGACAGGCGCAACCATAATTTTCACGCTTTGTGCCACGTTGTTCATTCATTCATTTTTTTTTTCGGCTTAGTCCCTTTATTAATCTGGGGTCGCCACAGCGGAATGAACTGCCAACTTATCCAGCACATGTTTTACACAGCAGATGCCCTTCCAGCTGCAACCTATCTCTGGGAAACATCCATACACACTCATACACTACGGACAATTTAGCCTACCCAATTCACCTGTACCTACGCGAACGCAGGGAGAACATGCAAATTTGACACTCTGAATGATTAGTCACATGTATATATATGCATATGTATATTTATTCCTTATAATTATATATAATAATAATTGTATATAAGGAATCCTGTTGTTACATCTAATGTTGTATTTATTTGAATTACCTTGAATGGAGAAAATGAGTGGGACAGTTTGTTGTCTGAAGTTGCTAGGGTAACGATGAGCTGCTGGACTGTCATTACGAGAGCGACTGGACTGTGAACAGCAACGAAACTTTGACTCTCTCTAAATATATCTTTTAGGTGGGTAAATTCTGTCACAATGTCATTGAAATGTGAAGATAACATGTTATTTAAGTGTCTTAAGTTTACTGAGGGTAACGTGCAGTGAAATAGTTACTTTGTAGCGAAGATTGTATCTGTTTTCTGACAATGTATCAAAACAGCCGCCAGCGGCCGGGTGTTAATTGGTAACTGCAAAGTTTATAAAAAGAGCTCCACCTCGCTTAAATTCAATGTAAAGTTTATATATTTGTATTAAAGTTGTTAAAAAGAGTATTAATAACAATTTTATCTGCGTAAATGTACTTTTAATCAAAGATGACAGTTACACTCAACGACTGTAACGGATTTGTTTACATTTGTATTGCTCAGAGCTAGCCCATATATGCAGAGCAGATGTATGATACTGTGCTAGAGATGTTTAATGCTTAAAGGGACACTTTACAAAATGTTTAATCCTTATGAAGCCTACCGTAACAATGTGATATAGTAAGTATAGTTTATGGGAACTAAGTAATAACTTGCATGTGAATATTATGTTTATGAATCTATTTGTGCATGTGTGTGTGTGTGTGTGTGTGTGTATATATATATATATATATATATATATATATATATATATATATATATATATATATATATATATATATATATATATATATATATATATATAATGTATATTAATGAGACAAGACAAGGGTTTGTTGGGCATAATACACTGTTTAATGATGTTGTATAGACTATTTTAAGTATTACTGCATAGAAATATTTATGAAATGATAGTACATTGTGATCAAATGTCTGTAATAAACATTACGAGAGCGACTGGACTGTGAACAGCAACGAATCTTTGACTCTCTCATGTTTCTATATTTTAGAAATTTAAACTGCAGCACCGCCAGCTCAAGGCTGGGTGTGCTACACAAACTCCACACAGAAACGCCAACTGACCCAGCCGAGGCTCGAACCAGCAACATTCTTGCTGTGAGACGACAGCACTACCTACTGCGCCACTGTGCCACTTTGTGCACATGGGTGTGCCGGTCTATTAAGGTGTGTTAAGGCACATTGTTGGCGCGTTGCTATTTTGAGAAACTAAAATAGACCACACCATTGACCAAGTCCAGTGCAGAGTGTGTTAAGTTATGCACCTATGCAGGTTCAAACACTTAATACACACAGGGTGTACAGCAATACACAAATATCTTTGCATTTAAAAAAAGGATTAAAATGTTAAAAAAATTATTTACTACATAGATATAAAAAACACTACCTTCTTCATATCCGGGGGGCTTTTTTCAGTTTATTCATGACAATTTGCATTTATATAATATTATTATTAATAGTATTATTTATTATATGCATATTTATACAGTATACGTGTTTTAATAAAAACAATTTAGATTTGTCCACCTGTTGGGTTTTGGAGACGTATGCATCACCATAGGGGGCATAAGAATAGGACGTGTAGATATAACGCACACACACTTCGTTATTATTGTTCATTTATTCGTTTGCTGGAAATTAGAATTGAATTTAGAAATAGTTTTGAACAAATCTTTGTGCTTAACATACAAAATTAAATATGTATGCTAATGGATGTCTTCAGTGGAGTGAGTATAACATTGTTTCCTTATCCACGAAAGTAAAAGAGTAAATTAAGAGTAAAAGTAAAGTAAAGAGAAAGTAAAGAGGCCGAATGGAGGGTTCTAACAAACAGGCCCATGTCATATAGATACATTTCTTAATAAATAATCTACTATATATTAAAACCATTATCGGATGCTATGTATTTTCGTTTTCACAAGCTTTGGAGACATACGTAAATTCCGCTTTTAAATAATAGGTCACTTATAGCTTTCGTCATGAGCATGGCTGTGTTCAAAATGACATAAATGTTTTCAAAGTGCACTGCGAAAGGGAGCGCAATTGTCAATATGAAAAACCTTAAAAATAAACTGTAAAAATACTTTGAAAGCAAATTATACCTAAGAGAGATGACTTTAATATATATTTTTTAAATCATTCCCAGCTTAAATGTTGGAACGTTTGAAAAGAATAGGGTATATGGGGATAACTGGGAATAAAACACAACCTATGATTCTAACTACAGCTCTAGAGGTAGTTGCAAGCGTACAAGTGTTAGGTCCTGTCTTCCATTGTGTGTTTGTTTTCATCATGTGACCTTCCCCATGTGCTCCTTTGTTCTGTTTTCCCGCCATGTCATTATGTTCACCAGTTTCACCTGTGTTCATCCTCTATGTGTCATTATAGTCATCATGTCCCACGTATTTATAGTCCTGTGTCATTCAGTCATGATCCGGTATTCTACGTTGATGCTTGTTTTCACTCCATGTCATTCCTGAGTCTCCTGTGTTTCCCATGTTCTTCCATGTAAGTGTTTATCAATAAATCTACGTATTATACTCCTGTGCTTTCCTGAAGTGAACCCAGGCGTGACAACAAGTTTGCGAATGTTAGTTGGAACGACGGATTTGGGAAACGCCAAATCAAAGAACTATGTTTGTAATGACAAAACTTGTGACCCGATAGCTAACGATGTTTTTTGGAAACGCATCCCCAATATGCTAATTCAGTCTTCAAGAAAAATTCATTATTATTATTATTAAGATCGACCTTGGAAACACACACACTAACATTTTTATCCCAAAATACACACCTACACCAGACACCATTACGCCCAGGAATAGTCCAATCAGTATTTTTCAGCTGTCCACTCTCTATACTTTCTCTGCTAAAACACCCTTTCCATTCAGCCAGTGATTGAATTACACCTTTGTGCTGCTATCCACCGAGCGCACAGCATTCATCACAAGCCAGCGTGCAAAAAAAAAAAAAGCCAGCTAAAACACTTATCCTCCAATAACAATGCATGCTGAGAGATATGAGGTTTTCTGTCAAGTAAATATGAGATAATGGAATTGCTTTTACTGTGCGAGGAGCGGAGAGCATCTCATATAAACCTCCATCTACACCTCGGAAAAATCCATCTTCACTTTTCTCTCTCTGCCTCTCTCTAGATGGCTCATATGAACGGAGCCTGCATAATTAGATAAAACTCACATGCACAAAACATCATTTAGCATTCATAATTACATTCCAACCAGCGAATGCAAACAAGCCCCGCAGTCGCCTGGGATTCAGAAAGCGAGCGCTGTTTGTGTTTGTGTGAGCTGTGTTTTGTAATTATTATCTAGTACGTGATCAGAAAGCTTGTGCGTTTCAGACACTTTACCACCAGTAAAAGAGTATCATTTGTTAAAATGACAGCCACAACAGCAACTGACAATAAAATGAGTTATATTTTACACTAATAATTAGAGCTTGGCTATTTTCCCTGATATTTAAGCATTTTTTTATAATCTGGAATCGATTTTTGTAATATCAGATTCACCATTAAATGGCCATTTTGAGAATTTCATGCAAGCATTGTTATGAATATTTATTTTAACAAAAGTTATTTCACATAAGAGCCATTAATGCAGAAATGAAACGCTACATGTATAGCCTGGCGCTAAGAAATAAAGACGAATTCACAGTATCAAAAAGACATCATTGTGCATGAACTAAAGGAAACAGCCTTGAATAAGGGCATGTTGGAAATAATACAGCTTAATTTAATTCTCTCTCTGTTGTCTCTGCTCTGCATTAGTCGGGTAAAGAAGGCCCATTCATCATTTTATCCATTCACTCGTCAGGTTGCTGCTCTGATGATCCAGCATGGACACCAAATGTAACTTTAAAAAGCATCCACTTGTTTAAAAGCTTCACCCAAAACTGAACGTTTTCTTTCTTCTGCTAAACAAAGAATTGTATATATTCTGAAACATATTTTGAAAATCGGTAACCATTGACTTGGACAATATTTGTTTTTCCCACTATAGATTTCGATCGTTAGCAGATTCCAGCTTTCTTGAAAATATCTTCTTTTGTCTTCAACAGAAGAAAGAAATGCATAAAGGCTTGGAAACACTTCAGGAGTTAACAGTGAATAAATTAATTTTAGGGTGAACTATCACTTTAACATTTACTATATACACGTTACTTTACTAATAAATTATAATCAAAAATGTAAAATAAAGACAAAAACTGAGAGATTCAACAGCATTCAACAGTATGCTCAGTTCAGTGCTGTTGTTAGGTCATTACTGTTTATCAAAAGCAGAAGTCAAACACTGAATAAATATCAGTTAACATAGTACAATGGCAGCTAAATAAAATACAATGACTTCATCCACATGTATATTACACTCTTAAAAATAAAGGTCCTAAAGCAGGCACAGGATGTCAACATGAGGTCAAATTGATGTTGTACCCCAATGATGTGGGGAAGTTGCATCTTGTTTGGAAGTGAAAATCGTCAATTGAAAGACGTCAATGTCCGGCGTCCAACCTAAAATCTACCAAATATCAACGTCTAACGATGTTACAGCTTGACATTGTGTGGCCGTTAACACTATGACGTCTATCAGATATTGGATTTTGGTTGCCATACTTGACGAATAAATGTCAGTATTTGACGTCAATATGACGTTGGTTTAAGATGTTGGCTCGTTGTTGGATTTTGGTCACTTTCCAACACAACCTAAAATCAACCAAATATCAACGTCAGTTGACGTCGTTATTGGATGTCAAAATAACGTTGTCCTTAGATGGTGGCTAGACATTGAATTTTGGTCACCTGACATCACAACCTAAATCTAACCTAATATTAACATCTTATGATGTGTACCTGCTGGGAAGGATGTTTTTGCAGTGATGTCATAGAAGGACTATTTTTGGTTCTCGATAGAAGCTTTTATACAATTGCTCCTTAAAAATGTTTACTTTTACTGTGCAGAACATCTGAATGATCTAAATCACCTTTTTCACAATAAAAAGTGTTTTTGAACGCAATGGAAAGGTTCCATGGATGTTGCAGGATCTTAGAAATTTCCGAGCAGACGCACAACGTTATAAGACTTTAATATTAGGTTACATTTAGGTCTTGAGCATCTAATAACAACGTTTTTTTGATGTCCAAGAACAACAAGAAATGACGTTGATATTTGGTTGATTTTAGGTTTAGTTGGAAAGTGACCAAAATCCAGCATTGAGCCAACATCCTAAACCAACGTCATATTGACGTCAAATAGTGACATTTATTCGTCAGGTACGGCAACCAAAATCCAATGTCTGATAGACGTCATATTGGTAAGGTCTACATAACGTCAAGCTGTCTGATGTTAGACATTGACATCAGCCTGACAATGGGTTCTGATGTCAACCTGATTTTCATTTTAAAAACAAAATGCAACATCCCACAATGTTGGGGTGCAACATCAATCTGACGTCATGTTGACGTCCTGTGCCTGCTGGGTTTAGTTATAAGAGTGTACATGTTCAGTCTATAAGCCTGCATCAATACCAAAACAACATTAGTGTACTACAGGACTGTATGTGTGCATGTGTATAGTGTTTCTTTAAACAGAGATATCATCAACAATTATTGTACAACATATTACCATTAGAGTCTGCAGCGCAACACGCAATTGTCGTATTGCCCACAGAAAGCACGCACCCTGATCTGATATGGAAGACGGTGGCAAACAAAATTGCTTTTACAGTTTTTTTTATGTGCACAAAAGCATTCTTGAAACTTTGCATGATTATAATGAACCACTGAAATCTCATGAAAAGTTTTACCAATGTTTTTGCTTCCTTTTTTGGACTTTGAATGTCTCCGAACTATTGTACCTGGAGGGTAGGGGAGCTCTTCGATTTTATCTAAAATATCTTAATTTGTGTTCCAAAGAGGTCTCAGGAGATTGGAAAGACACAAGGGTGAGTAATTAATAACAGAATTTTCAAAGTTGGCTGAACTAATCCTTTAATTATGCAAAAATTCCTGTCCATTCCTGCAGTTTAAAATTTTTCCCATTTTCCACATTTGTTCGAGACTTTTAGTGTGACTTTAAGACATTACAAGCCAGCGTAATGTCAGACATTAGAGCACAAACTATGTTAAACTGTTTTGCAAGATAAATGCTACTGCTAAAAGCCCAAAAGGAATAAATCTGAATTGAAGTGAGTAGAGTTTATTAATGGCAAGTGTGTTGAATGTGTTTCATCTAAAAGGTGTATTGCAGTTCCTCGACTCTACACTCACACTCCGAGTAGCCAGAGCTTGAGAAATAGATCTGTGGTCATTCACACTGGATTGATTACCCATCTCCCCCTCTGTTAATACCCAACAGCTCCAGGCTATAGACATATTTCTCCTGAGACTGACCGGTACATTGCTTCATTTCCATCCAGAGCAGGTTATACAGAAACAATTCCAGGCAGCAAGACACAAAGGCTGAGAGACCTACAGTAGCTACAATGTGCAAGGCTTTGTTTTACATTTTAATAACTTGACCAAATGATGCATGGGTGCTATATTTTAAGCGCAGACCACAAATCATTAGTTTGGCTAAAAATAAACCCCAGTTCAGTGAAGCAGAATAAATATAGGTGGATTTGATCAAACCTCAATACAACAGTTCTTTTAAAGATGATGATATAGATAACAAAGTCGGAAAAGCTACAATGTTTAAACAGTTTTAACTTCTTATCAGTGTAGCCTCAATTTATTTTATGATCATTGACATTGAGCTTTGCTTGTTCAACCAGATCATTTGCAAGACTATTAAAATAAGACAGACTATTTATTAAATAAGACAGACTCGCAAAATTTACCAAACCATTTCCCCAATGAACTAGATTATTCTTCCATTTGTTCATGATTACTGGATAAGGGGATTTTTTTTAAAACAAACATTTCATGTGTGGGGTAGAGTGGATTTCCATGTATGTCAGCAGCAAATCCTTGGAATTAATAGTTTTAAAAGATTATGCTTAATATACAAAATGTCTCCAATAAATCCTAAAATGTCCTGGGGTTTAAAGGTTGTTACCCTCGAAGGACAGATTCATTTTATCATTTTACTTGGTGCTCACTTTAATAAAAACCTTTGTGAAGAACAATATTTCAAACATACCACAACAGTGACTATGTTTACATGGACATCAGTAATCAAATTATTTTCCTTAATCTGAATAAGAGAATAATATGATTATGTTGGTTTAAATGAGTTACTTTTTGAATGTTCCCATTTTACATGTTATAGCACATAATTCAATTACGTCATTGCTTCACCACACTATCCACCTTTCCTCCGGAGTTTCATGTAATTTTGGGTGTTTCATTTTTAATTTGTTGACTTTAACTGCAGTTTCTCTTCACCTTAAATGTCTTAATTGTATTAAAATCGGCGATGATAGTACAGAATATGCAGAGACACTACATTATTAATTCTACATGTTAATTTCTCTTTACCTTAAATGAGAGCTGACAAACACTCATTTTAAAACACTATTAACTGTAAAATTACCATACATATATCTAACAATTAATTGACTTCTTAGATTTCTAGACTCCTTTTAGTATTTAACAACACTATTTGTATACTTTATTAAAAACCGGATTTATAGTACCTCCTATTTTATATATATATTTTTTAAAAATACAGTATGCAGTACACTCAAGTGAGTTTTATACGCTATATACACTATGTAACAAACTTGGCTGCCCAATATTTGATTTATTTATTGTTTTTGCCAACAGCTTATTTTGTCCATTTTTTAAATAATTGGTATTCCCAACTGCATACATGCTATTGACCTTATTCTTTAATGCGGAAGTGCGCTCGTTTTTGCGATTGTTTTAGAACTTCCGATTCAGTTGCCTATGGGAGAAATGACAAGGAATAATAAACGGCAGAAAACGGTCAAACTACTCACTCTACAAACAGGTGTTTGCATAACTGTACAGACAAAATAGAGTAATATAATAAGAAAATATCAGTTTGCAACATCAAGCAGCAAAACTAGCTGTTTTTAACGTCTAAAAATGAATGGAAGTTAATGAGACCGGAAGTCTCGAGCCATTCAAATGGCTGCGCACGCTCGTACGCAGAGAATAAGGTGAATATTATAAATTTAGCGTGGTCCATATTGCATATCTCAGGTATTTGACTGCTTACATCATTGCAAAAAGTATGTTATATTATTATTGTCTAGTTATAATCTAATAAATGCATATGAAGATATTAAAGGGCATGTACGTAAGAATTTTGTACGAGTTAATCACATTTTATCATGTTCACACAGTGTATAGAACTTTAAAATGCATTCCACCACTTTCTGAGTTGACAGATTTTTGATTATGTGAAGGACTATATATCTATGCTTTATTTACTCCTGCTTTCTGACTTTGTGCGTTTGTTTTGTTGTTGACACAAGGCGCGCAGACACATTTTTCAAAACTCTGCTCTGAGCAGTTGGAGAGCACCAGGATGACTGTATTTTATTGCAAACACATTTCTAACTTCTTTTTACTTTTAAAAAACTACAAAACTTTGACTTCGTTGGCACACTGAATCACCTTCAGTCTCTTGTTCTGCAAGTTTTGTGCACAAGTGCAAAAAGAAGCAATCAGTTTCTGGCAGCAGTTCCCTATAGGCCACTGGTGTCACTAATAACATGGCTTTCTGAATAGACTATACTTACTTACTCCCAGGGCCGTTTATATCGAAGTTGATACTTAGCCGCACCATGTTGGTGTTTTGTAATATCTAATTTTTACGAGGTGGGGAATACAACATATACAATAAAAAAAATAAAAATAAACATCATGGTTTGTGTTTGTGTGAGTGTGTGTGAAGATGCTTTAAAAAAAATGTGCATTCCAAAACAAAAAGTGCTCAATGAATGAATGAATGCATTACAAAAAATCCTTTTCTTAGATTTTTTTTTTGTCTTGTTTCTAGTCCAAAGATCTAATAGTGGAAAAAAATTACCCTTGCGCAATGTGATAATACCTCCAAGTTTTACCCTTTAGCAGTCACAAGACCTGAAACCTCAGGTGTAAGGCGGTACTCATGTCTCATCATTAAGGGGCAAACAAAACTGACATTTAGCCTACAATCCCTGCACAACCTAATGTTTTATCTGTTATCTCTCTCTTTTGTTAGTACCCAATTAAAACACAAAATTTTGGAAACCAGGTCTAAATTTAGTGGGAATGGTCAGGTCGGTTAGAAAATTATTTTAAGCGGGCAGCGGGTGAACAAAGACTGAATATACAGTGGGAGCAATCGGGTGCAGAATAAAACCTTGAGGGAGCGGGACTATAAAAACAGTTCTGGGTAGACCTCTATGAGCTCTCCGATTTCATCTAAAATATCTTCATTTGTGTTCCAAAGAGGTCTCAGGAGATGGGAAAGACATGAGGGTGAGTAATTAATAACAGATCATTTTAGGCTGATCTAACACTTTTTAAAATAAATAAATAAATAAATAAAAAATCTAAACTTAAATATATAAAAGTTATTAATTCAAGAAGCATTTTCTATAATATCGAATTTTCTAGCAATAAATATTGTTGTCACAATCACCAGCGATCTTCTCCCCTTAGATCGCTGGTTTACATGCACAAACACCCATGGACTACAAATCCACCATCATATGGACTACATCCCCCATACATGCATACTCTGACATCACACTCAACCGGTTCCAGATCTTCACTGATTACACCCACAGCTGAAGCCACTCAACAACTGATTACACACACTACATAAGCAGCACACACACTCATTCCATTGCCGAGTCTTGTTGCCTGTTTACAGCTTCATTTCAAAGCGTTTTCCTTGTCTTGTTTTTGCCGTGTTTTGACCTTCGCCTTGTTTTCCTGTTTCTCCCTGTCTGCTGCCATCCTTGTTACCATTTGCCTGCCTATTGACGACGATTCTGGATTTCCCACATAAGACTGTTTGCTCCTGTGCTTATCATTGCTTGTCTGACCACCTCTTTAATAAATCCTGCATTTGGATCCGCATCCTGTTGTCTGCATCCTATCCCTGGTTACAGAAGACTCGGCCACAACATGGATCCAGCGGGTATTGCTATCATGCGTCTTCGGCAGGAAGCAAAGTCTATTGAAGAGTATGTGGAGAAATTCATCGATCTGGCACATCTAACATCAATGAGTGAGGTATGCCTCATGATCTTTTTTCATGGTGGACTGTCTGAGCCATTATACTCTACAGTGCTCCTTGAACCCAAGCCTCCTGACCCACTGGGGTTATATGAACTGCCAGTGCTCCTTGAACCTAAGCCTCCTGACCCACTGGGGTTATATGAACTGCCAGTGCTCCTTGAACCTAAGCCTCCTGACCCACTGGGGTTGAAAGAACTGCCAGTGCTCCTTGAACCCAAGCCTCCTGACCCACTGGGGTTATATGAACTGCCAGTGCTCCTTGAACCTAAGCCTCCTGACCCACTGGGGTTATATGAACTGCCAGTGCTCCTTGAACCCAAGCCTCCTGACCCACTGGGGTTGAAAGAACTGCCAGTGCTCCTTGAACCCAAGCCTCCTGACCCACTGGGGTTATATGAGCTGCCAGTGCTCCTTGAACCCAAGCCTCCTGACCCACTGGGGTTATATGAACTGCCAGTGCTCCTTGAACCTAAGCCTCCTGACCCACTGGGGTTATACGAACTGCCAGTACTCCTTGAACCCAAGCCTCCTGACCCACTGGAGTTAAATGAACTGCCAGTATCTCCTGAACCCAAGCCTCCAGACCCACTGGGGTTAAACGAACTGCCAGTGTCTCCTGAACCCAAACCTCCAGACCCACTCGGGTTAAATGAACTGCCTGTATCTCCTGAACCCAAGCCTCCTGACCCACTGGAGTTTAATGAACTGCCAGTGCCCCTTGAACCAAAGCCTCCTGATCCATGGGGGTTATATGAACTGCCTGTGCCTGCTGAACCTAAGCCCCAGACCAACTTCAGCTCCATGCTCCAGGCCTTTTGCAACTCCACACTCCAGGCCTTCAGCAGCTTCACTCTTCAGGCCTTACGCAGCTCAATTCTCCGGGCCTTCCACACTCCAGGCCCTCAGCAGCTTCACTCTTCAGGCCTTACGCAGCCCCAATTCCACACTCCAGGCCCTCCGCAGCTCCACGCTCCAGGCCCTCAGCAGCTTCACTCTTCAGGCCTTACGCAGCTCCAACTCCATGCTCCAGGCCCTCCGCAGCTCCAACTCCATGCTCCAGGCCCTCTGCAGCTCCAACTCCACGCTCCAGGCCCTCTGCAGCTCCATACTCCAGGCCTTGTACAGCTCCACTCTCCAGGCCTTCTGCAGCTCCACGCTCCGGGCCCTCCGCAGCTCCACTCTCCGGGCCTTAAGCAGCTCCACGCTCCAGGCCCTCCCCAGCTCCACGCTCCAGGCCCTCCGCAGTTCCACTCTCCGGGCCTTCGGCTGCTTCATGCTTCAGACACTCCTCAGCTGCATGGTCCTGGCCCTCCATCCCTCCCCCTGTTCCGCCTCCGCTCCACCTCCCGCCTGAACTATGATAGGAGTGTCTGGAAGCCACTCCTTAAAGGGGGGGCTCTGTCACAATCACCAGCGATCTTCTCCCCTTAGATCGCTGGTTTACATGCACAAACACCCATGGACTACAAATCCACCATCATATGGACTACATCCCCCATACATGCATACTCTGACATCACACTCAACCGGTTCCAGATCTTCACTGATTACACCCACAGCTGAAGCCACTCAACAACTGATTACACACACTACATAAGCAGCACACACACTCATTCCATTGCCGAGTCTTGTTGCCTGTTTACAGCTTCATTTCAAAGCGTTTTCCTTGTCTTGTTTTTGCCGTGTTTTGACCTTCGCCTTGTTTTCCTGTTTCTCCCTGTCTGCTGCCATCCTTGTTACCATTTGCCTGCCTATTGACGACGATTCTGGATTTCCCACATAAGACTGTTTGCTCCTGTGCTTATCATTGCTTGTCTGACCACCTCTTTAATAAATCCTGCATTTGGATCCGCATCCTGTTGTCTGCATCCTATCCCTGGTTACAATTGTCTTGTTTTAAGAAACAGCATGCAAAAATTAAGTGATTTTTTTTTCTTAAAACAAGCTTAATAATCTGCTAATGAGTTTTCTGAATGAGTTTTCTAATGAGCAAATACTGTATTCTTGTGTCAAAGTGAAAACAAATATTGTTAAATACTAAGAATGTTTTAAGAAAAAAATCTTTATATATTTATAAAAAAAGATTTTTTTTTTTCAATATTTGGACAAGAAAGAAGACAAAAAAAAATCTACACTCACCGGCCACTTTATTAGGTACAACGCATACACCTTCCGGGTTGGACCGCCTTTTGCCTTCAGAACTGCCTTTATCCTTCGTGGCATATACTCAACAAGGTACTGGAAATATTCCTCAGAGATTTTGGTCCATTATGACATGATAGTATGATGCAGTTGCTGCAGATTTGTCGGCTGCACATCCATGATACAAATTTCCCGTTCTACCACATCCCAAAGGTGCTCTATTGGATTAAGTCATTGTCATGTTCAAGAAACCAGTCTGAGATGATTCGTGCTTTATGACATGGCAGGTTATTCTGCTGAAAATAGCCATCAGAAGATGGGTACACTGTGGTCATAAAGGGATGGACATGGTCAGCAACAATACTCAGGTAGGCTGTGGCGTTGACACGATGCTTGATTGTTACTAATGGGCCCAAAGTGTGCCAAGAAAATATCCCCCACACCATTACACCACTAACACCAGCCTGAACTATTGATACAAGGCAGGATGGTTTCATGCTTTTATGTTGTTGATGCCAAATTCTGACTTTACCATCCGAATTTTGCAGAAGAAATTGAGACTCATCAGACCAGGCAACGTTTTTCCAATCTTCTATTGTCCAATTTTGGTGACCCTGTGCGAATTGTAGCCTCAGTTTCCTGTTCTTAGCTGACAGGAGTGGCACCCGGTGTGGTCTTCTGCTGCTGTAACCAATCTGCCTCAAGGTTGGACGTGTTGTGCATTCAGAGATGCTCTTCTGCATACCTCAGTTTAACAAGTGGTTATTGGAGTTACTGTTGCCTTTCTATCAGCTCAAACCAGTCTGGCCATTCTTCTGGCATCAACAAGGCATTAGCGCCCAAAGAACTGCTGCTCACTGGATATTTTCTCTTTTTCGGCCCATTCTATGTAAAGCCTAGAGATGGTTGTGCGTGAAAATCCCAACAGATCAGCAGTTTCTGAAATACTTAAATCATCTTTCTTCACCATTTTAATGCTTGGTTTGAACTGCAGCAGATCGCCTTGACCATGTCTACATGCCTAAATGAGTTGAGTTGCTGCCATGTGATTGGCTGATTCGAAATGTGCGTTAACGAGCAGTTGGACCTAATAAAGTGGCTGGTGAGTGTAAGTGAGAAAAGCATATTTGCAGTGTGAATGAATTAAAGAATGAATGAATGAATGAATGAATGAATGAATGAATGAATGAATGAATGAATGAATGAATAAGACCAGTTTAAATATTTTTTTTGGTCAATATATTATAGAATTATTTGTATGACAGGAACATTGACAAGTGCATTTTTCCTCAAGGTCAATTCTTGTGACCCTGTGATCCTGTTCACCCCTCACACAACAGTGCTTAAGGTTTCACTGTAAAAAAAAAAAAAATACACAGCTCTTCATCTACTATAACGTTGGGCTCTATTCAGAGATCCTGTTTCTGTTACTCACAAAGGCAGGACTGTGCTTCCCCTGTCCTTATTGAGCGAGAAGAGTGTCTGCTCAGCCTTTTCTAGGGGGACATTTCTGACAGCTAATTTTGACAGACTTGCTTTACATTGATTAAGCGAACAAAGCTATACATCCTACACATATATCTGCTCAGAAAAAATTTAATTAAATAAAAAAAATTAAAAAATAACATACTAAATACAAGACGGGAGCACACATGGAGCAAAAAGCACAGGCCATGACTAGAGGCCAGTTACACAGATGGCAGCGTTACAGAAAGCAGCTCACCTAATTTAAAGGTTAATTAACCTCTGTGTTCTTTCGGTTGCTAATTCATCTCAGTGTAATGACTGAGCAGAGAGTCATTACAGATGAATCCATTAACTATAAAAAGCTTCAGAGAACAGGAGTCAAAAAAAGAGGTGGAATGAGACAGGACATTTACATGCATGTGTTTAAAATTGGATGTAATCTTCCCTCTGTAGGATTATCATGCATGTGAATTAAATAGAGTGGGAGTCAATATGAGTGAATGTGAAGGGCAGAGATTGAGAGAGATAGACGGAGAGGAGGAAAGGTCAAGTACAGGTCAGTGGTGGGTGGTGTTTTTTTTTTTATGTGTTGACTTTAACAACAGCTTCCCTTTTCTCAACACGTCCATAAAGCATAGCATACATAATGCAAACAAGTGATAATCAAATATGCAAGATGTTTGTCCTGCGCAGCTCTTCAAGACAGTTTCTATGTACTGTAGGGATGCTCAGTAAACTGGCTGCCATATCAGTATCAGGTCAATCATAAAAATCAGATAAATGCTTACTGTTATTACGGTATTGGGCCAATATAATAGATCATTTTTGTAATCAGCCTCAGAAAACTTCCTAGAAATATTTAGATTTATTATGAGGCAATCTCTCAGCTCTTAGATTCCAAATATAAAGCGTTGTCAAATATTGTTAATCATATTGGTTCATATATATATATATATATATATATATATATATATATATATATATATATATATATATTATATATATATATAGTTGAAGTCAGAATTATTAGCACCCCTTTGAATTTATTTATTTTTTTTTGCAAATGATGTTTAACAGGGCAAGGACATTTTCACAGTATGTCTGATAATATTTTTTTCGTCTGGAGTAAAGTAGTAGTTTTATTTCTGCTAGAATAAAAGCAGTTATTAATTGTTTTAACACCATTTTAAGGTCTTTAAGCTATATTTTTTTCTATAGTCTACAGAACAAACCATCGTTATACAATAACTTGCCTAATTACCCTAACCTGCCTAGTTAACCTAATTAACCTAGTTAAGCCTTTAAATGTCACTTTAAGCTGTATAGAAGTGTCTTGAAAAATATCTAGTCAAATATTATTTACTGTCATCATGGCAAAGATAAAATAAATTATTAGTAATGAGTTTTTAAAACTATTAGGTTTAGAAATGTGTTGAAAAAATCTTCTCTCCGTTAAACAGAAATTTGGGAAAACAAATAAACAGGGGGGCTAATAATTCAGGGGGGCTAATAATTCTGACTTCAACTATATATATACAATGATGCCATAAGAAATTAATAAAAATATTAAAATGATAGATTTACTAAAAATCATAGAAAAATGTATGTTTCATATTGTTATGATGTGATGTAGGGCTGCACGATATTGGAAAAATCTTCTATTTCGATATTTTATTTTTCTGCAATAAATATTGCAATATGAATACAGTTTCACAAGATAGTTTGAATAGCTCTTGACAGTTTTCTGCACTGTAAAAACCAACAGTCAAATGAAATGAGTGTAGTTAACTCAAAATTTAGTGAAAGTAAATTCTACTCATTTGAAAAGAGTTTTGAACCCAGTGTTGAGGGTAATGAGTTAATTAAATACCTCATTACTTAACCTTAAATTACTTAATACTCATTGCTTAAAAAAGTAAGTTCACAGTACTCATATAGATTAGTTTAACTCAAATGGTTTGTTGCAATTGGTTTCCTCAAATGGTTTAGTTACCTTAACTTTTTAGGATTTACAGTGTGGGGAATATAACAGTATTCAGGTACAGAAATGTATATGTATTTCATATTTTGCTTCATCTCGTTTCTTGTTTAAATTTCTTGTAGATCAAGTAAAATGTTGTTTTGAATTCGTTTTTAGAAGAAATAAATCAAAATTAAGTTTTTCCTTAAAACATGCTAAATTATCTGCCAATGGGGTTATTAAAATAATCTTATTTTCACTTTGAAATGTAGATATTTGCATAAATTGTGTAAATAATTAAATACAATTAATCTTTGTTACAGGGCAGCACGGTGGCGCAGTTGGTAACACAATACGGTCACAACAAGAAGGTCACTGGTTCAAGCCCCGGCTGGGTCAGGTGGCATTTCAGTGCGGAGTTTGCATGTTCTCCCCGTGTTCGCGTGGGTTTCCACTGGGTGCTCTGGCTAAAACATATGCTGGATAAGTTGGCAGCTCATCTCGCTGTGGTGACCCCAGATTAATAAAGGGACTAAAGCTTACTCTTTTGTGCCCAAACGCTCTGGAAATGCTCAATCAAACGCCTTCAAACACATGCAAATGATAAACTTTCACTCTATTATGGTTAAACTTAGCAGTGACTACAAATCAGATGTGTTCTATGGGTCATGATCAACTATAATTCAGACTCAACATTGCAGATTTTGCGACGTGACTATTGCAGATACGCACATTGCGAAATCAATCTTAAAACAATATATTGTGCATCCCTAATGTGATGCATAAATTCAATTGCAGCCAGAATGACTGTTTTACAGATTTTTTTTTATTTATTTATTTTTATTTTTTAGCATAAATTATATAAATTTTTATATAACATTTATTGGTATGTCCCAAAAATGTAATCCCTTATAATATAATGTAATCCCTAATCATAAAATAAAAAACTAAGTTATAACAACCCAAATTCCACTCCCAAAAAATGGCCAAACTTGTCCATAAATGTACATACAATGAGCTTCACACTCGAATATAAATTACACAGAGATGTCAGATTTAAGGGTTTTCCTGCATTCTTGTGTAATTAATGTGTATTCAACAATATAAAAAAGCTCAAAATACTACAATAGGTTACATATTTCAACACGGCGTGTAGGATAAAGAACGAAGAGAATAAAAAACCATGAGCTAGCCATTCATGGAAGTCTGGTACATCTTTTGTACTTGCACTACAGCACATGTGTAAGGCTGAGGGGGAACAGCAATATTTCCATAGGAAAGGGAAAAACAGAACCTGACTCTACCAATTCCTTTAAGGGACAGAACAATAAGGCATGAAGGACTGCATGTCAATCCAGACATAAATAAATGCATGGCCTGAAGAAGAGGAGGCACGCAACGCTTTACCAGAGCTCAAAGTTCAGAGCCTGCAGCTGTAATCTACTGCAGACCTGATCAGACTGATGGAGAATCAACCTCATAACCTAAATACACTCATTTACTGGAACAACCCCATGCTTTCTCTGCTTCCTCTGTTTACAGCAGCTCTGCAAACATATTGAATTAAATAACAATGATGGGGGGAAAGCAAACACAGCTCGAGAAATCAAGGAAAGAACAGTGAGGTGAAAGCAGAAAGAGAAAAATAAGAGCGGAAAAACACTATTAAGGAGTCAGTGAAGTAAAATGATTTAAATTCCTATTCAAAACTCTTTGTGGGTCTGTTACGTGTGGTGTTCACTCCTGCCCATAATTATTATAGTTTTCTAATGGTTGATGTGGTGATGTCAGATTGTTTTGCTGGTTATGTTATGTAAATAAATAATTGAGTTGGAGCACTTTGTCCATTGTTTATTTATGTAACGTTGTCTTAGGATCACGAGTCATATTTAATTAGGGGACCGTAACAGGGTCATAGAATTGAAAATGTTTAGATGGTGTCTAAATCAAAGTATAGAATAGACAAAACGCAAGACATCTTGCAGAATTTCAATATTCTAGAAGCATACAGAAATAAAAAAAAAAGATAGAACCAGAAGGAAATAGAAAGAACAGCAGAACTTCAACTGAATATTGTACATTTCAGTTATTCAGCTTCAATTGGAATAAACGGAAGATGATTTGTCAGCAGTTACATTTCTAACATGTCTTTATTTTTCATCAGCATGAAAATACGTCCACCATTTTCAAGATAAAGTATAACAGCTCTGCAGAAAAAGATACTTTTTCCCCAACAAGTAGTGGTTTAGTGAGACAAAACTCATTTTCTGAGTTCACACTTCTGGTCAATACATACATTCTACAGTATGAATCAAACATTTAAACATAGTGGCAATAATTGAAATACTCAATTATAATATAAAATACTCAATGCAACTCATTTTAGCAAACTGGTCTATTGAGACTGTTCAATTCAACAACAACAAACTTTCAGTTTGAAAGCCAATTTACTGAGCAATTTGAGCAGCTCTCTGCATTCCAACATTGCCCTCTACAAGAAATTCAGGACCACTTAAAAATATGTGTGTATATGTATCTCTCTATGTTCATGCTTTATGGTCATGTTGAGAGAAGGGAGGCTGTTGTTAAACTAGTAAACACATTAAAAAACACCAATGGAATTTGACACCACAATCTGTTAGAGAATGTGTATCAGTTGTATCAGTGGAATTCAGTGGAAGTGGAAGTCAGAATTATTAGCCCCCCTTTGAATTTCTTTTCTTTTTTTAAATATTTCCTGAGCAAAAACAGAGCAATGTTCACGGTATGTCTGATAATATTGTTTCTTCGGGAGAAAGTCTAATTTGCTTTTTTTCGGCTAGAATAAAAGCAGCTTTTAATTTTTTAAAAACCATTTTAAGGTCAAAATTATTAGCCCCTTTAAGCTATATATATATTTTTTTTTTTTCGATAGTCTACAGAACAAACCATTGTTATACAATAACTTGCCTAATTACCTGCCTTGTTAACCTAAATAACCTGGTTAAGCCTTTAAATGTCACTTTAAGATAGAAGTGTCTTGAAAAATATCTAGTAAAATATTATGTACTGTCATCATGGCAAAGATAAAATAAATCAGTTATTAGAAATGAGTTATTAAAATTATTATATTTAGAAATGTGTTGAAAAAATATCCCTGTTAAACATAAATTGGGGAAAAGAAATAAACAGTAGGGCTAATAATTCAGGGGGTTTAATAATTCTGACTTCAACTGTATAATGTATTTATTATTGTTTTATTTTTAAAACAACTGTAAGCACACTCACTTCTTCATGTTTTAAGATATTATGATATCATGAGATATGTCATAATGTTTATTTTTACTGTTCGATTATTGGTGTTGTTAAAAAATGCATTTTTTGTGTGTTCATACACATTTTGAAATTAATCTGAGAATGTATAGTAAATGTTAGGCATTTCATTTTTGAATAACTTTAATGTAGAGCAACTTCTAGCAGTGTTAAGCCTTATTCACACTACGAGCGACTCGCAGTGGCAAAAACATTTTTTTGTGATCCAGATACTTCCACATCAGAAGATGTATTAGATCACTTGATTATTGATTGCTATCAGGATGTGAAGAAACTTTTAACCAGCAAAACAGAAAATTGCCTACCCAAGCTTTAAGTACTGTGGATGTTGCAATGCCTTCCTGGAAATACGTGACTCGTGTGTCTTTTGAGGTTGTAGTCAAGGCTCAGTGGAAATACGTGACTCGTTTGTCTATGAGAATCATCTACATATTGTCAAAACTGCTCAAATTCACCAACACATACATTTCACTGTGGTATTCAGGTGAAATCAACATTACAGACAATAATAAAAAGCGAATCAACTTCTGTTTTATTCAACATTTACATTTTTACAGTTATGAAAGGGCCAATTATCTCTGTACAATACTTGAAAGCACTTAAACTATGTTGAATGATTTGAGCGAATAGGGCTGGGCGATTTGACCTAAAATCAAAATCTCAATTCATTGAACATTTTAACTTGATTATGATTAATGAAAAATTATTTTATTTATTTATTTTATTTTTTAATGGGTGCAGTATTTGATTTTAAAATAATTGAAGGAAACACACACTATTTACTATCTATGACCATTTATTGAACATTACCGTTGAACAACTGAAATTAATCCCCGCCGCCCACGCTCGTCACCGATATCAAACTGACCAATCACAAAGCCTGCACTAAGCATCGTCACGACATGTAGTTACATTTTTTTGAGACGTGAGAAGTATAAATCAGTCTTAACAGAGTGGGGTCACGAGACTCCACATGCGGTAGGGAAAGCAATTGAAAAAATTGGCCTGGAAAAATTAGATCGATTTTAGGTTATGAATGTCGATTTCGATTACTTTCCGATTAATCGCCCAGCCCTATGAGCGAAGTAAGCTAGCTCTGTAAGGAGGATGCTGAAATCCCATAAAAGAGTGCAAGAAAAAAGCTCAATGCATAGTAATAACAAGGTCAAACTGCATGATTGACCTCAGAAAATTTGCTTTTGTTAAAACTTTTTTCCATTTGTAAACTGATAATTTACAAAACGATGAAGCATCAAAGGCATAATTCACCCAAAAATGAAAATTCTGTCATTATTTACTCACCCTTTACTTGTTTCAGACCTCTATAAATTTCTTTCTTTTGTTGAACACAAAATAAGATATTTTGAAAAATGCTGAAAATCATTGACTTTGAAAGTATTTGGTTTCCTACTAAGGAAGTCAATGGTTACAGCTTTTTGCTTTCTTTAAAATATCTTCATTTGTGTTCAACAGAAAAAAGAAACATAAAGATTTGGAAGAGGGTTGCACAATATATCGTTTCAGCATTGATATCACAATCTGCGAGTCTGCAATAGCCACATCACAGGGATCTGCAACGCAGTTGAGATTATAGTTGACCAGGCATTAAAGTTAACAACATAGTGGAGTAATTTCATATTTTAACCTTAGAGTGAAAGTTTATTATTCACATGTGTTTTTAAGACCTGACTGTAAGAATTTGAAGCAAACTTGAACCATTTGGGCACAATAAATGAAACATTTGTAGCTTAAAGACTAATTGAACCTTATAAAATTATTTACCCAATTAAAACAATACAGTGTTATTATTATTATACAGTGATTATTTAATTTTAGCTTTGTTTGTTTTTTATTTTATGCAGATACGCTCACCTACAGAATCATCCCAATCAATCTAAAATTATGTAGTAAATTATGCAATATATATCGCAGTGAATGAAAATATTGCAATGTCAGTTTTTTCCAATACCGTGCAGCCCTAATCTGGAACCACCTGAGTAAACAGAGAGTACATTTCCATTTTTGGGTGAACTATCCCTTTTAAAGAGTTTTAGTGCCACTTAACTAGACATTTCATTTCTGAACTGCCATGGTGCGTACAATAAATTCATACATACAAACAACAAAACATTGACACAGTCATTTCCAGACAGATTTTGCTTTCAAAGTGCCATTAAATATGCAGCAAGCAAACTCAGTATTTTGAATCCAGGTTGTTTTTAGTGTCTTTAATAAAACCAAAGTTGTAAAGAAGAAATCTGCTATAGATTATACCACCTCTTGTGGACAGGTGACCTGAAAAGAGCAGTGTAATGTACTCGGAGCAACACATTTCAGGTTTTGCAGAAATGTAGTCACATATTTCCAATAATCCTGGGTTCATAAGTAGCTTATGAGTACAGTTTTAGAGAAGCTTCTCATACACTTGTAAGCGCCACACAGAGACAGACAGGGGAATCTAAAAGGAATTTATGCCCACAGATCTCTCTCGTTTCCTCATTATCATTCTGTCGCCATTTTTCTATATAAGCAATTCTCAGTTCTTTTCTTTCTTCGGTTTAAATTCAAGGCTTCATTTCTGTGTAAAACAAAAACCTGCCCAAGTCTCTCCCACATGGCATTCTTGAGATTGCAGGCCGTTTTGGTCTCTTGCTGTCCCTAATCACATTCCTTCCCTTTCTCCATCCTTCAACGCCACTGAGGAAAAGAGATAATCCCTCTATCAGGCAGAACTTAAGATCGCCTCACGTAAAGAGTCTCTTGGAGGACAGAGGAGTTTCAAAAACTCCTTTCCCATCAAGTAAATGGAGCAGTTAGCACTTTTATGCTAACGGCTCAATGGTCCACAGAACTGTAATAATGAGCCTGACATTGGACAATCTGTCCTTGCGTGATTCATTCACAATAAGAACAAGATTTGGGGAATGACAGAAGTTTTTCATCTTATTTCCATACTGACACAAGTCAATGTCAAACGTAAAAGTGAAGACTTGCCACCACAAATGTAAACAAAATAGTTTGTATTAATAACAATAATGATAATAATAATAAATATTATATGTTTTGTTGTTCTAATAATTTGATTATCAATTTTGTTGATACATTTAAATGAAATTTGAATACAAAATATACACAAAAAAATAAAAAATAAAAACAATAAAAACAAAATTGTTAAAAATTCTTTAAAAAATTTGTATTAATAAATAATAAGATTGAGTATTGTGAGTTCAACTGATTAGACAAAAATGAGACTGAAATGAGACAAAAATGACTGTTTGTTCAAACTAAATTAAATTGAGCTGAAACAACACAATTTTGTGTTTTGTTGGGCACAACTTAATTGTTTTATGTTCAATGTGGATGCAATGATTAACCGATTTCACTATTAATCGCACTTTAATTTGTCACTGTTAATTAATCATAAAGGCTTCTCAACACCGTGTTTCCACGGAACAAAATTGCAGAAACTAAACAAAGTTATGCCAACTGTGCGCTAGTTTAAAGTCCCGTGCTTGTACACCGAGGCTAATACGCACGCACACTGGATTAATGACTATAGCTGAGACTATTAACTAAGGGCTGTTCACATATTGTGTCTTTTGTGTGTGCAAGTTTTTATTTCCAATGGAGACGCGTGGCTTGCGGGTGCATAGGAGCAATGTGCACACTGCGTTATGCGCTCACACTTTCCAGGCGCACCTAAAAAATGAAAAATTTTGAACCTGAAAGAATGCTGCGAGTACACTGCAAGTCATGTGGCATAAACTGGACCAATCAGCTTCATACTTTGTATAGCATATAAACATTTCTACTCCAAAGAGAAAAAAAAATACAAAATGAAAATACCAAACAAGTTTAGAATATAGTTGATCAAAAGGTTTAGCAGCCTTTGACTACATTTGTTCTCTTTAAAATGGAAATATGCAGCTTAGATTTACATTAGACAAATATTTTTTATATATTTTTTTAAATTAATTAATTAATTAATTCATTCATTCATTCATTGTTCTGTCATTTATTTTCAGTGTACAATTATTACTTATGTTTAGATGTCAAAAACTTTTTTCACTTATTCTTAAATCCATACAGAGAAATGGACTGTTTGTTTTTATTATTATTATTATTTTGTGCTGTATTATTTGGTTAATGAGCAGCAAATAAATAACACTTTTAAATATGGAGTGTTCATGTGATTTTCTAAACTAGTAGTGTTTTGAAATTAATGAATGCATAATAACCATGAAACCGTGATTATTCCTCAGACTATAATCATTCATTCATTTTATTTTCGGCTTAGTACCTTTATTAATCAGGGGTCGCCACAGCTGCAACTTATCCAGCATATGTTTTAGGCAGCGGATGCCCTTCCAGGCAACACTGCCTTCCAGCCAACGCTGGGAAACACCCATGCACTCTTGCAATCACACATATACACTACAGCCAATTTAGCTTATTCAATTCACCCATACCGCATGGACTGTGGGGGAAACTGGAGCACCCGAAGGAAACCTGTGGCGAGACGAGATGCCTCTCCCAAATTTTCCTAAGTGCCACTAGGGGGCGCTGGTCAGACTTGCCCTTCCTGGAGCTTCCGTACAATACTTCTGGGGTCGGGAGGAAGCGGAAGTTCAGGTAGGGAATACAAGGAAATAAAAGAGGGAGAAAAGGCAAGAGAAAGTTTTTTTTTGGTGTGTGCGTTTGGTGGCGAAGAATTGGGGAGAGAGAAGAGAAGAAAGGTGCAAGGGTGGAGAGCTGTTGGTTTTGACGAGTGTGGGAAGACATTAAAAGACTGTGGCGTGTAGTGATTGTGGACGCGGTGGGCCAGGCAACTTCACAAGCGATTGTGTGCGAGGGGTCTCCTGGATCCTCAGGGAATCTCATAAAGGGTGGACCTGTACAGATCGGCGTTGTTTGCCCGGGTCAGTAGTTAATTAGCATTCATTCATACACCCACTCTATTGCTGACAATCTACACACACGTTGCAACACCATAACAAAGGCTTTCGGTACATTTCTTATTATCTCTTGCTCCCGTTATATAAGCCACAAATTATTATTTAACTGTTTTTGTGTTTGTTTGTTTGTTTCTTTTCTTGTTATATAAGAAGTGATAATTTAGTTTAGAAATCTTTAAAACCGTTTATCTATCGATTTCACATTGATGAAAAATATATATTTTTGTTTAGAAAACATGTTCGTTGTACTGTGTGTTAAATATATAACAGTAGATTCCATTTTAAAGTGTGTGTTGAGTTATTTAAAAAGAATCTTTATTTTTTCCTTTTTTTTTAAATTATTTGTATGGTGGTTATGAGCGCTTACCGTGGCTATCCTGGGTTTTAATTTATTATTTGACGACAAGGTAATCTTGTCTGGCCCGAGGGTTTATTAAAAAAAACCTATAACTATTTTTTTTTTGTTCGAGGTCCGCTGGGAGTGGGATTGAAGGGCCGTGGAAAAGCCGTTCCCTATAGTAGCCACGTGGACCAGCAGTTGAGCGGTTGAGCGTTGGACTGAGGAGCGTTGGAGTTCTAATCCCGCCAGGAACAGTTTTTGAAATTTGAATTTTTTTTTTCTTCTTTCAAAGTATATATTAGACTTATTTAATCCAACACAACCACCATTACAAACCCACACAAACACGGGAAGAACATGCAAACTTTACACAGAAATGCCACCTGTCCCAGCCGGGGCTCAAACCAGCGACCTTCTTGTTGTGAGGCGATCGTGCTACCCACTACGCTACCCACAAATCTAGAATCGATGCATCCCTAGTTCAATCTTAAATTTGTAAAAGTTAACTTAATTCCTTCATGTTGTCCCAACACAAATTGTGTGTAACCCTGCAATTTTACAGTGTGCTATTTGACAAACTGATGAAGAAGAAATCATGGAAGCCTAAACAAACATTAAGCAAATTTCAAAGCTCTCTGTCCTTTCAAAGCATTTTTCCTGGAAAGTCGGTTTCAGAGAATTCATTCACAGTGACAACCAGACTTTGAATATGAAATAAAATGAAGTCACCATAATATTATTTCCCAAAACCAAGAAAAGGTCGAACTCATGAGTGAAAATAGACTCATAACACTTTTTGAAACTCATTTTAATCTCACTTTTACCCTAAAAGCTGCCTATTTAGTTTGCAAACTGACCCATGTAGGACAAGTTTTTTCTTAAACCCTTGATTACATGACCTAGTATATTTTTTTACAAAAATGGCCAAGGTTCAGGACAATTCTGTAAGCCACCGACAGCAGAAACCATCATTCTGTGCCCATGGGAAGTCAATCGCATTGTTCCGGTTTGTGTCTGTAACCTCTGTGCTGTTGACACATGAGTCCCTCAAGGCCGTTTCCCACTCTGTAAGCGCAAGGAGGAGACAGCAGTGAAGACAGCAGCTGTCATGGGCACAAATTGTACCTCATACCACAGGAAAAGTAAGCCTAATTAGAGGAGTATCTAAATTTAAGCTACATCATTTATTTGCACGGTGGCATACAAGATACAATTGACCTGGGAATGCCAGAATAGAGCCCAACAGTTGAGTTCTCATTCAAAAATCTCATTATTTGCTGAACTGTTAATAATACACTTCTCAAGAGAAACTCAAGATAAACTTACCATGAACTTTTGGAGCATTAAATGATGTATTAAATTAAAATATATTGTAGGATTGTGTTACAAAACGTGTATAAATTCATGATGTAATGAAGCATGCCCAAGAATATCAAAATGGAGAAAAAAAGGTTTGTTCTGTGTGATTTATGTTTGAGATCTGTGCTGTTTAAGTAAGAAGAAACAGTTGAGATCAAAATTAGAGAACAACCTACATGTTCATAGATTTCGAGGTCACTGCATATAGAGAAAAGGAGATATATTGAAAAATGTTGGAAACATGTAACCACTGACTATTACAGTATTTGCTTTTCCTACTATGGAAGTCAAAAGTTACAAGTTTCTAACATTCTTCACAATATTTTCTTTTGTGTTCAACAAGGGTAAGTAAATGATGAGAGAAATTTCATTTTTGGGTGAACTATCCCTTCAAGAATCATTCATGAATAATGGACATTTTTAATTTTTAAAAATTTAAATGAGATTCTTGAGAAAAAAAATACGGAATACTTGCAGATTCCTCCCAGTATCTGTAAATCTGGTACCTACTGGTTCATTCATTTATTCATTCATTCATTTTCCTTCAGCTTAGTCTCTTTATTCATCAGGGGTCACCACAGAGGAATGAACTGCCAACTTATCCAGCATATGTTTTTCACAGCGGATGCCCTTCCAACTGCAACCCAGTACCGGGAAACATCCATACACACTCATTCACACACACTACGGCCAATTTCGTTTTATTCAGTTCACCTGTACCGCATGTCTTTGGACTGTGGGGGAAACCAGAGCACCTGAACATGCAAACTTCATACAGAAATGCCCACTGACCCAACCGGGAATTGAACCAGTGACCTTCTTGCTGTAAGGCAACAGTGATAACCACTGAGCCACCGTGTCGCCTGTACCTACTGGTAATTTCCTTAATTATACTAAACCCCACTGAATTAGCACCATAACTTTCAAGGTTTCAGTGACTTTGTCGAGCCTTTCTAAAGTGACTGATACTCTCTGACATCAGGATGTCCAGTTGAAAGCCTTTCAAAACCCTTTCAATCATAGCAAGGTACGTACGTCCAAATCTATGTTTCCAGAATATTGCATCTTTACAATGTTACAAACTTAAAAAAGTCCCCCAAAAAGGTTAGTCGTCCAAAAAAGACGAATGCAGAGACTCTGAATAGGCAATAATTTCGACATTGCAGATAAAACTATTTAGCAGTTAAAGGTAAGTTAAGAATCCATTTCAGTATAAGTTTAAGAGAAAGTTTATCTGAAGCTCCTTCTACAACATGCGGATTCGGACAATGAGCCTTGTCATACAGCAAAATGGGTAAAGCAGTTGAAACTGAAAATGTTGAAATTTGAAATATGAAATAACGAAATGGCCAGCCCAAAGTCCTGGCGTAAACCTGATGGAAAATCATTCATTCATTCATTCATTTTCTTTTCGGCTTAGTCCCTTTATTAATCCGGGGTCACCACAGCGGAATGAACCGCCAACTTATCCAGCGCATGTTTTACGCAGCGGATGCCCTTCCAGCTGCAACCCATCTCTGGGAAACATCCATACACACTCATTCACACTCATACACTACGGACAATTTAGCTTACCCAATTCCCCTGTACCGCATGTCTTTGGACTGTGGGGGAAACCGGAGCACCCGGAGGAAACCCACGCGAACACAGGGAGAACATGCAAACTCCACACAGAAACCTTCTTGCTGTGAGGCGAAAGCACTAACTACTGCGCCACTGCATCGCTCTGATGGAAAATCCTTGTGCTAAATTCAAAACAAGAGTTTTACACCTCTACACTCAAATGTTTGGCAAGTAAAACCTTCAGAAATATTTGTTCATGATACAATCATTGTTCTTTCTTCTTTTGAAAACTAAAGAAGATATTTTGAAAAAAATAAACAAAAATTTGAAACCTGTAACCACAGACTTTCTATAATAGGAAAAATACTTTGGATGTCAATGGTTCCGGTTTCCACCTTTCTTCAAAATTTTTTATTTTATGTTGAACAGATGAAAGAAACTCAAACAGGTTTGAAACAATTGAAGGGTGGGTAAATGATGACATAATTTTCCTTTTTTGGTGAACTATCCCTTATCTTGGTTATTTTGTAAAACACTGTTCTACTAGCATGGTAAAGACACAACTAAAAGCCAAATATTCTTGATTTTTGAGGGGAAAAAGCAAGTCCTTATAAATTCTTCAATTTTGATCTTCACTATATTCTGTAACCAAGCATAAAAAATGGGCAGTTACAGTTGTGCTCCCGTTACTCGTGCACCAACACGCCAAACTTGAGAAAATGTATCATCTTACAACCAGGACACTGAGTGTGAACTGTAGATGACAGGATCAGTTACAAACCTACAAAAGTAGAGTGTCCTCCATATAACATTTCTGTCTCTCTTTTTTTGGTACTCTGTAATCTCCTTCCTTCATCCTTTTTCTTTCTCCCTCCACTAATTCCATTCAGTGTGCTCACTTTGCATCTAGCTTGATTAAAGGGAAGCTGCTGTCTTTTTTCCCTATGTTCTCTCTATCTCTACAGTAAGTGCTGGGCTGTAAAAGGAAAACATCTTGGCACATAAACACGCTCTGCAGAGAAAAAAATGGACACTTGCATAGCCAGTCGAGTGAGAGCAAGCCAGGAATATCATGATTCCTATAGGCTCGTATTTTGTTATTTGATGGCTGGGAAGAATAACTAGCTGGTTTGGATACGACTGCAGTAACCTTTTTCAAACATAGCTACCATTAAAATACACATTAATCTTTTTTAAAATCACACATTAGGTCACTAACAGATAATATAAGAATAAAATATATTTTATTTTTATATATTTTATTGTACATGATCACATTTGCTAACATCAAAGTCCCCCTATTTAGTTTCAGATATTGCACCTCCACACGCAACCATTGGGTTAAATATTTTAATCAACTATATTAAGTACATTTTTAAGCCACTGGTTGGGTTTGTTTATATTTGGCTCATATGAATAATATGAAAATGTAACCCTATATTTGTAGCTAAAATGTTTAGAAGATGTTTAAGAAACTAATGTTTAAGAAACTAATTCTGAATCTGAACTGCCATTCTTCAATAATTCTAGTTTTATTGTTTTTATTAGTAGGTCATAATAAATGTGTCAGGATTTTGCTACTTCGGTCTTGTCAATTATTGTTTTGGTGGACACTAAAGTCCTTACACTAGTCCTGTCTTGACTTGTATGTTGTGCTCGGCTCGAGTTTTCTCAGGTCGAGCACTCTTATCCTGTTCTTGTCTGTCTTTGTCTTTTGTATAAGTGCAGTCTTGTCCACGTTCGGGCCGTGTGTGTGTGTTTTGTTTGCGGCATGGTGTTTTCAGTCTTAGAGCTCCAGTCTAGTTGGATTTGGTTTGCGGTTGGCGCTGGGATTGAATACATGCTTGCCGCATGTGAGTGCTCGATAAGTGTTTTGTTAATTGTGTACTCATGTTTTGCGTTCGGTCTCGTTTTGGTGTTGTGTAGAGAGCAGTGGTCCTCAACATTTTTATCACCGCAGACCGGTCAACGCTTGACAATTTTACCATGGACTGAGGGGAGAGGGATGTTGGGGTTGTTTCATAGGTTGTAGGTTGGTAGGCGACCATAAAACGTTTTCTCAGAGGATGTCAAGCTGACAAAACATTGCTGTAACTCTGATACAAGTTTTATTTATGGAGAAAATTAAAAAGCACTGCAGTGTTTGGGTGTTCTGTGTTTTTTTGGGATAATTATTCTTACCGAAATTTGTATATTTCATACAAGCTAAAGCTGATCGGTTAATTCTTGTCACATGACTCGAGGTGCGCTCTCGGCTTTCATTCAACTGTGTGCATCTGGAAGGCGCGAGCACGTCATGCCGCTCGTGTGCGCACCTCCATTGGAAACAACAAACTTATGCGAACTCTAGAAAAGACACGATATGCGAACGCCCGCTAAAAGGCCACCATCATTTGCAATCTTCAACAGTTGATCTTTTTGCACAGCCATGCTGGATTCACCTGATTTGTTGACAAATGGGTTGCGGATCTATTCCTTGGCAGTTCGCGAGTCCTTCACTGGGCCTTTTCCCCTTAGCAAAGAAACTTTCCAAAGACGTCTGTTTCATAGTCATTTTGCTGCATGTGGGTTAAATTTAAGCGCTCAAGTGACAGAGATGTAACCGAGAGAATACAGTCATTGTTCAAAATAAAACATCGTTCAGACACAGATAATAAATAAATCTGAAATAATTAATGATTTCTTGTGCGGCCCGCTACCAATTGATCCACGGATCGTACTGGTCCGCGGCCCGGTGCTCGAGGTTCATGTTTACATGTTGGTCGCATGCTTTATTGTTGTGTTTCATCTGAACACGTGGTTAAGGAGTTCTCTCATGCTGCGTGTTCTAGTCCCATTTTACATGAGCACATGGCTTGTGTTGTTTCTTTGTGTTATGTGCTCTCTTGTGTATTATCTAGTCACCTTACTTGTTAACCCATTATTAGTTTATGTTCACCTGTTTGTTTGCCAATTATTTCTCCTTTATAGTCTCCTCATGTCTGCTGTTCTGTGTCAGTTTGTCGCCATTCTTCCTGAGAGTAATGTGCTGTTCCTTTTCAGTCTTGCCAGCCCAGCCCAGCCCAGTCCAGTCTAGTTGGATTTTTTAGTTTTCCCCCTCGGGTTGTTTTTGTTGCCTTTTTGTTTTATTTTTCATAATTAATAAATACCCATTATTGACTGCATTTATCACCCTTTCCCCACCCACTGATCATGACAAAATGTATATAATGGTTTTGAGTGACTTACTTTAGGCTTACAAAAACAGCTTGGTTTAACTGTTACTTTTTTCTAAAGTACCATTAAAAATGCACAAAAGCTAAATCTAAACGGGTACTCAGCCAAATAACAAAAAGTGCAAAAATATTCATAAGGTGGCAACACTAAAGCTCCAAAAACATACATTTATTAACTTAAAAAAGCTATCACAAAGTGTGTGACGTTTCGAGCACACCGGCTCTTCATCAGACACTTCAATGGACACGAAGTACCATTAAACCAATCACAACAAACCAGTCACAAACAAACTGGGCCACCTAACCAATCACAGCAGTGTATGCTATTGGAAAGGAAAAGTTTACAAAGACCAGATTCTTGAACAAATCATTTTAGCTAGCAAAGGGGTGATGGTGCAATGTATAATATAAAAAAATAATATTTAGTTGAATGAACTGCAGATTTAAAGTAGAAAATAGGGGCACTTAAAACTGTCTCATATCGTTCTGAATTCACATTAGTAAAATATCAATCATAAGTCAAACCGCTGTCCATCATATGAGCAGTAAAATGAATGTGACCATTAAAAAGCCCATATCATTACGTGAAGGCATAAATCTATTTGATTGCTCAAGAGCGTAAAGCACAAGTGAAATTCTTTTATTGTCTCAGAGGTCTCTGCAAGGCAAATCACAAAATTAAGGTGACAAGGAACATTTATAATAGATGAATATTTCATGCTTATCAAAGTTGTAAATATTTCATGAAATGCTTTATACATGAAGACAAAATTAGCTCAGGCTGAGAGCAGTTGCAACTCATTTCAATACGAACACACATTAAAAAAATTATTCATTGGATTTATTAATTTTTTTTAACGTAGCCAGTTAAAATGTATATGGGCTCAATTTAAACAAACAAATGAAATGAAGTTAAGTAATGTTCAACTTAACTTATTTGTTTAAATTCAGCTCACACAAATTGTTTGCAACGAGTTACCTTTAAAACATTTAGTAAATTCAATGGATCATTTTTTATTATGTCTCCTGAGGAGGGAGGAGAGACCGAATTTGAGAGAAGGGGGAGTTCAAGAAACATCTTAACAGTTGATATTAACAAAAATGTTAAGTGAAGATGAAAAACATTTTAATTATTATGGATAACAAGTGACTCACACAGCAGGACACGAAGAAGAGACATTTATGGAAGGAACATACAGTACACACTCTCTCTCACACACATACACACACTACATGCTCGCGTTCACTTTTGATATCCATCATAAAAATCTCACAAACACAAAAACGGATCAATAAGATGCTTCCGTGACACTGCTTGATGGACGGCTTCGATTCATTTCTCTCATTTTCCAGGAACTGGGTTGGGTGACAGTGAGAAAAGAGCATTTAAAAGATAAATGAAGCAATGAAAAAGGGATGGGATCTTGCATTGTTGTTGAAACTGTATTTCTTATGAACTTCTGGGTGATGATTAATTGTCACACATGATACCTGGGTTTTTTTAAACAGGATTTTATTCCACTTTAAACAAACAAGCCACAAATGCATCATTAATGGAAAATACAGATATATAAAAAATAAGTTCACATTTGGTTTTAAAATGCACTGTTACTACACAAATTTTTCATAGCTGTGTGTTTAAAGCACATGTTATATATTTAGTAATCCATCATCTTTGTTTATAACAGGTTTAAGGCTATTTCTATTATTTTAGTTATAAAACGTGAACTTGAAGCAAATTTATTTTCTCTCTGTGTGAATACAAGGAGAAAGATTTAGGAAATGTAATAAATGTTATTGAAATTTTTGTCATAGGTTGGATAGTTGATGTGAAATTAATTATTTATTGCTTTTTTCGTACCGCTTGAACTGCTAACAAAAAAGTTAGGGAGTTAAACAAACATTTAACATTAAATATTAAACTTGGGGTCATAACTTCCTCCACCTAGGAACATGAATAATACACTTCTTCAGGTGTGATATCACAGGGTGATAAAGTTCTGGACTGTTGTTACAAAACTGTTTTCCGTCTCAAATAAATCTGTAAAAAATAAAAGTATTATTGTATAATTTAGAATAATATAATTGGGAAAAATTTTCTTGACCACAACAATAACATAATAACACTTTCTGAAATGTTCATGCCACTTTTATGACACTGAAAATGCATTCTGATTTTGTCATCTCAAGAATCAGTTACATTGTAAAGTATATTAAATCATTTTATATTGTAACATTTCACAATATTTGTAATTTTATCAAATCAATGCACCTTCGGTGAGCATAAGAGGTATCTTTTTAAAAATACAAATTTATCTGATCTTTACCATTTAATTAAATTTTTTTTTTTCAATTTTATTCAACTTACTTAAAAGGTTTATTTTAATGGCATAAGGGGAACTGATATTTTCTTATAGAAAGGATAATGACGTGATAATTCACCCAAAAATAATAATTTACTCATTTAAATCATCCTCAAGTGGTTCCAAACTACCTTTACGTTTCCTTTTTCTGTTGAAATCAAAAAGACAATTCCTTAACGAAGTCAATGTCTACCAGTATTCAACATTCTTCAAAATATCTTCTTTAGTGTTAAACAAAGTAAAAAAAAAAGGTTTAGAACAAGAAGAGAGTGAGTAATGATGACAGAATTTTCATTTTTGTGTGAACAGTACCTTTGAGTAAAATTCTCTGTGTTTGTCAGCCAATCAAACAGAATTTTTCATGCAGCACAGTGAGCCTTGTCATACAGCAAAATGGGTAAAACAGTTTGAAATATTTCAGTGCAGTGGTGCAGTGGGTAGCGTTGTTGCTTCACAGCAAGAAGGACGCTGGTTCGAGCCTCGGCTGGGTCAGTTGGCATTTCTGTGTGGAGTTTGCATGTTCTCCCCGTGTTAGTGTGGGTTTGCTCTGGGTGCTCCGGTTTCCCCCACAAGTCCAAAGACATGCACTATAGGTGAATTGGGTAAGCTAAATTGTCCGTAGTGTGTGTGTGTGTGTGTGTGTGTGTGTGTGTGGGCGTTTCCCAGTGATGGGTTGCAGCTGGAAGGGCATCCGCTGTGTAAAACCTTTGCTGGATAAGTTGGCGGTTCATTCTGCTGTGGCAACCCCTGATTATACTAAGCCGAAAAGAAAATGAACGAGTTTGAAATATGAAATGAGGAAATGGCTAGCCCAGTGTCCTGACCTAAACCTGATGGAAAATCCTTGAGCTAATTTTAAAGCAAGAGCCTCTACACTTCTAGAGAAGGGTATAAACAGAGGTCAGAGTCAGCTCCAAGTGGGTGGGATTTGAGCTCCAAGTGGGCTGTACAAACCTCCTGAAGACTTCATTGTACGTGACACGAAGTCCAACCTTTTGTGTTTTATGAATTTCTACACCTACACCAACCCTAAACCCAGCCTACTTGCGGTGTAATCCCTCACACTTGGAGGGATACCTACTTGCACTACACTCAAATGTTTGGCAGGTGGAGCCTTCAGAAATATTTGTTCATTGCTGTTCACTAATTTTGATCACTGCTTCCACTGTTCCACAGAATTTTCTTTATTGGGTGAACTGTCCCTTTAAGTCACCATTCAGCTCTATAGTTAATCAAAATATGGGGCATTTCTGAAAGCGGTTCAAAGAAACCGTACTCTGGCACGATAATAAGAACTATTTTGGTGGATAAGTTATATCTGTGATCCATAACTAACATCTCTCTTTCTCGCTCTGCCTCAATTTATAGCTCCCTGCCCCAGCATGGTTTTACAAGGTGAACATTTCTGCAATAATTATCATTTAGGAGCGACCGTCCCTGACTCCCAACACATATTGCCATTCAATTAAGGTGAACACACATCGAGGCGCTCAACAGGTCAGGGTTTTATAGCTGATCCTATTGACCAATTAAAAGATAACTCATTGCCTCTTCTCCACAATCCTTCTCACCTGTCCCTATTCATTTCATTTCGGTGTTGCTTCATGTTTCTCTTTCACCTTTTGCCCAACATGCTCTTCCAAACACTTCTATTTTTTTCACAGGATCCTCATTTAACACACTGCCCTTCCTGTCCTCATTACAGTCTTCTGTCTCCCTCCAACACTCACATCATTGTCAATAACAAAAGACTTTTCTGTCCATCAGCTTTCTCCTACCCAAGTCCTGTTTATCTTGAACGGCTGACCATTACAGTGCTTTTCCCCATCACTCTCTCCTTCATTCCTTTTCTCCTCCATCTCATGTTTATTTCATCCAATCTTCCTTCAATGCTGCTTTTCTCCCAGGAGTACGGCGAGATCTCAATAATTCAGCAGGCTGTCTGAGCTATGCTTGGCTAGCAGGACACCCATCACTGGACACCAGGAACTTTCAGTGCCCCACTTACTCCATAAGCAGACAGATAATCGTCAATATCGCTCCAAAGCACTGCTTTACGCTGACGGGATTACTATGATCTGAACTGGCCTTGAATATCATGAATGAGGCTTTTTCTTTCAGCAACTGGTGGATCTTTCACAAAGCTCTGTTTTCATGCAAAATGTCAATAGCATTCATGTACACAATCATCCTAGTGTAGTAAATGTTATTGTCCACGTCACTACAGTGTACTGGTTTGATACACTCCCACACACACATACATGCGCATGCACTATTTAACATTTCATTTTAAATATTCAAGATTTAACATTTTAGAAAGAAAGTTCACCCATTACATCACCAATATTATTATATGTGAGTACTTATATACTCGCCCCCAGTGCTGTTTATTTACTGTTCTGTCATTTAATACTTTTTCTACAGTAGGACATTAAAGGTATAGTGACATTTATTTTATTTTTTGCTTTGTATCATCAGGTGCCACAGTTATTAATTTTGTATTGTTTGCATATGTTTTTGTGACTCGCAACTCTGTCCACAACTCTCAACTCTGTTATTGTCCCTCTGTTATTGTATTGTAACTCTATCCACAACTCTCAAATCTGTTTATATAGATAACAGGTGAGGATATACAGCCACATCGCACTGCTACAAGTGTGATATAGACCATTTCAATGTGGTGATGTCATTGGCCCTTGAACATTTCCTGCTTGCTATCAAACTATATCATAACTGTAACAAGAGGCAATTCAATCATATGTTCACGTTAAAACAGCTATCATAACAATATTTATCAATATGAGGACCCTTTGGATTCTCGGAAGCTAGGGAAATATAAAATGTAAAACGGGAAATACATTAGGACCATTGTCATTGTTTAAATTCCTCAAAATGGCCTATTGCGTTTATACAACAGTTCAATGACATAATCATGTATAAGTCTCAAAACCCTTTTGTACGAGGAACTACTTTTCTCTGCCCTTCATACACATCTGCAGCTGACGTCAGACCAGCAGAAACCGTTGCTCATTTACTAACGTCACTTTAGAGCTAGTATTTGAATGATTCTTTAGCGTAATGTCTACAGTGATGAAAAAACAGGTGATTTTGCTCACATTGTAAGATTATAAGGCTGAACAGCATGAAATGCCATCTGTCTAAAGCGATTTCCCAGTATTTCTCTGTTGCAATCGGGAGATTACAATATCACTATGGTATAAATACAGAACTATACATACAAAAAAGAGAGATCGACCTAGAAAGTCATTTACCTGTTTAATAACGATTTAATCAGCTGTAGTTTGAAATTACGTAGTCTCTGTCGCCATCTTGTGGATGAACATTATCAACCACTTTTGCTCAAAGACAGGCTAATGGCCACCGACGTTCTGTCTTACTGAAATTATAAATATTTAAAACAGACCCTATCCCTATAAATAAACTGCACAGTTGCAATCTAAACAACTACATTCTTGACTAAAAAATTAAACTACATTCTTGACTAAAAAATTATGTTGCCCAACAGCAGCAATACTTGTCAAATTGTAGAGTGTCCTCTGCTTGTCGCTGCATGTGGGTGGAGTAATACACAAGGGTGAAGGGTTAAGAGGCTGGACGAGTGCTATTACTGTCAGAATATGATATATGAATATATATTTTAGGGAAGAAAAACATACAATTTAAAAAAAACAAGCTCTATACAAAGTAATAAAATTACAAACACCTCTTCGGAGTTGCAATGTGCAGTGTGAAAATGGAGGTTTCTGAAAACAATGACACATTTTAAGTCATGCGACCAATTCTGCTAAAACAATGGAGGACATTGTACAGCAGTTGTTTTGGATGTTCTTCATTTGGACAGCTCCAGCTGATTTATGTCAGTTTGTACATGCTACAGATTACTTTTCTTGGCATGAAATGTTTGGAGCTGTTGTTTTGGCACATTTCCTAGTCTATACCGTCACTTGCTTTTGCAACTTTATATTCCTCTGTTACTCGTAGCAAGAACTCCACCTCAACATATTGCCGCAACTTTTTAAAGAGATGGAAAGTGAATAAACGCAGTTAAAACAATGCAGATCAAAGCATCACATGGATGATAGTTTTAGTGTTAATGAAGAACGATAAAAAAATGACAGTGTGGACGCAGAGCATTTTTAGATGAATACAGCTTTTCAAATCTGATTAGTGTAGAATTTAGTGTAGAATTTAGAGTAAAAGTGTCCAATTTATCGGATTACGGCAATTTCATTTTATCAATAAGCAAGGACCATGGTTTCAGGTAAAATAAATAAATAAATAAAACTGTAATGTTTTATGAAACTGTAAAATATATTTAACAATTTATATTTTTAGATGACCTACATCTTGGGTGACCTGAAGATGACCTGTGCAAGACACAATACAGCATTTCAACTGATAATATAGTATAGTATACAGTAATAGCATAGCGGTCACAAGCACCAGCGATCTAATCCTTGCAGATCACTGGTAAAAACACAGACTGTGATCATGCACCACACACTCACACCTGTTCTGGTTGTACGCTGATTGCTAACACACACA
Source organism: Danio kyathit (assembly GCA_903798195.1). Classification (NCBI taxonomy): domain Eukaryota; kingdom Metazoa; phylum Chordata; class Actinopteri; order Cypriniformes; family Danionidae; genus Danio; species Danio kyathit. Next base: position 30,992,629 of record LR812523.1, read on the forward strand.
GCTGAAGCTGTTTAGAGCTGATTACATGGATTTAAAAGCAGCACAGACACACACACTAGTTGCTGAGTCCTGTTTAACTGTACTGTGACATTATGACGTGTTTTCTTTGCCGTCCCGTGTTTGACCTTTTGCCTTGTTTTATTTTTTACGTTGCTTGCAGCTGGGACTGACCAATCGCCTGTTTATGACTATGCCTTTTGGATGATCTGTATGTACCTGTTTGCCCCTGTGTTGACTGTAGTGGTGGGCAAAGCGAGGCTTCATGAAACACTGAAACAGTCGAAGACAATGTGTCAAAGCTTCGAAACGTTTCAAAACCCCACTCTTCAGTGACACCTAGTGGTCATTTTTAATGTATTGCTCTGGAACAGCTTCAGCAAAGAAACAGTCAAGCAAATTGAGGTATTAAACCCCACATTGTAGGGTTGAAACTACAAGTGATTTAGCAGAGCGGTGAGAGTTCCTGACTAGCATGCAGAGATAATGGGTTCAAACCCAGGGTGATGCAGCTATAGATGTTAGGTTTTACATGCTCTGTTCTTGTAACATGATTTGTTTTAACATTAGTCTGACATCTGAATGAACACTTTGTGAATAAACAGGTCATGTTTTAGTCATAAAACAGTATTGTTGCTAGATCAGATATGGTTGCGGCCGGAAGTTAATGAGAATTATTTATATTATTCATTAAATTTCCCATGTATTGTATTTATTAACGTCTACCCCAACCCTAAATCCAACCATCATAGTAGGGCTGGGCGGTTTTTTTGATTTTTTCGATTAATTCGAATTTACGTTTTAAGACGATTTTATTTTTTACAAAATCGAGGAATCGCGGTTTTTTAATAAAAATATTAAAGCCGCTTTTCCACTATCGTGCCAAACCTTTCTAAACTGTTAGACAACCGTGCTGAATTGTGCTGATTCTGTGTGTTGACGTCGCGGCTCTGTTGATGTGCTGCCACAGCTGGTAGCGGAAGCGCGCCAGGGCGGACCGGCCATTGGGAACACCGGGACATTTTCCCGCTAGAGCAACAACAGCCCCGCAATCAGACAGCCAGCTTCGCGAATGTTTCCATGCGCGTCGTGCTGTTGTTCGCGTCCCGCAGCCGTCTGTGTCTCCCGCGCGAGCTGCGAGACGGGGACCCGCGCACCACTTGAAGAACGGTTACGGCGTGTTGTAAATGTCGGTCACCGCAGAAAGTCAAATCTTTCTTTAATTTGGACTTTTGCTTGAATTACGGAGTGGCACAGTAGCTGTCAAGGTACTGTATGAATTAAATCATAACCCATATATGCACCAATAAACAAGTAAAATGAATGAATGAATAAAATAAATATGGATTCTTAAATGTCGGCAGTTTTTACTCCAAAAAATATCAATACGTATCGACAAATGTTTTATAAAAAATAAATTAAGCAATTTCCAACATTTCAGCTATAGACTGTTATACGATTCAGTTAAATATAAGATAGACATGTAACAGGTTTCTGTGGGGTTTTTTTTTCACGGTGATCTTTAATATATACTGGGTGGTGGAGCTACGCACAAATATTTTCTAAAACGTCAAGCAGATATTTGTCTATAGCTCGTTAGTTATTTATGAAGACAAAAAATAATTAAAATAACAAAAATAAAACTATAAAATTACAAAGATAAAAAGAGCAGCATTCTGCTAAATATAGTCCTTTATATCCTGATATGCTGTGTGTTGTTTCATTCGTTTTTTTATATTTAACTTGATGCATTCGTTATTTAATATTTAAATACAAAATCGTTTAAATGGTTATATTTTACCATCAAAATGTAGTATATTTTAGATCATTACCAATTTTTGATATAAAACCGCTGTTATTTTATTGATTGTTATGAAATAATTTAAGTGCTATATTTTTTATTAGTGAAAGTGCCCGCTCACTTTGACATGGCCTGTCTAAATATATATTTCTGCCATGCCACTAATACAGATAAACTATTGTTGCATTATCATTGTTTATTTTTCTGTTATGTACAGAGATTTGAATATTTATTTCCCCTCCAATCATTTTTAATCTTCAAGTTACATTTTGGTCATTTTCTCTCCAAATAAAATTTGCCCAAAGCTGCACAACATATGACCTGCTGTGACTTCTATTGTAGCTATGTTTAGCATCCCTATATGAGAGAGTGCCATAACCGCGTTTAGTCACACTATTGCTTTTCTTTTACAAGTGAGCATGAAAAAAACAGACTAGTTTCAGCATTTATTTAAATTTAAATGAACAAGGTAAGCTGGTAAGGTAGTTACACAGTAAAAAAAAATTAATAAAAAAATTAATAAAAAATCGAAATCGAAATCGTGAATCGGTCAAACTTTATGAAAAAAATCGAGATTTTTTTTTTTTGCCATATCGCCCAGCCCTACATCATAGTACTATAAAAATATTAATTATTGTTATACAGTGTTACAAAAATGATGCTATATTGATGACGTATCTGCAGTTGTATCCTAACTAGTCTTTACCATAAAACAGTAACATTATTAAAATACATAAAATCATAATTTCGGAGTATTTGTACTTGTACAAGAACCCAAAAGCCATTTGCAGCATGGTATCTATGTGTGTACACGCACGGTCCACTAGGCTATATGAGACAGTTTCATTCAGACCCTGTCAGCCAAATGCAGCTTCGCCAGGTCTCGAAATGCTTCTGAAATGACCCATGCTTTGAATCGCTTTAGTCATGTGACCTGGGTGTTTTGGATCATGCTTCGGTGCAGTGTTTCGAAACACTGTGTCGAAACACCAGTTTCACGTCAGACATCCCTAGTTGACTGTTGCTTGTCTGACCAATCTCCTAATAAAGCCTGCATTTGGATCCACATCTCCGTTGTCAGCGTCCCATCACATAACAATAGCAAACCATTTCTTCTTATTATTATAAAGTTGAAAAAAGTTATATATTTGTTTCATTCAAAGCTAATGTCTTAAAAATGATAAGGTTTAAAAAGACCAAAACAGAAATGATCAACAATTCAAGATGAAGCCAGCATGTGCTGAATTAGCTCCAGATGCAGGAATTAACTGAGTGGAAAAGAAAGAGTTAAAAATGGTAAAAAAAAAAATTATCAATACCACAACCGTAATCATTCTCTGCCTATTTCACAATGTCATTTCCAATTACAATCCAATGGATCTCAAATACAAACTGTTTTACAATTAACTTCCTTTTAAAGTAATTAAAGAATTTTGTGCTTCCACTTATGATTAGTGTTCCACTGATGCAGAATCAAAAGGGCTCGCTAGTGCAGCAGAACTTTATTGCTTGCTGAATCAACAGTCTTTGAACACTTAATATTTCTCATGGATCTTCCCATTTCATTTTCATCACAAAAATGGAGCCTTGCAGTTTGCCAAACTCAAATGACACTTCTGCCAAACTAGTTTCAAAGGCTCTTCTGTTTCACTGGCAGAAAATTAAAGCAACTAATAAAAAAGGAACAGGACTTTCTGTAATGCTACTGCTTAAATAGAACATTAACATGGTCTTAATATGCTTACACTGTAAAAAATACACACAATTCTTTTGTTTTCCCAATACACAACGATTCATTCATTTATTAATTTTCTTTTCGGCTTAGTCCCTTTATTATTCTGAGGTCGCCACAGCAAAATGAACCGCTAACTTATCCAGCATATTTTACGTTTTACGCACCGGATGCCCTTCCAGCTGCAACCCATCAGGAAACATCCATACACACTCATTCACATACACTCATACACACACATTCACTACGGACAATTTAGCTTACCTAATTCACCTATAGCGCATGTCTTTAGACTTGTGGGGGAAACCAGAGCACCCGGAGGAAACCCACGTGAACACGAGGAGAACATGCAAACTCCACACAGAAATGCCAACTGACCCAGCCGATGCTCGAACTAGCAACCTTCTTGCTGTGAGGCGATCGTGCTAGCCACTGCACCACCGTGACGGCGCACAGCGATTCAGTTAACTTAACTGTTTTTTTACTAATTTAAGTGAATTGAATATAAAATAGGGATGCTTTTTGGTTCATTTTCCCAACCGACAACCTGCCGCACGTTAACTGAATATTAACCGTTAACCGGTCAGAGGGATGAGACAAGGACAAGGCGCATATGTTGACTTTTTTTATAGGCTATAGGCTACTATAGCATATAATAATTAAAAAAAATTGCATATAGTATTGCATTGATTTGCATACATGTTTTAAAGTTTATATAGCTATAAAATGAAAGCCTCAGTTTGGAGGGGAGAAATCATTATGCAAAAATCAAGTAGCCTAAATCATTGGATTGCTGCAATCATCTTTCCCTCTATCTTACCTCTCTCTATTACCTCTGTCTTCCATTTCCTGCTGCTGAAAAACATCCCCACAGCATGATGCTGCCACCACTATGCTTCACTGTAAGGATGGTATTAGCCTGGTGATGAGCGGTGCCTGGTTTTCTCCAAATGTAACGCCTGGCATTCACTCCAAAGAGTTCAATTTTACTCTCAGAGAATTTAGTTTCTTATGGTCTGACAGTCTTTCAGATGCCTTTTGGCAGATTCCAGGCAGGGAATGGCTTCCATCTGGCCACTCTACCATACAGGCCTGATTGGTGGATTGCTGCACAGATGGTTGTCCTTCTGTAAGGTTCTGCTCTCTCCACAGAAGAACTGGAGGCCGTTGTGCTCATTGGAACTTTCAGAGCAGCAGAAATTTTTCTGTAACCTTCCCCAGCCTTGTGCCTCGAAACAATCCTGTCTCGGAGGTCCACAGACAATTCCTTTGTCTTTATGCTTGGTTTGTGCTTTGACATGCACTGTCAACCATGAGACCTTATATAGACAGGTGTATGCCTTTTCAAATCATGTCCAATCAACTGAATTTACCACCGGTTAACTCCAATTAGGCTACTTAAACATCTCAAGAATGATCAGTGGAAACAGAATGTACCTGAGCTCAATTTAGAGCTTCACGGCTCAAAATCTTTTTTCACATTGGTATTACGGGGTATTGTGTGTAGAATTTTAAGAAAATAAATGAATATAATCTATTATGGAATAAGGCTGTAACATAAAAAAATTAGGAAAAAGTGAAGCGCTATGAATACTTTCCGGATGGACTGTAGGATGATGATTGTTTAAGCGATTTGTTTCTCAAATGTTTGCTGAATCGTGGAGGTGGAAGGTCCTTTTCTGCTGGAGATACTGTTGCTCTAAAAATCTAAATAAAATAATTGTAAAAAACATGTCAAAAAATAAATAAACCAAAATAAAAAAATAAATAAAAAAGCTTACATATACCTTAGGAACGGTAAAACAGAAAATATTTGCAGTTTTAAAAATGGACTTTTCCAAACCCGGGGTAAATTTTGAAAACAGTTATTGTCCCATGCCTAGAGAGTAAATAGTTTATATATAATTTTCATTTTTGGTTAAACCAAGCCTTAAATCTTTCTGACATATAGGCTAAATACAGTAGATGCAGATACATTCATGCATAAATCCGTCCTCGAAAATCCAAGCCTACATTAAGACAGCATTTTTAGTCGCCATCCTTAATGGAAAGAAATGTGCAATATCCTCATCTCCACATACACAAACTCAATTTTTAATGATGAAATGGTAGAGCATCTCTATTCCTAATAGTGGGATCACATCATAAAACCAGCTCACAGAACACATACTGTGATTCCATTAACGTACAGTCTGCATGTATAATTCAGAAAGCTGGCATTAAACTACTCGCTCTCTCTAGATGACTGTACAGTTATCTCACTGCTGTCTCTGTCTTGACTCTTTCTTTTTCTCGTTTTATCCAGCTATCTCTCTCTCACTCTCTTTCTCTCTCTTTCTTTCTTTCTATCTCTGTCTCCATAGATACGCAGACAGTTTTGCCCGTCCCTGCCTCAACCAATTGTTCAGGGATTGAAGCTTGCAGGAAGTAGGTCAGCCTGTGTTGCACTTGGCATAAGGTAAAAGCAGTTGGTGCATTTAAAGACCAATTTTGGGTTAATGTTCATCTAACCTTCGAGCTGGGACTGTAACACAATCCATAACACAGAATCTATGACATGTGGATTTTTAATGATATAGGTGGTGGAGATATTGTCTTGACTAAAATACAAAAAACAGTGCTTCTGTCTAGTTGGTGAGAGGATTTATTCAGGCTCCAGCCTGTGACTAAAATAGTTGCAAATGTCGCATAAAAATTTGTGACAGCAATTTATTGGCACTGGATTATTGGCATTGTGCAACACAAAAGAATCCATAATTCATGAACAAATCAGTTTTAAGAGCCAAATCCAAGTAACAAATCAATTTTAATCTTGTCGGTCTTCTGATTCTGGCTGAACTCTGGTTACTGTTTTTGCTCATATAACAATAATGTTAATGTTATACATCTGCAACTTTAAATTGTGCATTTCTATAGGTCAAAGATGAAAAAAAGGGGTTTTCAACCATCAAAACAATCAAAGAGCAATACAGCTTTAATTCCCCTCATACATTAGACTGGCTCATGTTTAATGAATTTCTTTCTAAGCAAACAATTCATTTATTTTCCTTCAGTTTAGAAAAAAAACAAGACTGTTGAAATAAAAAAGAAATACTTTTATGCTATTCAGGAGCCATGTGCACCCACTGACAGATAAAATCTGCTTCTCTCTCTCTCTCTCTCTTTCATGTTCAAAGCAAACTTTAATGCCAAAGCATTTTAGATATGTATATAAAATAGCATATGTAATATATTGACATCATCAAATTAATAAAATAATCAGAAAAAGATAAATAAATGACAGAAAAGGTAATAAAAACAGACAATATGTTTAAATAATATAATTATTGCAAGATTAAAACAAGTAGATTTTTTTTTTAAATAAGGCAAATGCGTTGATTAACCATTACTAATGGTGTACATATATTTGCAGCCAGTTTAAATGTCATTTCATCCTCTCCGAGTTTATAGTAAAGTTTTAGAGTCGTTTAGATTAATGAATCTATTATTTATTTTTTCTCTCGGTATCGCGGCTGTGCGTGCGCTGTCAGCTGTGAAACCAGGCGAAAAGTAGTCTTTAATAACAGAGTAATGCAAAAACTCATACGAGCTTTAGAAAGTGAAAGTGAAAGTTGAATTCCGGACCTTTTAGAAGATTTAGAAACCCGGGCCGGGTCTTACAAACATAGTTCTTTGATTTGCTGTTTCCCAAATCCATCGCTCCAACGAACATTCGCAAACTGCGTCGCAAACTTGAGCCCTTGAAACGACACCTCTGGAGCTGTAGTTAAAAGCATAGTTCCTGGCTGTGTTCTATTCCCACTTATCCCCCCTATGCCCTATTCATTTAGAACCTTCTAACATTCAAAGTTGGAATTATTAATAATAAAAAAGCATTAAGGTCATCTCTCTTAGGTGTAATTTGCTTTCAAAGTATTTTTACAGTTCAGTTTTAGCGATCTTCATGCTTACAATTGTGCTCCCTTCGCGGTGCACTTTGAAAACATTGATATCATTTTGAACACAGCCTCATGGCGAAAACTATAGGTATATTTAAAAGCGGAAATTATGTTACGTCTCCAAAGCTTGTGAAAATAAAAAACATAGCATACGTTAATTCTTTTATTTTATAGTGGGTTATTTATTTAAGTTTCTCTGCTGTATATGACATGGGTCTGTTGGTTAGAACTTTCTGCTGTGGTTTGCATGTGTCAAATTGTAATTTTTTAAAAATAAATAAACAATATCCTAAATAATAATAATAATAATCATCATTATCATCATTAATATTATTATTAAAGTAAATATATTTATAATAAATCGCCTCATTATTTATTTATTTATATGATTTATATATGATATTAGAATAGTGTTAACTTTTGTAAGTGATTTTATGTTTTAGAATAGAATATGTAATGTACAACTTCTCAATAATATTAGTAAAGCAAACATTGGCCCTATATGTGCCATTTACATTTATTTTATTTAATATGGAAAGCGAGAGAATGTTTTACCAAAACTAATATTGGATTTTATTTGAAATGCGTGTTTGTGTAAAACAATATAATTTGCACAAAGAAATGATGGGGTTGTTCTCTAAAGAAGTTACTCCACCCCGTTTAGAGCATCATTATGGGTGTTTTACGTTTTAACTAACGTGGTTCAAGCGATGGATCTGCGACAGAGAAACTAGGGGTTTTGGGAAACACTCTGCACTACATCGTTTTTTTGCCAAACGATGCATCGCACTATGATAGTTCAGCCGCGAGTTACGTCGTTGTTTGGGAAATGCACCCGATCAAATAAAATGTGATTATTGGCCGATACCGATCACCGGCCGATCGATCGGAGCATCCCTAGTAATTAGTTTTTCCTAATATGGAAGTCAATGGTTTCAGAAAGTGACTCATAACAGTTTGGAAATACTTGAGGGTCAGTAAATAGTGAGTCAGTTTTAATTGTTGGGTGAACTATTACTTTAAGGAACCTTTACAAAAACAAAGTGATCACAGGGACTTTTAAACAGAAATGAGAATTACAAAGACATCAAACTAGATTATGACTTTATACTAAACAGTAATCAGGAATGAATGCAAGTTTAATAATTCAAAAAAACATAGTGATAAAACAATATGAAGTCAGCAATTCACACATTTCACTTCTTTATCCAGTTTGAATGATTTTGTATACTGGCTTTTAGTTTTAATTTCAGAAGCTAGACAATACTCACTTTTTAGACTAGAGCCTCATTTATGCTTGATCAAATACTGTGACTGAGTTATAGAGAAATGTCAGTGGGATCCAGAGACAGATGAGACAAACAAAACAAGGTGTCATTTGACTATGAAGGATTTTATAGCAGTGTGTTAAAACAGGTGTCATAACTGCCTCTTCATCATCAAATCAACATAATATATCAGTCTTCCTGCACACATTTTTAAAGGAGCTGTTGACATGAAGTTTTACCAGATAAAAAATAAATAAATAAAAAATCCAAACATACAAATAAAACAAAAATAAATCTGAATAAAATGTGTCAGTTGCGATAACAATATAGTTATTTTGGTATGGTACAGTATATGTGCTTTTTTTGTAATAACAGCTTTAAAAAGCCTCTTATATGGAGAATGGAGTAGTATGCATTGCTTAGGTGTGATTTCTTCCCAGACTTCAACAGAGTTATTCTAATATTAATGATTCTATCAGGCACATCTATCAACTTTGATTTTTGGTTCTTATTTTCTATTAGATTCAAGTCAGGTGATTGGCTGGACCATTCTATCAGCTTTATTTTCTTCATCTTAAAACCAGTTGAGCGTTTTCTTGGTTTGTTTGGGATGATTGTCTTGCTCAAATGTCCACCCTGATAATGTATGTGTTGGGATCGAAGCAGCTAATAATAATTTACACTGACAAGGGGCAGGGCTGCTTTCTGAGAGATTTCAGATGCTGTCTGAGCTTTTCTTCATGTGCTCAATACTTTTTCCATGTTTCATTTCATTTTACGTTGCCAGCAGCTAGCTCGCTGCAACTCTCACATGGTCGCCCACTAAAGCTAAGCAGGGCTGCGCCCGGTCAGTATCTGGATGGGAGACCACATGGGAAAGCTAGGTTGCTGCCGGAAGTGGTGTTAGTAAGGCCAGCAGAGGCGCTCAACCTGCGGTCTGTGTGGGTCCTAACGCCTCAGTCTCCTCAATACTGCTCAGTGAATGCCGTCTTTCGGATGAGACATTAAACTGAGGCCCTGACTCTCTGTGGTTGTTAAAAATCCCAGGATGTCTTTCAAAAAGAGTAGGGGTTTAACCCTGGCATCTTGGACAAATTTGCCCACTAGCCTCTGTCCATCATGGCCTCCTAACCATCCTCATAGCACAATTGGTTTCATCACTTTGTCTCCTCTCCACCAATCATGGTATGTGGTCTGGCGCAATATAGCTGCCATCACGTCACCCAGGTGGATGCTGCACACTGGTGGTAGATGAGGAGATCCCCCACATTGTTTAAATTGCTTTGAGTGTCCAGAAAAGTGCTATATAAATGTAAAGAATTATTATTACATTAAATAACAGTTTTGTTTTGTTTATATATATCAGGGTTCTGCCGGCTACTTTTTAACACCAAGTTTTTTGAAGTAGTCATTTTAAAGCCAAACCTCTTTAAATTGATATGCCAAGTTTGGCTTAGTTAACAGGTAAAGCCGGGTGACTGTGTTTAACTTAAGTGACTGCAAGTTTATGAGTGTGAAAGGAATAAAAGAAGGAATAAAAGTAACCTAACCTTAACAATGAAACAATAAAAAAAGGAACAAATAATATTGATAAATGGAAACTAAATTTTAAAGATACAAACACAAATCCCTGATATTACACAACTTGGACATAAAAATCCCTGACTTTCAATGTCTGGAATAGAACTTTTAAAATTCCATGATAATCCAGAAATTCCATGATTCGTGTGAACCCTGATGTTTGGATTACTTTGATTGTCAGTTGTCACTAGGGGTGCAAGTGTTCAAACTAATCATGGGTCGGTATGTATCACGCATTTAGGGTCACAATTTTGGTATGGTACAGTATGGTCTATGTTAAAAATGGCTATAGACAAATTTGAAGAACAATATACATATTTATTGGGTAACAAACACCTGACAATTCAACAGGTTTAAATATGAGTGTAGATTGCATGTTCTCGCATCCTTTGCATCAGAAAATAATGGTAGAATAAGCATAAATGTGCCCTTTTTCTGTTTTACATCTCGACTCAACAGTCTCAACAAATTATGGACCCTTATTGTCACTGACATCTGGTGAAAATTTCAAGTCAACAGTACCTTTAGAAATATGTTTTCTGAGAAGAAATTGTAACATTGTGTTCAATAATTTTGTATATTTACAATCTAAAGTCTCAAATATGAGCCTACTGTTGTCTAAGCATGGGACGATAACATTTCTGCTACACCGTTCCTAAGGTACATGTAAGATTTTTTATTTACGTTTAAAAAAAAAGATATCCAAAGATGTCATTTTAAATTGTAAAGAAATCTGTGTTTTTGAAACAAATGAAGACAGCAGAAATCAATGATTCATTTAAATTATTTAGCCTGACATGTTTACTGCTCCAAAAAATTATAAATGTTTCTCAAATTAAAATATATTGCGTTCAAAGGGGAAAAGTTTTTGTTTTTTTACCCAGACATTTAAAAATAATGTATTTTAGGGCAGTAATCACAATACCGTGAAACCGTGATATTTTTATCCAAGGTTATCATACCGTCAGAATCCTATATAATCCTATACCTATAGCCCATGCCTACTGTTGATATGACCTGCTGAGCCAGTGCAGGTGCAAACACATCAACATCGCTTTAATCAGATGCTTTCTTAACTGCTGATTTCTCACTGCTGTCATTTTTGTTGTCATATATTGTTATGACAAGTAAAGAATCCACCTTTAGCGTAAAATTGTTTGAAAAACCAATTCTGCACCGATTCTGAGATTTACAAACTGCATAACTCATCTCTCCTGAATCAATTCAGGGCGTAGTTTTTAACAGCAGAACAGCGAAACCACAAACACACTCATGAAAGAGCTGACAGCATTTACCACAGACATATCAGCGGTGAGTAACCAACAAAGGCAGGCAGCCAGTGGAGAGCTGAACTCACTGGACCTCATTCATTTAGCATCCACAGGACAGAGCAGGCTGAACCTTTTGCTGACTAGCCACTTCACAGGGTCCCATCAATCTACGAAGCCTTCAAACTCCCCCTAATGTGGCCCAATGTGATCAAACCAGCCCACTGACGTAGCTGTTACTATTCTTACTGGGGCGATCCTTTCCTCCGGGGAGCCTGACGTCTGCTGCAAACGTGAGCTATTGTAAAATGCGCCTGCTTCTAAAAATAACATAATGGAGCAACGGGGCTCATAAAGATAGGAACAATGCTTAGTAATTAAGTATCTTCTGGAGGTCAAAACGCTGCTCAAAGTAGTGTGTCTTATTTCCTAATTGAGTGTTAGGGCAGGGCTCTTGAGGGCCACTACTCTTCAAAACCAGATTCAGTTATAGGAAAGCTGATATGATAAAGATAAGGATTAGGTTACAAGCATTCCTCAAATACAGCTGCAATAAAAAAAATGACATTCCCTTTATTAAATATTTTATATCACTCATAGAAACTCCAAATCATGAGGGAGTTTGCATTCAGATAACTCTCAAATCAATACTTGTATTAGTAACACTTTACAACAAGGTTGTATTAGTTAATGCAATGTTTCTCAACCACATTCCTGGAGGACCACCAGCTCTGCACATTTTCCATGTCTCCTTAACCAAACACACCTGATTCAGATCATCAGCTCATCAGCAGATACTGAGAGACCTGTAATGGGTGTGACAGACAAAGTAGACATCCAAAACATGGCCAGAGCCGCAACCTGAGTTCCACGTATGGTCGCCAGAGCCGTGTGACTTCCCAGAGCCACCAGAGCTGTGTCATTTTCCAGAGCCACCAGAGCCGTGTGACTTCCCAGGGCCGCCAAAGCCTCCTGACCCACTGGGGTTAAATGAACTGCCAGTGCCTCCTGAACCAAGGCCTTCTGACCCACTGGGGCTATGTGAACTGCCAGTGCCCCCTGAACCAAAGCCTCCTGACCCACTTGGGTTAAATGAACTGCCAGTGCCTCCTGAACCAAAGCCTCCTGACCCACTGGGGTTAAATGAACGTCCAGTGCCCCCTGAACCAAAGCCTCCTGACCCACTGGGGCCAGATAAACTGCCAGTGCTTCCTGAACCAGAGCCTCCTGACCCCCTTTGGGCGTGTGACCCACCTGTGCCTGCTGAACCAAAACCTCCAGACCTACTTCAGCTCCACGCTCCAGGTCCTCCACAATTCCACGCTGCAGGCCCTCCACATTTCCACACTCCAGACCCTCCGCAGCTCCACGCTCCAGGCCCTCCACAGCTCTACGCTTCAGGTCCTCCGCAGCTCCATGCTCCAGGTCATCCTCAGCACCACGCTCCAGGTCATCCGCAGCGCCACGCTCCAGGTCATCCTAAGCTCAACGCTCCAGGCCCTCCGCAGCTCCACGCTCCAGGCTCTCCGCAGCTCCACGCTCCAGACACACCTCCGCTGCATGGTCCTGGCCCTCCGTCCCTCCCCCAGTTCCCCCTCCGCTCCACCTCCCTCCTGGTCTGTATTTGGAGCGTCTGGAAGCCGCTCTTTAAAGGGGGGCTCTGTCACAATCACCAGCAATCTAATCCTTACAGATCGCTGGTAAACTCACAAATCTCATAGAACTACAAATCTGCCGGTTAATGGACTACAATATCCAGTCATGCAACACACACACACACCTGCTCTACGTCTCCATTGATTAGACTCACACAGCTGAAGCTACTCATGGACTCATTACTGGACTTTATACAGCACACAAAAACACAGACGTTGCTGAGTCTGTTAATCTGTATAGTGAAACATTACAACGCGGTTTCTCTTGCCTTGTCTTACCGTGTTTGAACCTAGCCTTGTTTTGTTTCTTTTAAGTTGTCTACTGCCTGCCTTTTGACCATCTGCCTGTTATTTTCACTACGAATCTGGATTTGCCTGTATACATCTGTTTGCCATTGTGTTGACCGTGGCTTGCCTGACCATTCTGCTAAATAAACCTGCATTTGGATCCGCACCCCTGTTGTCAGCATCACTTCACGTTACACATGCAGTGTTGGTGGTCCAGGAACATGGTGGAGAAACACTGAGTCAATGTATTTAATAGCATGAACAAACAATGAATAATACATTTATTACAGTATTTATTCATCTTTGTAAACATTAGTCAATGGAAATAAAGCTATTCACTATTAGTTCATGTTAACTCAGTGCATTCATTAGCATGAATTTGGATATTAATAATGCATTAGTAAATGTTGCTCAACATTAATAAATGCTGTTCTTTTACTATACATTAACAAACCTTTACTAATGATACCTTATTGTAAAGTATGATCCTAATATATACAAGTAATACATCTTAAATGTATATTATGAAATCATAAAGCACTGTTCAGTTCATTTGTATCCTTGTTCTTTTATGAAATTTCTATACATTTCTATATGTTTCTATGCTTGTAATTTGCTTGTATTTTATGTGGTTGCACTTCCTTAAAAAACTCACCCCAATCACTCTAAAATAATGAATTTATTCCAGATAGAGCTATTCAAGTCTTATGGTGAATCTGTTTTCATAATGCAAATATACACACACTTTAAAATAAAGTTCCTTTATTGACATTTGGGGTTCAATAAAGACCATTTAATGTTTTTACAGTGCACAATTATAGTGGAAAATGTTCAGTAGATTAGTACAATGATTCTAGCACTATCAAAAAAAGCGTTCTTTTAGGAATAAACTATCTTTCCCCAATATCACGTAGCCCTACTCAGAAGTTAGATTAAGGGTAATATTTAGTTTCACAGACTAATTGTTTGGCTTAATACCACCTCAATCTCTAAAAGCTATGGTATTAATTTTTATTTTTCCGTGTATGTTTTTTTCCAGACCTTAAAGTGCCTGCACTTGCTGCTTTGCATTTTATGAATAAAGGACCATGGTTTCAAGTCTCCTATTTCTATAATGGCCTGAGGGAGAGTAAATTTACATCATGAACTATCCCTTAAAGGGCTTTGTTGCAATCCGCTTGTTAAGTCATGACATATGGAATACTGTTTCCAGGTACAAGCCGCTACTCATTTGAATTGAGAAAACATTTGTTTATGACCACTTTTTAGTCATATCACACATTAAAGTGAATTTTATATCAAATCATGGTGTACACAACAGTCTCTGGACTGACTCTGCATCACAAACACCAATATTTGAACAATTTATAAGAAATGTATCACTTTCTGGCCATTGGATATTAGCCATGGATGTATATATTGCGATCGGGATTTTTGAAAGTATTACATCGCTTTGTAAATGTTTATTATTACCATTTGGTAATTCTCCTGATACAGTTTGATAGAGTGATTGGACCTGGAAGCCACTTCATGTGACATCCCACTTAAGTGGATATCAACCTATGCAGATTAAAGAGATAGTTCACACAAAATGAAAAAAAAAAAAAAATTCAATCAAAATTCATCAAAATGAAAATTTACTCACTATTTACTCACTCTTGTGTGGTTCCATACCTTTATGGGTTCCTTTATTCTGCTGAACACTAAATACGATATTTTGAAGTAAGCTGAAAACCTGTAACCATTGACTTCCATAGTTGAGACAAAAAAATACTATGGATGTCAGTGGTTGCAGGTTTCCAGCTTTCCTCATGATAACATATATGGAACAAGTAAAGGGTGAGTAAATAACAGAAATGCATTTTTAGGTGAACTATCCCTTATGCATCTTGAACACTGCACTTTCTCTTCCCATTAGATATACAAGCAGGCTACTGGTGTTATACTATGTGTAATTACTATGAATTACACAGATCTAATTCGCCCCAGTTTTTATTCAGGGCCAAATGGTGTATGCATTTCAGTACCTCAGTCCTTTGAGCACCAGGACCATGATGTTTCCCTTTTAGTAGCTACTGATGCTATATGCAAAATACATGGCTTTTATCATGCTTGTTATAGGAGCATCTGAACCTCATGGGTGGGGCTGAACTTGATCTAGTCTGATACACATCAGAGATAAAATGATCATTTTCTCAACATCAGCAGCAGATGACAATCCATCACCCATGCTAACAGGTTGTTTAGCGATAGCTCAACTTGAGATGTGTGGTGTTGACCGTCGAACTAACAGGTTGTTCAGGCAACAACCTGTTAGTTTCCTAAACAACCTGTTAGTAGGTTGGCCAAAGACTGTCAACACAACTTCCTTTAAAACAAACGGTTCCGCCCACGATATTTCATAAGACGTATAGAAATTGTGACATATGTATAAAAAAAAACAGACTGTGCTGAAATTGTATCAATAAAGCTATATAAATGTTATTATTACTGGCTGTATGTTTTGCAACACCTCAATCCGTGACTGACACCGCCTGCTCGTGCATCTTTTGCGACATGTTCAAAACAAAAACCCATCAAGGCCTGAATTAAAACAGAAAAAGCACGCGATACGTGTAAACAAAGGCACTCTTACCGGTCCTCTCCGCTTTAAAGTCACGTTCTTCCACAGGAGAAGGTGTAGCTGGTGAAGAAATCCCATTTTCAGTGAGTTGGAGAATGAAGTCGCAAATTATAATCTATTCATCACAGTGTTGTTGTTGTTGTTTCGAAATTCCGCTTCATCTGCATTTTGTCCTGCCCGGCGTGTGACAAAGCCAAACATCCTGAAATTAGAGAGCTGGGTTTGTGAACAAAATGCTCTTTAGGTAGCAGCAGATATAGATATTCGCATCTCATTGAGCAGTGGGCGGAGAGACTCCTGTCAGCTTCAGCCAAACGCAGCGAACGAACCTTTCTTATTGCTAGAGTAACTTGAGCGCATCGAGCGCGCGACCGATGTGTCAAGTAGATCAGATGTGATTTTTATGGTAATCTAGCGGCTGCCTCAGCTGGATTACTGATGCGCTGCTGAATCCTCATCATTCTGCGACGCTTGGCTATTTATAGAAACTCCATCGATGTGAGAATATTTTAATCTCTTCATCTTTAGCTTTCACTTCTGGGACTGAGGTCATGTCTCCAGGCTGGACAGATTCATGGAGATCGCATTTTTTGTGGCTCTCGTGGACTGCATTAAGTCTGTGATCACTGATCGGAGAACTGTGTGCTATTATATCGAGTTACCCTTGAAAAGAGTTGCGAGTGAGAAATAAAAGCGAATAGCGCCATCTGCCGCATGGCACTGGTTTCAACAGGATGGGGGAGCTCGAGTAATCAGTTCCTACAGGCATCACGATTTGTTAAAAAAAATAAAAAGTCATTTATTTCACGTTCATGGGCCTAGTTCTACCATTAGACACGCATCAAGGCCAGAGATGTTCTGGAGCATTAACGGAGAGATTATAATATTACCAGAGATAGTGATGTGTGTAGTTTAGCAAATTGATCTTTTGAATGAATCTTTCTCTTTAACTCTGCTCATAGTAGGCAGAGCTATGCAAAGCAAGCTTCCGTCCCAATTTTATAGGAAAAAAGTAATAATTTTCAAATTTACATTTTTTTTCCTCGTAGGCTACACATTATCTGGTGTGCAATTGCATCCCTAGAATACTTTGTGAGCTCTTCAGTAGTTCATATGATGACAAACCAGATTTCATTTACCCACGGGAAAGGATATTTACACTGTACCAACCCTTTATAGCTATATTGTCCTCTATTTTATTAATCATATAGAAAATAGCAACCTTTTAATCAAGGGACCAATTCCATCCATTAGCATCTTGTATGATGGGAGGGACAACAGATTTCAGGGCCCATTTAATTGGACAGAAAACCTGACGAGAAGCAGTAGTGCAGAGTGATGTCATCAAAATCCATATTAGATATTGTGCACTGTTTAAATGTTAAATTGCTGTAAAAAATGCATGATTTTTAAAAATTGTTTTGCATAAATCTGTTAATCTACCTCAGTCTAAACTACTAAAACTACTAAATGTTTTTAGAAATTAGGCCTACAGGATTTTAACTCTTTAATTTCCAAGTTCACAAATGATGTCACTGATTTGTTGAATAAAAAAACACTCAAAATGACATCTTTTCAATATAAAAAGTAATTGTGGAATGGATTTTTTTTTTAACCTTTTATCACAGTCTTGGACATGTGAACAATTAGTAACAACATTGGCTTTGATGCATTGTTAGATTTTCATTTTTTCTTTCTAATTTACTGTTGGTGGCTGTTTTTGCCTCATTAACCTTCATTATAACCACATTTGATGGTGCATAAATATACAGTCTTTGATTTTATTTACTCCATGTAGTTCTGAGAGCTGAGATGCAAATTTTGATTTTCTCAGACGTATTAAAGTAAGTGCGCAACGGTCACTTTCACACACTCAGACAGACACACATACACACTTTAATTTGCTGTTATTCTTCATAATCCAGAAACTAAGCTTTTTGCACAGGCCTATCTAAAGGGTTAATGGTGCCAACTGATGATCAACAGTAAAAATTACAAATTTTACCTCTTCCCTACAGGGAAAATCACCAACAATCAAAAATGCATGATTATATGGTGTCATGGTTTTGTAATCAAAAGAGTGTGGTTATAAGGGAAGTCAATGGGGCAAAAGCAGCCACCAACAGTAAATTAGGGAGAAAAAATTTAAATCAATCAAAAACAATGCATCAAAGGCAAAGTTGTCCATTTATCCAATTGATAAATGGTAAAAAAAAATCCAATCCACAATTACTTTTTATATTGAAAATACATTATTTTGTGTGTGTGTGTTTTTTTCACCAAATCAGTGACTTCATTTATGAATTTGGCAATTAAAGACTTAAAATCCTGTCATTTTCTAAACAATTTAGTATTTTTGATCAGGACTGAGGTTGATTAACAGATTTATGCAAAAAAATGTGAAAAAATATATTTATCTGATGGATTTTTACAGCAGTTTAATTCAGTGGATTCAGTGGAGTTAAAAAAAAAAAATTCAAAGCATTTTCTCAAAATATGTGTCAAAATAAGATTTGTCACCAAAAGTCACTCTGCTAGCTGAAACACAGATAAAGTTATGGCCAAATTAAGACTCAAAATCACCCCAAAGTGGATGAAAACATCACTGACAGTATATAAGAGTTAATGGAGAGACTTGAAGTCTTAAATGCATAGCCTATATCTTCTAAATGCAAAGATTGTTTTGGAGCATCCTGCTGAAACTTGTATACAGTATAACCATAAAACTAACATACAGCATTTATGATAGAAGCATAAAAGTGTAAATTGTTTTTTAATTGTCTTTCCCCAAGAGCTTTTGTGTTGATCGTAACATCCCAATTTCAGAAATAGTAAGATTATGGTATTCTGTTTTGAAACCAGTTGTTGTCAAACAATGAAGCAATATTGTCCAAAGAGATCAAGAATATTCTTCTCAAAAAGCATTCAGTCATGCGATTTAAATTTTTTTATACACTTTGTACAACATTTAGACTATGTTGATAGTGCATTTGCTGTTGTGTATGCCTCAATGTGTGAAACTCTGATTAGGTTTGAACTAAAGAAGAAGAAGAAACTATTTCTATTCATTTTTAATATCTCTATTTGTTATCTTGATGTTGTTGTTGATAATTTTTTATTCTCTCCGTAAGCATGATCAATTAAGTTTCTTTGATTCCATTCGGTTGATTCTGTGTTTAAACAAATCAGTTGAGTGAATGATTCAATGACTCACTCATAAGGACCACACATTCAATAGATGAGTCAATGAGATGACTGGAGTTTTTATTTCTCCTAAACCCATTTTCAAAAGGAGGACCATGGTCTCTCTGCTGAGGTGACCAGAACTGGGCAACCAGTGAAATGAGGAAAAATATCATAAAACAATAATGCACTAGTATTGTTTTAGAGTGATTACATGAAATATAAAAATGTGCGCATTCAGACAGTGGAATTTAAGCTGTTTTTAAAAGATATTTTCTCATGACAAATCATCAGTATGAGTCTGTACACAGCACTTGCAAAGTCCAGAGCAGGTTAAGCAGGTTGTGGGTTTTTATCTCTTCAACATCAGCCCTTAACAGGAAAAGAAAAAGGTGCCATTTTTTTCATCCACACTCAACATTCTTTTACAAGCATTTTAAATGGGCAGCTTGGTAAATCAATTACAAATATAGACAATGAAAAAATTAGCATTAAATACTCTGTCAAATATACTGAAAATATATAAAATCAAAATACCTTTAATCAAGACATAACCCGAGCAAAAAAAAAAGTGAATCTCCTGCCATATGTATCCCCTGATGTATAAAATGTACATCAGCTCAGTACAGATTTACTTTTAAAATGGAAAACGACTCAGTTAACTCCAATCTGAAATGTGCTTTTTAGATTTACAAACATTACTACATATCTTTTGAATTCTTATACTTCACAAATTAGTTTTTACTTGAAATTAGGCCTTCAAAGGCCATCAAAACCACACATGCTCTCAGTAGGTTTGTGTAATAACACTGAGGCAATCTGAGGCATGCTGTGTGCCAGAAGAGAAGAGGTGTGGCCCTTTACACATGTGCAGGGTGAATCTTTGCAGCACACACAGTTGATTTCAAGTGTCCTGAACTCTTCATTACAAATAAAGCCTGCCAAGAGGCTGGGCAAGACCGGATGTAGTTTCAGTTTATGTCATTCGTCTACTAGGCAGTGGCAATCTGCTTTCAAAGACTACCATCGCTTACTTCATTTTTATATTGCTGCTGGACTCATCACTCAAGGCAAGTACATTATTTGCTTGTGCTTGTTATCATGTTAGAAAATACAATCAGAAGTTGTATTAGGATAGATTTTTATATAGACTGGATTTTTAGAATAGATTTTTATTTAGACTTTTGCTATTATAAAGGCATGGTATATTGTCTTATCTGCACTCTTGAAAATAAAGGCTATTTATTGTAAGTGTAAATACTGTAAATATGTTCTTTATTGGCATGGATGGTTCCATAAAGAAGCTTTAACAACATTCTGAAACTGTACTTCATTGTATCAATATGTTCTTTACACTAGCAAAACAAGGCATACAGGCATCACTGAAAGCCACTTTTGGGGACTTTATTTTTAAGAGTGATTAACAATCATGCTTCTTTAACATAAAGGTTCTTTATTAATACAGATGTTTCTGTGAAGAATCTTCAACATCTATAGATCCATTCTATTGCAAAAAAAGTTCTTCCACATTTTCCACATGAAAAGGTTCGACCATTAAAATGTTTTTCATGCTGTGGGTAATCAAATGGTTCTTCTGTGGCACCAGGGGGAAATCCTCAACTTGTTTTAAAGAATAATGAAACCTTCCTAATGCACAGAAGTTAATTTCTATTTAAATATGTTGTTTAGGTTAATAAAATGTTTTTGGTTATATTGTTTTACAATTTTAAATTAATGAATTGTGTATATATGTTGTACAGTGACCTTGGGTTTCTTAAGAGGTGCTTTAAATAAAATCTATTATTATTATTATTATTATTATTATTATTATTATTATTACTATTATTATTCTTTTTATTATTATTTTTATTATTATTATTATTATTATTATTATTATTATTATTATTATTATTATTATTATTATTATTATTATTATTATTATGTTATAAAGGGATAGTTCACCCAAACAAATCCTTATTGCCTTAAATATATTGAATCAAATTAACTTTATGAGTCCATTGAACTTATATTATGTTAAACTGACTTAAAACAGCTTGTGTAACTTATAAAATTAAGGTAGAACATGGTTAACTTAGTTTACAAATTTAAAATGACCTAAAAACATATGCTGTCTGGACAAACCGATCATCTAATTTTTTACAGTGTACTTGTTCCAAACCTGTTTGACTTTCTTTCTTCTGTTAAACACAAAATAAGGTATTTCAGCCTGATCCCACAAGGAAACGTAAGTATTTTACGTTTTGTCAGTTTAGTGGCTTGCATGGTTCGGGATCTGTAGAGCTGCGCATTGATGGAATTGCTCCTCAGTGTTTGGACTCTCAGTAATGATTATTAAACCACACTGAGCTAAACTGAACTGAACCTAAACACTGAAAACTGAACTGACACTGTTTCAATTAACTATAATCTTCTATGTGAAGCTGTTTTGACACAATCTACATTGTAAAAGCGCTATAGAAATAAAGGTGAATTGAAAAAAATTTAATTTAGTGGCTAATTCGTACGAGTTCAGTCGTACGAAAATGTACGATTTTAAAAAGGAGGCATGGCACCTAACCCCACCCCTAACCCCAACCGTCATTGGGTGATGAGCAAATTGTACTAATTTGTACGAATTAGATCGTACAAATATATACGAATTAGCAACTAAATCAAAAAGTTGCGAATTGCCGTGAGATTGCGTTGGGTATTTTGAAGAAATCTAGAAACCTGTAATGCCACTCATGGAGGTCAATGGTTACATGTTTACAGCTTTCTTCAAAATATCTTCTTTTGTATTCAACAGAAGAATGAAAGTCATGAAGGTTTATAACCACATGAGGGTGAATAAATGAGGAAATATTCCTTTTTGGGTGAACTATCAATTTCCATATCCATGAACTGCTTGTTCAGAGGATCTTTGGGAAACCAAATTGGTATTTCTGTACAAATCCTATCTTGAAAGCTTTACATTTAAGAGTAGACTTTAGTTGTGATCAAAAGCATGCAAAGTGATGAGTAAGTGTTTCTGCAGGTTCACACCATCACATCATATCGCTTTTAATCTCTACTTTCAAAATGAATTTCAAATCGTTCTAAGACCATCTCTCCTTTTTGTCTTCACAGTACTTGTGCAATGCAACATAACCATGCCCTCTGTTGTCTGTTTGCCTTTCTACTGCTCTACAATTTCTTATCCTGGAGTAAAAACATGCTATTCTTACCTCACACTGCCACCAGCCAGCCTAAAAGTCTCGAGCACAACCTCACCATCCTCCTATGGCACTGGCCATTTGGAGTTCATTACAGAATACAAAGAGGCATGTGTATGAGTCAGTACAAAATCCCTAGATGCTTCCTGGAGGACAACAGATCCCTTTTTGCTCAAGCAGATGTTGTAGTCTTCCACCACCATGAGCTCTGGACCGGATACTCAGAGCTTCCTCTCCATTTGACACGTCCACCAATGCAGAAGTGGCTTTGGTTATCACTGGAGCCTCCCATGAACAACCACGGCCTGAGGAACTATGCCAGCATCTTCAACTGGACCATGAGTTATCGTCGAGATGCTGACATCTTCATACCTTACGGAGAGCTTATTGCCAAATCGACTAACACTACGTATGTCATTCCCAGGAAGAGCGACTGTTTGGCTTGTTGGGTGGTCAGTAAATACAAATCCAATCAAAGTCGCTCTCTAGTTTTCCATCAGCTGAAAAAACACATTCCTTCCAGACGTATTGAAGTGTACGGTCAATGGTCAAACCGGCCACTCTCGAACACAAAGCTGCTTTCCACCATTTCTCGATGTTACTTCTACTTAGCTTTTGAAAACTCAATATCCACAGATTATATTACAGAGAAGCTGTGGAGAAACTCTTTTCAGGCAGGAAGTGTTCCCGTGGTACTCGGCCCACCACGAAATGTTTATGAATTATATATTCCACCAGGATCTTTCATCCATGTGAATGACTTTAGCAATGTTAAGGAACTTGCTGCTTTCTTAAATCAAGTTGCTGCTGATAAAGAGCGCTACGAATCTTATTTTAAATGGCACCGTCACTATAATGTTACAATGTACACTGACTGGAGAGAGAGATTGTGTCATATTTGCTTGCATCATGAGCAGCTTTCTAAGCATGAAAAAGTGTACAATGACCTGTACAGTTGGGTCAATCGATAACCTTACGTCTGGCATTGACTTTTGTGACTTTTTTTGTGTTTGATAGAATGATGAATGATGCATTTTAATAATATGAAATAATTTATAAAAATATAAAAATAAAACAAAATGAGAACATCTAGTTATGTAGATTTACGTATAGTTACATCTTATTTAACATATATAAATCTTATAACATATATTTTTTGTGGTTAATGCATGTTTAAAATATTAGTAGTGATAATAATAATGTTTTACCTCTTTTTCCAGCCCAAAAGTTGTCCAAAACCCACCCAAACGCACATAAAACGCTCAAAATATTAGATTAATTTGAATTTATTTAAATCAAAGTTAACCTAGTTACTTTAACTGTTATATACAGTATAGTTTTAAACCATACAGCAACCAACACCAGCAGTCACAGAACCACAACATAACCCGATCACATCGAAACACTGCCCCCTTCTCACCCACACACTGCACTTAATGTTGTGTCGATTACGTTAGCTATTAGAGTATGTTTTACTTTCAAAATAGAGTATAAATTCATCCCATTTGGCGTTTAATTTTTTTTTACATAATTAGGTGCTGCTTGCCAATCAGACAACGCTTATATGTTTGTTCTTGCTGTGTCACGATAAACTGCGGTGAGTTCAACTGCAGGTGCTGCAGGATGCCCGTGCTCGCAAAAAGGAGACAGACTTGTCTGGGGAGTCAGATTTTGATACAACTTTCCTTCACCTTCTCTTGTGGGTGGGCCACGCGGTTTGCACTATGCACTGGTCACTACTAACTGAATGGAGTCTATGCCATTTTTTACCCACACAATAAAATTCAAAACCACCCAATTTGGTGGGAAACCGCCCAATCTGGCAACACTGGTTATAATTTAATTTTGCCTTTTTAACATTTTATCATAAAAATAAAACATTAGTAAATAAAAAATACTTCAAGAGGCCTAGGCTTCTAAAAGTTTAAAGGATTATTTGCAAAAATCACAAATAATAAGTCAATTATAAATAGTCTATAAATATACACATATATAAACATGTATGAACATAAACAAGAGATGATGTCTTCTAATATTTAGTAATACCTTTTTGCAATTAATGAATATGTGAGTGTTTAAAGCTAAATATATATTTTTACTGTACATAACATGCATTTCTAACAATTATTATAATAAATGTACAAAAATACATTTATTTATCTTTATTACTTTTTATTGGTATTACATTTAAACATTTAATTTTATTAATTTATATTAAAAGTATTATCTTTGACAAAAAAAATTACCCGTTTTTCTTTAAAGAGAATGGATTATATTTGGTTAGTTAGTTAGTTAGTTAGTTAGTTAGTTAGTTAGTTAGTTAGTTAGTTAGTTCGTTAGTTAGTTAGTTAGTTAGTTAGTTAGTTAGTTAGTTCGTTAGTTCGTTAGTTAGTTAGTAGTTCGTTCGTTAGTTCGTTCGTTCGTTAGTTAGTTAGTTAGTTGGTGACATGATTAATTTGGTCAGGATCTTCTTTGGCATTCCCAATAAGTACTATTAAAATATAAAATGTATTAATTCCAGGGTTATTTTATTAATATTAAAACAAGTTCAAGTTCATTTATTTATAGAGCATGTTTAAAAACAGTCACAAGACTGACCAAACTGCTGTACATAAGTCAAAAAGTAAATTAAAAAGACAGAATATAAAAGCATAAAAATAAGACAAGAAAAATTACTGAATACATTTTTAAATGAAGTGATAGAAAAGACTTCGAATAGTATTCAAAAACCAGGCTAAATAGGTACTTTTTTAGGAGCGATTTAAAAATGGATAGCGATGGAGCCATTCTAATCTCAAGGGGCAAAGTGTTCCATACCTGAGGACACGCCACAGAGAGGGCTTTGTCCCCTCTAAGTTTCAGTCTGGACTGAGAAACTAAAAGAAGATTTTAAACACTTGATCTAAGAGATCTCACGGGTGTAAAAATGCAATAGCTCTGGAAGATAGGTTGGGGCTAGATTATGGGATTTAAATACCAGTCAAAGCACTTTAAAATTAATTCTGAATTGGATGGGCAACCAATGGAGGCCCCTTATAGAAGAGGGGTAGTTTGGTCATATTTCCTCCTTTTAAAAATAAATCTAGCATAAACAGTAATAAACAGTGGTGTTAGCTTGTCATTTCATCTCTAATTTCAAGACTGAATGCTGGTAAGCGCTGCTAAATAAAGATGTGAATGCTTGGGGTGGAGGAACACCCTTCCGATACAACATTCAGGAGTTACCATTAAGTTTTCATCAAGTGATCTTACAGTTTTATCAAAGTGATCATACTTAACCATACTATAAAATAAATAAATAAAAAAATAAAATAAACCACCCCTGAAAAATAGAATAGGTCAGAATAGAATAGAATAGAATAGAATAGAATAGAATAGAATAGAATAGAATAGAATAATGCTGCCCACAAAAAGCAAATATGAGTCAGAAGGAAGCATGCCAACTCATCCTTGCATCCGTAGGGTGTTGGTTATAAAAATCAGTTAAAATGTTTACTCAAAAATGACATTTGCGGTGAATTTACTCACCAACAGGCCATCCAGGATATACCGTAGGTAACCCTTATTTTCTGCAGATGCATTAATAAAGATGTTAGCTGAAACTGTGGTGATTTATTCAAGTTAAGAACTACCAGCTATTTGAAAGTTTAAAAGGTGCCATAAAGAGCACATTTATGCAGTAAGTAAAAAGTTTCTCTGATAGCTGCATAGTAGGTATATGGCTTAGGTAAGTTAAAAAGATTCTAAAGAAATTGTTTTATAAGCTCATTTAATAAACAAAAATGACCCCAAAAGTTCCATTTTGACCATATTTGGAACAGTTGTGAATATTCATGAGTACTGCTCTGACTGCTGTGCCACTCTCTCCTCTCTCTCTCTCTCTCTCTCTTACACACATACACACACTCTGTAGTATACTCTAAAATACACATATGTGAAATAATCATACTTTGTTTGAGAAATAATATTTTAACAAACTGAAAAGTTTGCATGTGGCATGCCTTTACTCAAGAAACATTAACAATTTCTTAATATCCTTTTGGATTATTCTCCTTTGGTATTAACTGCAATTAGGAATTTTCGATAACTTGCAATGAGTCTGTTACAGTGTTATGCAGGAATTGTGGCCTACTCATCCTTGTAAAATGTTTGTAATTCAGCCACATTGGAAAGCTTTTAAGTCTGAACCGTTTTTTAAGGGCATGCCACATCATCTCAATTGGATTGAGGTCAGGACTTTGACTAGGCCACTAAACTGAGGCCTGCAGTTTTAGATGTTGTTGTGTGTTTTGTGACCTCTTGAATGAGTTGTAGCTGCGCTCTTGGGATCATTTTGGTTGGCTGGCCACTCCTGAGAAGGTTCTCCACTGTTCCATGTTTTTGTAGATATTGGCTCTCGCCATGGATGGTTTGCTGCAGTCCTAAAGCATTAGAATTGGCTTTATAACCTTTCCAGACTGGTAGACGTCATATGTTTTCTTTCTCAGTTGTTTTTGAATTTCTTTTAATCTCGGCATGATGTCTAGCTTTTGAGAATCTTTTGGTCTACTTCACTTTGTCAGGCAGGTCCTATTTAAATGATTTTTTTTATTGCGAACAAGTGTGGAAGTAATCAGGCCTGGATATGGCTAGAGAAATTGATCTCAGGTGTGATAAACCATAGTTAAGTTATGTACTAACAGGGGGCTAACATTTTTTCACACAGGGCTATGTAGTTTTGCATTTAGTTTTCCCTTCATTTCAAAACTGTGTTATCTTTAACTAATATTTAAATTTGTTTGATGATCTGAAAAGTTAGACAAACACGCAAAAAATAGGAAATCAGTAAGAGGGCAAACACTTTCTACACCTCTGTAATTCCATGAATAAACTGTAAAGCGAAACATTTTCAGTTGTCAAAAACAAATTGTGGGTCAATTTGCATACCCCTTTTAAAAAGATTCAACAACAAATAATGTTAAAACAAGAGGTGTAACTGGTTTCCGTCATCATAATAGTATAGAACATATACCAATAGATCAGTATTAGTCACTTCTCTTAGGAAGAAAAGACTAAACAGATTTTTATGCTGTCTGAAATGTGTGATCAACTCATTTTTTTAACAGCTTTCTGTGGCTTTTCAAGCATGACCCAAAGGAAGCATCTACTGACATTGTTTTAATTTGGACTGGCATTAAAGTTGATCTCAGGGTTAATTTTTAAAAAATCCTGACAACAAACGATATTTTATAGAGCAACAGCTTGATGTTATTTGTAACCGATGTCGTAAGATCGGAAAGAGCTGACAGGGACAAAGTCTCACATCCTCTTTAACAAGCTGGCATCTCAAGTAGACTGTTTCTGTGGTTTCCTTTTATGCACCTTGAAGAAACAGGAACAGAAAAAGAAATCTTTTTGAAAGGAATTCTTGCTGAGAGTACTGTTTAAGAAAATCTGAATTGAGTTTGCTTATGATTCAAAGTGATGGATAATATTTCTGAATTAATTTTAATTTGTTTAACGATAACTTTATGACCATTTTGGATCTTTAAATGTTTGGTTATGTTGACTTTCAGTGGAGGGGCCACTTTTACAGAAACATTATATATATATATATATATATATATATATATATATATATATATATATATATATATATATATATATATATATATATATATATATATAATGAACTTCTTTGAACTTCAAAAAAATGCTAAAGTCTTATGGCAATGAGGGTGAGTAAATGATGACAGAACTTATTTTTGGGTGAACTATTTAACTATCTTGATCCTGAAATCTTTTCAAGTTCATTCAGTCAAATAAAAATGCCCATTGATACATCTTATTCATAAAAAAGGCAAGATTTTAAACAAAATATGAACTATCTTCCAATATTACATGAGCTTAGAACTGACGGAGGCATCATATCGACACTGTAATAAAAGTTGGCTTTGTATTTACAATAAAAAATAGCTTCGCATTTCTGAGTCAGCAGAGGGTAATGCTGCTCATTTCTTGTGTTATTTTATCATGCTATTTTATATTAACAGCATACTGTAGATTGAGAGACTTGATAGATCACTCTGAATGATTACTTTCTTTTTAAAGAAATGTCACGTAAACATGGTGTTTTATTGATATTTTTCTAAATGTGCTATTTAAAAGCCTTTGGACTTAATATCCATAATAGAGATGTTTTGTTAATTCTTGGAAATGCATGAAAGCTGGTGCTATCGGATAGGTACTGTACTGTATGTGTTATATGTTCTCTTTATAGAGGCCTCATCTTATTAGTAGTTTTACTTGACCTCAGTGCTGCATTTGACCATATTGATCATAATATCCGCTTAAATTTTATAGGTGTCTAGGGACAGGCTTTACAATGGTTAGAGTCATACTAAACTGACCGTTACCTGTTTGTAAATATAAATGGACAGCTTTCACAAGTCAGGCAGGTAAAGTATGGGCCTCAAGGATCAGTCTTAGGCCCTTTGCTGTTTACAATATATCCCTGGGGGACATTATTAGAAGGCACAGGATCAGCTTTCACTGCTATGCAGATGATACTCAATTATATATTTCAACAAAATCTGAATTAGACGTCTGAACTGTCTAAGCTAACTGAGTGTATTAAAGATGTCAAAGCCTGGATGACCAACAATTTTCTTCTTTTAAACTCAGACAAAACTGAATTATTTCTTATTGGGCCTAAATCCTGCACACAGCAGATCTCACAACTCGACCTGCAATTAGAGGGATACAAAGCTAGCATTAGCTCTACTATAAAAGATCTGGGTGTTACATTACTCAACAATTTAACTTTTGAAAATCATATCTCCCATGTCACAAAAACCACCTTCTTTCATCTGAGAAATATCGCTAAGTTAGTATGTTATCCATCTCAGACGCAGAAAAGCTAGCTGCTGTTTATCTAACCAACCTTCTGTCTCGCTACAATCCAACCCGCTCTTTAAGATCCCAAAACTCAGGGCTTCTGGTAGTACCCAGAATAGCAAAGTCCACTAAAGGAGGTCGAGCCCAACCAAACCATTACAGTGACTAACTGGCAACAGCTTTGCTAGTATTCTACTGTAAAAAAAAAAAAAAAAGCCTGGTAAGGTCTAACAGTGTAGCACAAGGCTGCTCAACCCTGTTCCTGGAGATCTACCTTCCTGGAGAGTTCAGCTCCAACCCTGATCAAACACACCTGAACCAATTAATCAGGACCTGAACATCACTTGATAATTACAGACAGGTGTGTTTGATAGGGGTTGCAACTGAAACCTGCAGGACCGTAGATCTCCAGGAGCAGGGTTGAGCAGCCCTGGTGTAGCAGGTTAATTATTTTAAGCTATTTTAAACTGATGTGGGATAAATGTATTTAAACATCACTGGTTTGAAATAATTAAAACATTAATGAACATTTACTATTCATTATACTATGATTATTCAATACCCATGTGCATCTCTGTTTAAAATCATTCATGTACTACAGTTTGTAAATTTGTGATTGAGTAATCCATAGTAATTTCCCTTTTCTTTTATTAGCCAACTGATGAGGAAGAGGTGCTGAAGGGCATGAATGTTGGACTCTTGGTGGTCACAGAGAACACTACTGCAGACCTTCTCCCAAAGCTGCTTTCACGGGCTTAACACTGTGTTTAAATCTTTTTTGCAACCAACAGCTGGGTTGGCTTTAACCAAATACTGAACAGATTAACCTAATATTTCACTGAGCTTATACCAGAACATTGAAAACATCAATTGTGTCTGCAGACTTGCACATGCACTCTCAGACATAATCACATCCTTTCCAAGTGACGTGAGGAGTAGGGTTAAGTGGTGTAGACATTAAAAGTGCATGTACAGTAGCTGAGAGTGCATGTCTGAGAGGGCACATGCACATATAACAATCACTGATAGAGCAAAGAGTAGGAAATTATATGATTTTGAACCGATCATTTGCTTTAGTAGACTGATGTAATAATTTATTGTAGGCATTTAGTGCTGGTGCTATATTGTCGAGTTGTTTTTAATCCACAGTATTTGAGAAGCAATGTTCATGTATGTGTAATTAAAGTGCTACTTCCAGGTGGTTATAGTAATAAGAGATAATGGTTTGGTTCAATCCAAACAACAAATGTCTTCATATACAGTATTCATTCATTTTCTTTTCAGCTTAGTCCCTTTATTAATCTGGGGTCGCCACAGCGGAATGAACCGCCAACTTATCCAGCATATGTTTTACGCAGAGGATGCCCTTCCAGCTGCAACCCATCCCTGGGAAACATCCATACACTCTCATTCACACACATACACTACGGACAATTTAGCCTACCCAATTCACCTATACCACATGTCTTTGGAATTGTGGGGAAAACCGGAGCACCCGGAGAAAACCGACACAAACACGGGGAGAATATGACAACTCCACACAGAATTCCTCAGTATCTTCTAGTGACCCTCACCAACCCTCTGCGTATTCTGGTAACCCTCATAAACCCAACTGTATTCCAGTGACGCTCACCAACCCTCTGCGTATTCTGGTGACCCTCACCAGCCCCACTGTATTCCTGTGACCCTCACCAACCCTCTGTCTTTTAGTGACCCTCACCAGCCCCATCATTTTCCGGTGACACCTCACCAACTGTTTCACCCACTGTTTCTCTTTCAAAATCTAGTAGGCTAAACATTACTGCCATTAATTGCTTTAATGGCACAAAAAGACGGTCACTTGTCACCACCTATTGATGCAATATTGTACACTCTTGTTTGAAAAACCCCATCAAGCTATTGTCATCATTACTCACAGCTTACTGTAAACCTGTTTTACATTCTTTCTTCTGTTAAACAAAAAAATCTAAATTAAAAGTCTTCACTGTCAAAAAGATAACTTTATGAAACATTAATAAAATAATCTATTTGCATTTCTTGTAGGCTAAAAATATTTATTCAAATCATGCATGTTTTCTAAATCTTTTTACGTTTTTTAAAGCTTTACTTTTTTAGTTATAATAATTTATGAACCAACTCTTTTAAATAGAAAGGCAGTTATATATTTACATTCTTAAATATATTCATTTTGCTATTTTAAAAAGTTTGATATTATAAAGGTTTCTAGATTTTATGACTTTTTTTTCTAAAATTAATAACATTAATATCAATATTTTAATTAATTTTAGACACAATATTAATCTATAAGTTTCAGTAAGCATAATCAAGGTTTCAATCTCAACGAGAGACTCAATAGAAATATACAACACAGAAAAGTGTGCAAGAATTTTGCATGCAAGTACAATACAGAAACAGTATTCCATATAGTATAGTAGAGTAGAGTAGAGTAGAGTAGAGTAGAGTAGAGTACAGTAGAGTAGAGTATAGTGGTATTTTACATCCTAAATTCTTCTAAATCCTTGGACTGGATTAGCACTGCATTTAAAAATAGTACAGAAGCACTACACTTCTGTTTCTCTTTCAGTCCAATCGTTATATTGGGCAAAAGATTTGCTAAAGTAAAATAGAAATGTACAGTGACAATTCCTGTTTTTTGGGTTTGGTGTATTTAATATCACCCATCATACTGTCTTCATACAAAATTATTATCGCTGGCATGGATTACATTACATTCATTAACATGCTGTTGCTGTTTCTGGTGGCATTGTTGTTATCTGGAAAATACATAAACACAATTAGAAAAAAAGATATAAATCAGAAAAAAAGTTGGGACAGTAAGGAAAACACAAAATATTCTAAATTTACTTTGACAATACAACAAGCATTATTTAATGTGTTCCTCATGATTTTTATTTTTCAAAATAAAATATATTCAAAATATATAAATACATTTATATATAAATTATAAATTTTATAAAAACAATTTTGGTTTCTTGCAACACATTTTAAATACAGATGAACAGTAAAGCATTTACCATTTTGTAATGTTGCCATTCGTTTTCACAACACTTAAATATGTTTAGGGACTGAAGACACCAAGTGATGAAGTGTTTTAGGTGTAATTTTGTCCCAATCTTTCTGCAAACAAGTTTTCAGATGGGCAACAGTATGAGGTCTTCATTGTCGCATTTTGCACTTCAAAATGCGCCACACATTCCCTATTAGAGACAGGTTGGGAGTGCAGGCAGGCCAGTCAAGTACCTGCATCCTCTTTCTCCACAGCCAATACTTTGTAATGTGTGCAGAATGTGTTTTTGCATTGTCTTGTTGAAATATGCATGGGTGTCCCTGAAAAAGAAGGGAGCATATTGTGCTCCAAAATCTCTTTTCTACTTTTTAACATTAATGGTGCCATCACAGAAGTGCAAGTTACCTTTACCAAGGGCAATGACACAACCCCATACCATGACTGACCCTGGCTTTGGGACTTTTCACTGAGTGATGGTCCATCCCACACAGCAAATTCAGTAGTGTTAAATTTCGAGTGTTGCGGTAATTCAGAGTAAAGTGTTGAAATTCTAGAGTTAAATAAAGATGAAATAACCCTCTCAGCGTTAGAAGCTGATTAGCCTCCTTGTCATACAGAGTAACATGTATCTACCTTTGTAGAAAACCCTTGTTTTCGAGAAACTATTCAGAGTGTCTGAAATCTCGCCATATGCCCTCATTCACTAGTATCTAAATTAGTTAATTAGTTTGGTCCACGAGTCAGAGTGAATGACCACTAATAACTGAAACACCTGCTGTTGAACACCTGCTGTTATCAAGCACTATCGCTGAAGGACTAAAGCCGCGGTCACACTGGACTTTTCCCTCCATAGACTTCCATTCATACGCACGCGAACGCAGGGTCATGCGTCGAGTTTCGCAGGTTGCTGCAGTGCAAAGTTCAAGCTTGGTGAACTCTGACCTGCGAAATCGCATCACTTGACTGTGTGAGATCAATCCAGGATCAAAACATGACCTCTCTAAACTGAAATTTAAAACATGGAGCAATCGCTTGCTTTTTTAATGTCTAATCATCTTGTTTAATCCCACCTCTTTTCGCAGCGCCGTACGACAGAATTTCGCAAACTCAAACTCTAGTGGGACTTCGGCTTAAGAAATTGAAGGAAGAAATAAAACTACAGACACAGCCTCACACCAAATCAACTGATTTAAAACAGAGGATTAAAAACTCCATTAAATAACAGCATTACCAGCTTCACTGATTACATTTTGACTTAATTTCTGTAAGAACATTTGATAATTAACAGAGTTTATATTTTTTATTGAAAATGTGTCCATTTACCTCACCATCATGGAGATCAGAGGCTGCTTTAGTTGAGCTCTTGAACCTGTACCCCTCTATCTTAATGTTTTTTTTTTTGGCTGTTATAACTGTGTGTATTTAGAATACATCAGTTATAGCAAGAAAGGCAATGAAAAAACATACTGTATGTACTCAATAATTATAGATATAAAATCTGGTGTTTTGTCTGTTAATTTGTCAAAAAAACTGCAAATATATTTTCATTACAGCTGTTAGGGACAATACTGCTGGTTTTGGACGGTTACCAGATAATTAAAAAAGGAAATAATAAAAATTAATAAATAGTGTCATGCACTGAACCTTAGAGCTCCCGCAGCACGTTAAGACACACAGACATCAAGAATCAGGATATGAGCCTCAACCATGGTTGCTAAAAAGAAAAAAACTGCATCATGATCTGTTCATGCCGCAATGCATACTGGGTGCCAGCATAGTACAAAGCTCCCAGCATGCATTGCATCATGAATAAATTATGCAGCTTTATGTTCTTATAATTTCTTTCTCTGCCTTTATTTTATTTTGTTTTTGGGAGGTAATATTTCAGTAGTGTTTTGTGTTGTTTTTTATTACATTTTTATTTTTTGTTTGTCACCATTGTTGAGATTGAAAGACTAATTGTTGATGTCTGTGTGTTTTAAATTCAGCCGTAGTTCAAACATTCTCGTTATGAATACTGTATGTAGGTCTGTTAAGTAGTCATTTATTGTTGAAGTTTCAGTGGTTTCATTTAAGTAAACTATTTAATTCTTACACATATCTAACATCATATTGAATGAGAACACAAGTATGTGAGGGTGGCTTTGATATCATAGTTAATCTCATCAGACTGACTCTTAAATGGCTTTTCATGCTATATAAATAAATAGTGTGATAAACACAATTAATTATAGCAACCAAAATAAGAACTAGCTTTAAAACAAGAAGTTGAAGAGCCCAACTAAAGCAGACTCTGTCCTCTATCATGGTGACTTCAAATGAACAACAACAATGTCATTAAGAGCTTTTGTTCATGTGACAGAAATAAAGTCAAAGGTCAGTAATAAGTGAAGCTCCTGATGTTTGTGGAGTTGTTTAATGATCTCTGCTGAGATTTTGAGAAATTACATATTTATTGTGTAATTTGTTTTATTTTTAATAATTATTATTTGATTCAGGGTTTTATTCTCAGTTTAATTTATCTTTGGTTTTGGTTGCTTGTTAACAGTTGTTCATCAATAATTCTCAATCCTCCTTTAATTAGACACTTAATTATCTCATTAACTTCATCACTGTTCAACCCTCTGTAGTGAGGACACTAGTGAGGATTTTGCTCTGGGATTTGAGGGGTTAAATGTGTTTGATGAAAAATACAGACTGTGGAATGTATTTTTAACAGAAATATTCTGTAAACTGAATTTACGAATGTAAAATGTTAAATACAGTAGATTACTGGCAACCACAGCTGCCGGTATTTTTCCATAAAATCAGTAAAAATAAAAACAGCGAAATACTATAAAACGTTTTTTGTGTCACCATTGTGGAGGATATTAGCATCTGTATGCAAGTCCAAGATGAACTGAAGGCATCTGATGTTGTGCTGCATCTTCTTTTGTTTAAATGTAACTGTGTAGTTATTAATGCAGTGAAAATCTGTTTGAATTGTAAACACACATGAACACATTAATGCATCTAATGACTTTATATTTTTGTGCACTAAGCTACTATTTTGTGAACTGAACTTTGTATCAGTTCGTGAAATACGGTTAATTTTAACAGTTTTTAACCACAGCTGCTGGTATTTTTCCGTAAAGGTAACAGATATTTTACTCTATAACAGTTTGCTGATTAACACTCTCTGAGTGTTGATAATGTTAACTCTTTCAAAAGTGTTATTTCAACACTTTTATAGTGGTTTCCATATAAACTCTGAGGGAGTGTTAATTTTAACTCTAAGGTAGTTAAATCTACTATCTAAAATTTGTAGTGCAGATGCCTCCGAGCCCAGAGAATTCGATGGCGCTTCTGTTCTGGACACTATTATAGTTATTATAGTGCTACCTTTTGGCACAGTACAGTTTTAACTGGCATTTGTGGATAAAACCACATATTGTGGTACTTGACAAAGGTTTACCAAAGTATCCCTGAGTCCATGTGGTGTTATCGCTCATAGATGAATGACGATTCATGATGCTGTGCCGCCTGAGGGATCTGAGATCATGGTTGTTCAGCTTAAGCCTACGCCCTTGTCCTTTACACACTGAAATTTCTCCAGATTTCTTGAATCTTTTAATTATGTTAAGCACTGTTAAAGGTGAAATATCCAAATGTCTTCCTATCTTTCTTTAAAGAACATTGTTTTTAAACATTTCAATAATTTTCTCAAATATTTGACTTTATTTCAAATATTCTATTGATTCATTTTAATTATTCAAAATATTAATTACTTAATAATAAAATATTAAATAATTAATTTTATTGATTATTTTAATTATTTTCTCAAACTGGCTATCCTCAGCCCATCTTTGCTCCTAAAGGACTAGACTTTTCTTGGATGCTGCTTTTGTACCAAATCATAACCACAATCACCTGTTGACATCACCTGTTTAAATCACATCATTATTTAACCAACTTAACTGAACATTATCCTTAAACTGCTCCTCTCCCAACTTTTTTGGAATGTGTTGCAGGTCTGAATGACAGGAAAGGATCTATATTTACAAATTAATTGAAGTTGACCAGACAAAACATGAAATATTTTCATATTGTACAAATGAAATACAAGTCAAAGTAAATTTGGAAATCACTATTTTTTTTTTTTTTTTCTGTTTTCCATACTGTCCCAACTTTTTCTGATTTAGGGTTTTGGATTATATTAACAACAATCAATAAAATAATAATAATGAAAACCAACACAAAAATAATACTGCTATATTTTGATGTGTATATATTTTGATATTGATGTGTAAAGAAAACTTCTATTGTCCAAAAAAAATTAAATAAAAATGAGACTCACTAGTTTTGCATGCCCTGCATACTGCTATAAATCCAATAAACACGGCTAAAATTCCAAACATGATTCCACCAGGAACTAAAAAGTAGTTTGGTTCTGGAAGTTAGAATGAGAAAACAAACAAAAATAGCAGAATATTTGCAATACAGGGGGTTATTACAAAACTTTAGAACTTGTATGACTTCAAAATGATGTTGGCTTCAGTGTCAATGTTATGATTCTTTGGCTAAAAAATGTTAAAATTACCATTGTTGCTAATGATTTCCTGCTCTGTCAGAACCTTCTGGATGTCTTTTACCAAACTCTTGTGTTGCACCACACAGCTGTAACGACTCTTCTTCCACTCGTCTGCCTTCTCCATTAAACTGACGCTTTTCTGGAAGGTTCCATCTGAATTTGGTAAAGTTTCTCCAGTCTCCACATGTTCATAAAGCTCCTGACCATTTTTTCTCCAGGTAATATTCACCATTTCTGGGTAGAAACCTGTGGCATGGCACACCACTGGAGAAGATGTGTTCTTCTGCAGCAAAGACACTTTGGGAAAGACTGGAAAAAATATACATTTTTATGAATTCTTTACACCTCTTGATGTCTTAATGTTACATAAGCAAAGGCTTAATTACATATTCTGACAGAATGTAACAATCTGTATTTTTGAGCTGCAATCTGTATTTAACAAAACGAAGATACAGTACATTAATACATTTACCCAGATAACACTTTACAATAAGACTCCACTTTAGCATATTTAAACATTAAACAATTTGAACATTGGAAAACTGTTGCATTGTCTGATGATTTTAGATTCCTTCTGCCATGTTTGAATGGTGTAGTAAGAATCAATAGTCATCAGATCTCAATCATGCTGAGCATCTTTGAGATGTGGTTGAACTGTAGATTCACATCGTGGATGTAACAAATCTGCAACAGCTGTGTTGCGGTCACAGTTTTACTTGATTGCTTTGACCTGGTTAAAGAAACTAGGATCCACTCAGTTTTCATAATCACTATCCCAGCAGAGTAGAAGACACGTCTTTGACACGCAAATCTGTAAACCCCTTTCCGTGGAATTGACACATTTTCTTCTCAGCCTTTTGCAAAACAGTTAACACAATCAAGCGGTCCAAACTCCACTGTTTTAGCTATGGTAACCAAACAGAAACCATATATTCCTAACTATTAGAAACTACCAAGATCAATATGAAACCACTGAAGCACCTGTTTAACACTCTTTCACACAAATCTTCAATTAGCATTCAGTCTGCAAACCCTTTAAAAAAAGATGCCCTGTTTTGTTCTTTGCTAGCATGGATGGAGGTCAATAGTTGCTATGTCTTATACTCCAAGAGATTTTTGACTGTATTTTGGTTAACATGTATTTTCTGTAATATTTACAGTATTTCAGTTTTCAGCCACAGTTTGAAAAAATGAATGTCATGGATTCAATAAAAATTGCATTAAAGCATTTCTTATTCTGGATCCAAGTCATTGCAAAAAGGTAAATTTGACAGCCTATATAGAAATAGGCTACAATGACAAGCAATGGGCAGCACGGTGGCGCAGTGGGTAGCACAATTACCTCACAGCAAGAAGGTCATTGGTTTGAGCCCCAGCTGGGTCAGTTGGCGTTTCTGTGTGGAGTTTGCATGTTCTCCACCCTGTTTGCGTGTTTCCTCCGGGTGCTCCGGTTTCCCCCACAGTCCAAAAACATGCGGTACAGGTAAAATGAATAAGCTAAATTGGCCATAGTGTATGTGAGTGTGTGGGTGTTTCCCAGTGTTGGGTTGCGGCTAGTAGGGCATCTGCTGCGTAAAACGTGCTGGATAAGTTGGCGGTTCATTCCGCTGTGACGACCCCTGACTAATTAATAAAGGGACTAAGCCGAAAATAAAATGAATGAATGAATGACAAGCAATGATGCACTGATTCACACTGACTTATGTATTTTGTTGTCCATTGTGTAATAATTGATTGAGTTTCATTTGTAGTGATGACTTCATGAATTTTTTCAGTGATAAAATAGAACGCTTTAGACAGAAAATAGAAGATGTTAAACTTTCTGCACCACCTTATACTCCAGATCCAGTAAACATTCAACTGAATCAAAATAACCTACAATGCTTCAAAACCATAGAACAAGAAGAGCTAGATAAAGTTATAAATAGCTCTAAATCATGTATGTTAGATCCAATTCCAACAAAATTACTGAAAGTATTGATACCTATTATAGGAGAACCTCTCCTTAATGTTATCAACTCTTCTTTATCTTTAGGCCATGTTCCAAATCCTTACAAGCTAGCTGTTATTAAACCTATTATTAAGAAACCACAACTGGACCCGAGCAACTTAGCTAATTATAGGCCTATTTCAAATCTTCCGTTTATGTCTAAAATACTAGAAAAAGTAGTTTCTACCCAATTATGCTCCTTTCTGCAGACAAACAACATTTTGAAGTGTTTCAGTCAGGTTTCAGGCCTCATCACAGTACAGAAACCGCATTAGTAAAAATAACCAACGATTTACTCTTAGCTGCTGACCAAGGGTGCATCTCACTATTAGTTCTACTTGATCTTAGCGCCACATTTGACACTATTGACCACAATATTCTCATAGACCGCTTAAATTCTACAGGTGTCCAAAAACAGGCTCTTGAATGGTTTAGGTCATACTTAGCAAACCATTATCAGTTTGTGAATATTAATGGACAGCTTTCACAAGTCAGGCCAGTAAAGTACGGGGTCCCTCAGGGATCAGTTTTAGGCCCCTTGCTGTTTACAATATACATGCTTCCCCTGGGTGACATTATTAGAAAACACGGGATCAGCTTTCATTGCTATGCAGACGATACTCAATTATACATTTTTACTAAACCTAATGAGATGTCTGAACTGTCTAAGCTAACCGAGTGTATCAAAGATGTTAAAGACTGGATGACCAACAATTTTCTTCTCTTAAACTCAGACAAAACAGAATTATTACTTATTGGGCTTAAATCCTGCACACAGCAGTTCTCACAACTGGACCTGCAAATATAGGGATACAAAGTTAGCGTTAGCTCTACTATAAAAGATCTGGGTGTCATATTAGACAGCAATTTAACTTTCAAAAATCTCATATCCCATGTCACAAAAACTGCTTTCTTTCATCTGAGAAATATTGCTAAATTGCGAAGTATGCTATCCATATCAGATGCAGAAAAGCTAGTCCATGCTTTCATGACTTCTAGGCTGGACTACTGTAATGCTCTGTTTGCTGGCTGCCCAGCATCCTCTATTAACAAACTCCAGCTAGTGCAAAATGCAGCTGCCTGAGTTCTTACCAGATCTAGAAAATATGATCATATCACCCCAATTTTATCCTCCTTACACTGGCTGCCTGTTAAGTTTCGCATTGAATTTAAAATATTACTCCTTACCTATAAAGCTTTAAATAATCTAGCTCCTGTTCATCTAACCAACCTCCTGTCTCGCTACAACCCAACCCGCTCTTTACGATCTCAAAACTCAGGGCTTCTGGTAGAACCTAGAATATCAAAATCGAGTAAAGGAGGTCGAGCCTTCTCATTTATGGCCCCTAAACTCTGGAATAGCCTTCCTGATAATGTCCGAGGCTCAGACTCTCGCTCTTCCAAACTAGATTAAAGACCTATCTTTTTAGCAAAGCATACACTCAGTGCAGTACATAGCGCTATGACGCATGATGTGCCCCACACATGATTTTGGTTCTCGTTTATATACACTATGAACAGCAGCTAGGCTAATTATTCTCCTTATTCTGTATTTCCACCTGGGGGTACTCATCTCGAGGCCCTCAGACTACGCAGTGCCACTAACGCGATCCGAGACCAGCGACGAGATGATCCCAAGGTTTTCTGGACCAGGCCGTATCCTAAACAGCTGCTGTGGTGGTCTTCAAGGGGTGAGAGCATGACTGACTCCTGTGATGCTCCAAGGACAGACGAGTCTTCGCTGAGGTCCAGCTTCCTGCGCCTAGACTGCAGCTCTGCACAAGACGTTTGACCATAGGGGAAATGGTCGTACCCAACTGAGCCTGGTTTCTCTCGAGGTTTTTTAAATCTTCGCTTTCGCCAATTGGTGAAGTTTTTTCCTCGTCGCTGTCGCCACTGGCTTGCATGGTTCGGGATCTGTAGAGCTGCGCATCGATGGATTTGCTCTTCAGTGTTTGGACTCTCGGTAGTGATTATTAACCCACACTGAACTGAGCTAAACTGAACTGAACTTAATTTCTGAAAACTGAACTGACACTGTTTCAACTTACTATAATCTTCCATGTGAAGCTGCTTTGACACAATCTACATTGTATAAGCGCTAAACAAATAAAGATGAATTGAACTGAATTTGTCGGCTGCATCAAAGCAATCATGAAAAACTGTAAAATGGACAACAAAATCTCTGAAAAATACTTCCAGCAATTGAATTTATGTCACAAATAAGACATTTCCGCAGGCAAACTGAAGTCCAAACTGCTACTATCATGGTTAATTACCTATAATTGCCTGTTGTTCTTTTATTTATTTTGATCTCAACAGCCAACAGACTGCATCATTATGTTGTAATTTGTTACATATATTTACATTAACATGTATGACAATGAAACACCACCATGATGTAGTACTGTACCTTTTCCATAAAAAGTGTTGTTGCCAAAACTTAAGTATTTTTGAAGAAAGTAAACACAATCATCTGTGATGAATTTTAGGTTGTGTTCAAGAAGATCTGTTTGGTTATTCAAGTTTTCTGCTAAGTCATCAGCCTCTTGTGTATGTGAGATGTATTTTCTCCCACGCAAATCCAGTGTGATGTGGTGCTTGCCATCAAAACCAACAACATTAAATCTATCTGTGTGTCCAGTTTCATCGTCCCACTCACAGGAGCCAATCCACTGATAAGTGTGCACATCTGAAACAGAGTTAATGGTGAAATGTTAAAAAAAACTATTTGTAGTAATGCAGTCCAGTTCTATTCTTATTTATATTTTTGTAAATATTTTACAAATGACATATGCTGTGTTATTGTATAATAGAAAAAAAGCACACACCTGTTTTATTGTAATTTTTCTTTTTGAGGTCAAAAGATTTTTTAAGTTGGTTGTACACTTCATCATGATAAGCATTAATTTCATTCCAGAAGTCTTTAAATTTTGCCGTCTTCATCCACGGTTGCTTGGGAATGCGCTTTTCACTATTACTGTCATAGTAATGGACCTCCAGCTTATCCACTCTAGTAACAGCAGTGATATCAGGAAGTTTGGAAATTCCAGTTACTTCAAAATAAGTGCTGATGTAGGAGTGCAACTCTAAAAAACATAACCATGCTAAAAATATTTGAGCTGGCAAGCTATTTCAATTAGCTAAAACACTCATTTAAAAAAACAAGGCTGTCAAAATCATCTCAGCCAGCAAATACTGTACACAACAAGCTTTTGTCATCAAGGATTTGTCAAGGATCAAGCATCAATTCTATATAACTTTTTCATTTCAGAGAGAACCCATTATGTTACCTTTTTGGTTATCAAATTTATTGTTTTTACTACCTAAATTAATTAGATCACTATTTTAGTGTGTATCGCTATGGGTTTTCCCCAGAATTCCTGCTGTGTGATTTGTCTAAAAGTTTATATTTCAGTTACCAAAACTAGTTAGAAAGTTTTAAGCTGTGAGGTTTGTAATAAGCTGCTTTAACAGTTGGCTTGATAACTGTCTGAAGTTGTAGAGAAAATAAAACCTTCAAAACTGCTGCTGTAGCCTATAAGATTAACATAAAACTCTCAGTGAAACTTAAACTTTCCTTTATGGAACAACTGCTCTCAATGTTTAAATTAATTAGTAAGCATATACTATTAAAATATATCTTTACCTTTTTTTACTAAAACAATTCAAAGCAACATGGTATGCTACATTTGCTAGCAAGGCAAGCCTTGAAAATAATGAGAAAAATGTACCTGCTTGCACAGAGACGACAAGGATGAAGACA
Organism: Danio kyathit; assembly: GCA_903798195.1. NCBI lineage: Eukaryota > Metazoa > Chordata > Actinopteri > Cypriniformes > Danionidae > Danio > Danio kyathit. Next base: position 31,035,405 of record LR812523.1, read on the forward strand.
AAAAACAAGTCCATTATTGTTTTAGATCCAAACTGAAATCGTTTAAAACTACAGAAGAAGAAAAGCAGGAAAACCACTAAACATATGATTCAGTGAAACCAGAGCATGTCACATGTCTTTTTGCTGCTTTCAGTTTAGGTTCACAAGGTTCAATGGACTATATGCACACGGACTTTTTATTTTCAGCCAGGCAGCCCAAGGGCTTCTGGTGAACTTTCTTTAAAAGTCAGCAATCTTCACTGCCTGTTAGATATACGATATGAAGTGGGTCTCAGATCGGACAAGAAGCACTGCATTAAACTCCATTTCTCACACCATGTCTTTAAAATATGACCGTTTATTATACCCCAGTATTTTTAATGGAATTTCTGCGCTAGCCTGTTGCTACTGACGGCGCTAGTGGTTACAACGATCTTTCATTTTGTTTTACGCTTGAACAACTAAATGAATGCTTAAGTCTATTTAGCTGAATGTATTGTAATTACATTACAACATTGATGCTGTAAAAACAACCTTGTGAAATTGAAAATAGTCACATTAAGCTTTCACCGGAACTCTAGCTGTGCATAGAGCCCATAGGCCTCTCTGGAAATATCACTTACTTTCAAGAGGGGAATAGGGCTATGGAAGTTTGGTTGTTAGATTGCTAATCAAGTATCAATGGACTATATGTACAGCTAGTGTTTTTCAGCCAATGATAAACTACTGGTGAAAGGTTTATGTGACTATTTTCAATTTCATAAGGTTCCCTTTACAGCATCGATGTTGTATTGTAATTCAAATATAATCAGTTTAATAGACTTAAGCATCCATTGTATTGTTAAAGCGTAAAAAGAAACGAAAGACCACTTTAACGCAGGTGTCGTTATTAGCAGCAGGTGAGTACAAAAAACTCTATTGAAAATACTGGGACAAAATTAATTTCCATATTTTAAAGACATGGCGCGGAAAAATATAATTAAATGCAGTGCTCATTGTTTGATCTGATAACCACTTTATATCGTATCTCAGCCAGGCAGTAAAGATCGCAGTTTTTTTTAAATGCAGCGATTTTGTATAAGATGTCAATAGGGTATATGCAGAGCTAGTTTTCTTCCAGTACTGATAAACTTCCGGTGAGGGGTTAATGTGACAAAGTAATGGGGTTAGACAAACCATATTTTTTTACCAACAACACACAAGCCTCTCCTACAAATGAGCACTAGAATTACGATCGCCGGACCTATGGTTTCTGTGCAGTATTGCCAAAAGTGCCAGGAGTAAAAATGTTATTATTTACCCCACCTGTGGGGCAAGCTGTAACACGCAGGGGCTTAGTTGTAACACATGCTTATAAAGGCAGATTTCACACAGTTAATTTAAATTCAGTTTACTTTAAATAGTAGCTATATTTTCTCAGTAATTGGCTCATTTCTTAAATAAGCACAGTATGTTTATTTATTTTTTGTTTATTGGATAAACACATTTGAATCTTTTTGCATTATTATCCATTTATCCATTATTATACAATGCATTTATTTGCATTATTAGCAATAAAACATTTTTATTTAAAAAGTTTTTAACATTACACTCAAAATTCAAAAAAAAATATTGTGTTATTTTAGTTGGTGTTCAACAGTGTGTGGCTTACAACTAACCCCACTGTGTCATGTTTTACTCAAAGCTGGCTAGCAGTCTCTGTGTGTTTTATACATCTTTCAAAATGGTTTTATCTTTTAGCCTAGAAGACGGTGATCACAACAATATAAGATTTTACCTACATACTTTCACAGATTTTTTCAAAATAAAAGAATAACTACTGTAATAAAAAATACTTTTATGCTGCAAAAATGGTTTCTCCTGTGTATCTTATCCAAATTTTGCCGAAAATGTTCAATAACCGGCAGGAAGACGTCTGCCGACACTGTGGTAAAAACCTCGGAAGCATGCCATGGTTAACCCTGAGCAAATACCTTAAAACTCTGTGTTACATTAAACCGCGCGTTACTTAGTGCCCCGCGCTCCCCCAAAATAATATAAAAAACATGGCGGGGAAAAATGTAATTTAAAGCAGTGCTTCTTGTACAATCTGAGACCCGCTTTATATCGGATATCACTCAGCCAGTGGAGATCGCTGAATTTGAAAGAAAACAGACCTTAAACGTGGCCATTTTGTAATCGGTCTTTGTCAGGTGACGTCACGCTCGTAAACATCGAGTTGCATTATGGGACATACTCGCCATTTGTGTTGTATCTGAGTTAACGTGAGCTGTCTTTCGCATAGTAAATACAGTGTTACGTTATTGCTGTGTTAAGGGCTGTAATAGTAAATCACACGATCGAAAAGGTAATAAAAAATATCACGACGACAGATATTTTACATTTCCCACTCAGAAGAAAGGATATCGACGAGTAGCCGAGATTATAAGTAATCGGTAAAAAACACAATCTTAATAAGCACTGACTCATCAACATGATGCTCCCTTGTAAAGGTGAAGATGTCACATTACAGCATAGGATTGTAGTCTGTTGTGCACAAACAAAACAATGTCCAACTGTAGTGTAGAAGAGCTGGAGTTGTCAATAAGAGTAAAAAGCCCAGGTGTATAAATTCATACTGTGCTTAACTGATACGTTCTTTGCTAATTCCTTTACATTACTTTGTTTCTTCCACAGTGTGTATGAGTGTGTTTTGCTGATGTTTCATCCTGTCTTATGTAAGCGATATAATGCATTCCTCCAGAGATGACTTTTCCCTCAGTGTTTGAATAAAAATATCATTAGTATAAATGTAAATAAATGGAGGATGACATAAAATTTGTAGTTTACTCATTTATTGTTTGTTCTTCACAATAGCAAAACTGGTACATCAGAACCAAACACAAGGTCAGCAGTTATTACTGAACTAAACAATCCTTTAAAGAACTGAGACAAGTGCTTTTGCTCTAAGTTAAACATTAGGTCAATCAGTAGTTTGAACTGAATAGATAGTCTAAAGTGACTTACTATTTTTTGTTCTGTTGCTTAAAGTACATTTATTGTTCATATTTGTAAAATGCTTTGGATAAAAACATCTGTCCAACAGTTTGTAAATGTAAATATTGGATGTAACTAACGAAATAAAACTAAAAGCTGCAATACATAATTAGAAATACTTACTGTAGTTTAATGGTGTTCAAACTAAACTTATATTAAGACACTGGTGATATACAGTATGACATGTCATTATTATTATCAGCAATGAGGGGTCGGTGGCAGCGCACTCCGTTGTTTTGCAATTAATTCAAACGGATCTATATCCTGAATGTAAGACATTATAAATCCAATATTAGTTTTGGTAAAAACATGCACTCGCTTTCCATATTAATTAAAATATACATAAATGGCACATATAGGGCCTGTGTTTGCTTTACTAATATTATTGAGAAGTTGAACATTACATATTCTATTCTAAAACATAAAATCACTTACAAAAGCTAACACTATTCTAATATCATATATAAATCATATAAATAAATAAATAAATAACGAGGCGATTTATTATAAATATATTTACTTTAATAATAATATTAATGATGATGATGATGATTATTATTATTATTATTTAGGATATTGTTTATTTATTTAAAAAAAAAAATACAATTTGACACATGCAAACCACAGCAGAAAGTTCTAACCAACAGACCCATGTCATATACAGCAGAGAAACTTAATAAATACCCCACTATAAAATAAAAAGAATTAACGTATGCTATGTTTTTTATTTTCACAAGCTTTGGAGACGTAACATAATTTCCGCTTTTAAATATACCTAGAGACCAAATTACCAACCTACGTCACACATGACGTCACACGGGTCCCCGGTTGCAGAAAAAGACCGGCTGCTATAGCAAACATGTCGTGTTTTGTGGTATGATGCCAAATTCGAAAGCCAAAAAATAGAAAACTTAACTTTTACCATACACCACACTGCTTTCAATGCCGACTGCAGACGTCTTTGGCTAAAAGGGAGCTGAATTAAGTGACGACGTAATTATAAATGTTGGACTCTGCAGTTCTCATGTTATATCAGGTAAGTTCACGCTATGCTGAATCATATACATTACTCGCTTTTGATTGCAGCAATGATTTCGGCAAAACAGTTACATATAGTTAATTAAACTGCGGATACTGAATGCTCAAAATGAAATGTGAAAGTGTAAGTTATTAAGGTAAAGTTGGTTTTATATTCACACGTTCATTCAGTGACAACTTGTGACACTCTCACTATATTGTTTACCACGGCACTTTGAGTATTCGGTCTGAAATAATCTGCTAGTGTGACTTGAAAACAACAAGAACACTGTTTATTTGACTGTGAACAATGTTGTACTTTGATAGTCATTGGCTGCTAATATAATTTCGCTATTAAGAGTTTGCAAATAATACGTTTATGAAATTATATTATTAAGGGGAAAGTCCGAATATAAAACCAACTTTACCTTTATGTGTAAGTTCACATACCCTGGGCCTGGCGTAAGTTCAGGTGTAGTTCGCTGTCAGAATGCTGTTTTTCTGCTTGATGATGATCACCCTGGCCTTGTATAACGTTAGCTTCGTCTTTTTTTCCTTGTCTTTGGCTCGGCAGAACCTTGGTTTTTAGCACTACATAGTTACATTATACATACATAGGAACATTATTTCTTGCACATGATGACACAGAACACAATTGATGGCATCCAAACACTTGTAGGGCTTTAACTTCTCTTGTAAAATCCCTTGGAGCTTCAATGAGATTGTATTTCGGGCTGGATGCTTGGTCATTTCGTTTTATTCAATATCCATTGGGAGGGTGTTATCGCAAATGGACCTGTTAGACGAACGCCGCTCACTTTAACGTTAATTTTGCCGAATCACTGTGCTTATTACTGGGTGACAAGCTGTTATAATACACTGCAAGCATTATGTAAATAATATATATAATATGCAATCAATCTAACTTATTTCTAAGACAACAACAAACTCTGTACCGCATCGGATGTCATTCCCTCGCTGTAAATGCTAGCGCTACCGGTTTTTTTTCTGCCACCTCCCTGCGCGCGCATCCTGATTTACAAACACAATAATATCCAGCTGCAGGCCTGCAGAACCACACACGATTCAGGCACACACAATCCAGGACACACGTTCTAGGCAAGCCATATATGGTAACTAACTAACTCCTTAGGAGCGTTATCGCCACCTAGTGTATTTCACAAGTACGGCGATCGAGAACCCCCGTGCTACGATTGCCATTCATTAGACTGTCAACAGTTTATGGTTTCCCATTTCAGTCATTATTTCATTATTATATCGTAAACATCATTTTAACATCGCTACAGTTTCTGAACTCAAATTATGTAAATAAAAATAATTGGTTAAACACTTAAGACTTTATTCACGTATCCACATACACAAAGAAAGCATAACAGACCGTCTAATTGTATTAAGTGTAATAAACTAATTCAGGATCTTAATGTTGTCATACTTGGTTAAAATCGTTTTGTTGTAAAATATATATAAAAAAAAACAATAATGTGTCACATTATAAATGAATTACTATAGATAATAATTTAAAATTAATATAGTTATAAACTGATTTAAACTACTATCTTTTACTAAAATGTAGCAACTGTTAGTTATATATATATATAATTAATTATTAACAGTTAATTTGTTTGTATTGCTAAATTTGTTGCAACTATAATTACCACAAATTACCAGTACTTTATGGTTTAAAAACAATATATTACTTACTATAAATTACTATAGTATTCAATGTGGGAAATCATTAATAAAAAAGTTATTAGAAAATTAAGCAAATAAATACTATAAAATCGCTTGAGTAAATAGTGTTCACATTTATTAAATGAAAAATTTTTTTTTTATTACATATAAAGATGTTATTTCCTATGCATATTAACTTGCTATTATTTCCTTCATCCATTATATAAATTAAAACTGTCCAATTTAGATAGTTCAGCAAGGCGCCAGCAAACGAGTATCTGACTCTGTCAGATAATAATGACTGATCATCTATGATGACTGATAAAAAACTGATCAGTCTATTATATTGAATGGCGATCGGAAACAATGTTCACCATTTGCCCGCCTCGATTGCAATATTTGTGAAACAGTAAACACTATTGTTTATTGTGTACAATATTTATCAACAATATATATAAAAATATATTGGTGACGATGTCCGAGAAGACGTTAATAACATTAACTCCCGTCGTAACCATATGTGGTTTGCCTAGAACGTGTGTCCTGGATTGTGTGTGCCTGAAACGTGTGTGGTTCTGCGGGCCTGCAGTTGGATATATCTCTACAAACATGGTAATTCTATAGCTTTCGCCATGAGGCTGTGTTCATATCAATGTTTTCAAAGTGCACTGCGAAGGGAGCACAATTGTAAACATGAAGATCGCTAAAACTGAACTGTAAAAATACTTTGAAAGCAAATTACATCTAAGAGAGATTATAATGCTTTTTTACTTTTAATAATTCCAACTTTGAATGTTAGAATGTTCTAAATGAATAGGGCATAGGGGGGATAAGTGGGAATAGAACACAGCCAGGAACTATGCTTCTAACTACAGCTTCAGAGGTGTCGTTTCAAGTGCTCAAGTTTGCGACGCAGTTTGCGAATGTTCGTTGGAGCGATGGATTTCGGAAACACCAAATCAACGAACTATGTTTGTTTTTTTATTTTTATTTTTTATTTTTTTTTATTATGCTTTAAACAACAGATACATGACAATAAAGTACATAAAACAATGCCAGGGTGATAGACAGTAAATAAAAACAAGAGTACAATAAAATAATAATCAATAAACAAACATATAAAATAAGACTATAAATAATTAACTAAAATTCTTACAACTACAAACAAAGCAGGACCTTTACATTAATCAAAAATTTTGAAACTAGAGCACAATTGGACAGTTTTAATGGCCTTTTGATTAGCACCCCAGCCGGCATTTCAACGGTGATTCAACGTTGAATCAACGTCAGGTCTATGGTTGGATCAACGTTGAATTACCTTTCGATTTTGCAAATTGGATCAACGTTTATATAGTGACGTTGTTTCACCGTCGGATCACCACCGGTGATTCACCGTTGAAATCACGACGTTGTTTCACTCTTACCTTCTTCATGGGTGAATTTTGGTCGTTTTGTAGACGTTGAATTAAGGTTGAATTACCTTTCGATTTTGCAAATTGGATCAACGTTGATACCTTGACGTTGTTTCACCGTCGTACATTTCAACGTAAGTTTAAAGGTGCTGTATGTAAGTTTTTGATTCTTCTAAAGCATAAAAATACCATAATATGTGTGCAGATATTTAAGAAACATCCCAAGTGAACATACTTGTTCAACTGAAAAACAATGCTGAAGTCAGATATTCTGCTTTGAAAATGGTTTTTCCGTGCCGGAACGCTGTCTCTGTTTAGGTAAAGTTAACCTGCACTATGCCAGTTTAGCCAATTATATTTCAGCACTCCGGGTTGCCTTGTTGGAAAACAGCGTATTTCATTCATTCATTCAGAAAGGCTCTGAAAGCATGCGCCCGTGACCGAAATGGACCGTATCAGACGTCGAAATGAGACAGATTCAGTTCCACATGAGGTTATTAATTAGCAAATGATATAAATATTACGAACGTAAACATTAGGTGAGCAGATTACATTGTAATCTCGTGTCCTAACAACACGCAAACAGCAGTTTGACTCTTTGCACCAGACGAAACACGACAAAAATGTAAATACAGCCTTTCAGAAGCACAGAATAAGCACTCACTCACGAAACGGTAAGGTTTAGAATCCATTCAAACTCACATTGTTAGCATGTAGCACTGAATAAAACACACGAGGCTTACCTGAGGTGCACTGTCATAGGTTTCACATGTTCAGCTGTGAGAAATAGAAACCGTTTCTAATATCTCAATTCGAGGTGTTGGTTAGAACTAAAACTCCTTTTAATATGGAACATAATTCCTTCTACCGCGTGTCGTTGATTTTATTTAGAACACGGTTTAAATCACTCGCTCCTGTGTTTAAATCACTCGCTCCTGTACTCAATCTCTGGCATCCCACGCGTGTTTTTATTTTGATCTAGGAGTGCAATACCCAGTTCAACCACTGGGTGTCAAACTTACATACTGCACCTTTAATAGAAATTACATATAACACAAAGTCCATAAATATAGCAAACAAATTTTTACTAATAAAAAAACAATACAAATACACAACTTAGCCTGTGTATCAATTTATTCAATGCACCACATTATCATTTATTCTAAATATACAGCAACATTTACAGCATACAATCGTTCATTAAAACCATGCAGGCTACTGTACATGCAGTACACTCAAATACACAAACATTTAAATGGTCACTTTTTAATTAGGTTGCATGAGTTGAAGTTAGTTCATATTTACTAACATGAACAAAGAATAAATACTTACAGCATTTATTAATCATTTAATTAAAGTATGTCCCAATGCTATTAAAATAAAAATGTATGCTTGTTAACATTAATACACTGAGCTGACATGAACTGTATTTCCTTTATATGAAAGACGTTTTGAATGTATTGTTCTTTGTTCATGTTAGTAAATACATTAACTAACACAACCTTACTGTAAAGTGTTACCATCTTCAGAAAGACAGATAATAACTAACTAAATAACTAAACTGTCACCAACACAGTCTCCAAAATACAATTCTGTTTACAAAGTTTACAAAATACAAATTTTTAAAGTGGCTGCAGTAAAAAAAATCATAAAACATCACCCACAGCTAAGAATCACAAGTAAAATACATTACATCTGTTTAAGGTTTTATATGTTGAGAGAAACGCTTGAGGTAAAAGCTGGCACCGGGGACAAAAAATTAAATGTAAAACACTAAAAACATCTATATCTGTCTAGCAGTTAAATACATCTTTTATTTTCCAGAGGTGTAAAGAGTACCTGAAAACCATACTTGAGTAAAAGTACAGATACTTACTGTAAAAATTACTCCATTACAAGTTACAAGTCACCAATTCCAATAAGACTTGAGTAAAAGTATTAAAGTATCCGATTTTAAAAGAACTTAAGTATTTTACTCATACTGAATGTAGGCTCAAAGAGCACCAAGAAAGGTTTATTTTCCTAATATATAAATTAAATTTAACACCTTAATGTTTCAAAATGGCAGAACAAAATATATTTAAAAAATAGAACAAAAAGTCTCAGTCAAACTCAAATGTTCAAAAAAGCCACAAACAATTTATCAACAAAAAAAAAAAGTAGTAAAACGTAGTAAAAAAAATCAGAGCTGACTTTGATGTGATTCATCTCTCAGTATCAGAGGGGGGCAATATTTTTTATTTTGAGTAGTTTTGTAAACAGTATGTGTTGAGCAGTAATTTAATGCTGGGCGTGTCATCGTGATTGACAGCTGTGATTGACAGTTTCTCAAAGCAGACGCCGGAGCTTCGGCAGGAGACTGAAGTGTTATTATTCCATTTCTGTGTTATTTTACCATGATAAAATGAGTTGCTCAGCAGTAAACTAGAGTTTCTGACATACAGGATCTGGTGAAACACTGTTTATTCGGTAGGGTCAGGGGGCTTTATCAGTTATTTGATACACGCCTTACCACCCAGATAGCAAAATACACTCGGGCCAGTTCCGGCTACACTCTCGCCTGCCGGAGACTTACCCCTCGGCCCGACTCCGTCTGCTGTACCTACTCGCGCACATTACTCGCGGGCCGATCCGGCTCGGATGCGGCAGCGTCGGCTCGCTAACGGCCGCCGCATCTGGCCCGATTGACTCGGGCAGTGTGTCCATAGGCATCCGGTCAGATCCGGCGGCCGTTAGCGAGCTGGCGCGATTAAATCTTCATTATATAAACCGCACCTTTGTTAACGTTATTACAACCATTTGTGTTGATAAAACAGCAAACCAGGCTCCTATGTAAACGCAAAGTGTACATTAGCGAGCCTTTGTTATAGTGCAGACACCAGCGGTCAAGTGAGCAGTTCGGGGGGCGTGGCTGATTTGATGTACAAGCGTTTGGTTGGAAGCTTGATTCCGCAGCTCCTCCTCTGGCTCCATCAGGCAGTCCTTCTGTGCATGCCCAGGCTCCAATTTCAGCAGTCTTCTGCCACAGTTTGTGCCCGTCACGAGGCGTTTTTTTCTTCACAGCGTTTAATGGAAAATGGCGCTGTCGCGTCGTCCATATTTTATACAGTCATTGGCACAATTGCAATGTAACGAGTAACGGTAAGCATCTGTTCAAATGTAGTGGAGTAAAAAGTACATATATTCAATCAAAAATGTAGTCAAGTAAAGAGTAAAAGTTGCTTATATTTTTGATACTCAGTACAAGTACAAAGTAGCCAAAAAAATACTTAAGTAAAGTAACGAAGTCCATTTACTCAAGTACTTTACACCACTGTTATTTTCAAACACCAGGTGAGTATCCTACAAAATCAGTAATGAGGTTTGCCACTCCAATTCATTGTGAACGAATGACTTGACTTTCACAATAGTGAAAACTCCTACTATAATCTATAAATCTGACATTGCACCTTCACTTTGCAGGTCTGCATGCTAAATATTTAGTTGTTTTTGTCTTTTTGCATAAAGTACATCTATTGTGTTTAGCATTACTGCAGCAAAACTGAGCACCTGTGACAGTGGAACATCAAAAAAATGTGTATAATATATGATTGGATTCTCTCTCACAAACACAACAGTTACACCTTGACATGTTCACATCTATTTGACTTATTATAGCCTATAACTTAAATAATACAACAGTAATTTGTTATTCCATTACTTTTAGTATCATTAAAATTGCATGTTCACATGGGTCCTACAATGATGGCTCACGTTTGTGAATGTAGGACTATTCACCTAGTAGATACATTTCACTATTACATTGGTCTTTAAAAAAATGTCACATTAAGTATTCACATAGGTTATGTTATTAATTACTTGTGTCATCCCAGAGACCTGTTCATCTTCAGAACACAAACTAGAATATTTTAGATTAAATGCTCCTCATCCTCTACAGACAGCAATGGTCACGACATGGTCATAGTCCAGATAAGGCACAAAAAACATTGTCAAAACATTCCATGTGACTTCAGTAGTTCAACTGAGAACATGCCAAGCTACAACAACACTTTAGTGAGGCAAAACAAAACAGTAAATACAAAATTGTTTGCGTATATCTCTCCCACATTAGATCAGCGTGTGTGTTTACTATGAGCAGTAAGCGCACACCCTAACCTGTTGTGTGTTTACTACGAGCAGCAAGCGCACACCCTGACCTGTTGTGGCAGAGGCAAACAAGTTATTTTTACAGTACTTTTGATGCACAAATGTGTTTTTGAGTTGTATGATTACAGTTGAACCACTGAAGATAGAAGCAATGTTTTGACAAAGTTTTTAGTTCCTTTTCTGGACTTTGAACATCTTGGGACCCTTGCTGTACATGGAGAAAGAGAAAACTATAGCTTCATGGCAAATGAGTCAAATATCACATCGAAATCACCAAAACAGGCACAAACCAATGTTTAGTTTGGAGAGAGAGAAGGGAGGAAGAAAAAACATTTGCAAATTCTAAAAATAACTTTTCTCTGTAATTTTAACACAAATTTCACTGTAACAGGTGCTGTTATTTTGCTCCAGTGACACCTTCAGAGAACACCGTAGTCAGACATCCATAGAAAAGCAGAGAGTTTGGTGTGGTGTAGCAGAACTGCAATAGACGTCTGTCCAGGCTGACACTGGTTTAGGCCATCGGTATGTCCTTGATACCCTCAACTGGAGCTTCCAGAAAACCTGCAATAAATGAAATGCTAGGTTACAACCAAGTTGGTATCTGCTATTATACAAAGTGAAATTCAAACTCAAATTTATTTTTAATTGAATCCAAATTTGTCCTATAAAATCGTCACATTCAATAATTTTGACTCATCCATCTGAATATTCCTACTTCACTGATCTTGTTTGGGTTTCATTTACATTTAATTTGATAAGATTGATGCAAAATTTCTATTTTTAAATTGAACGCACATACAAACCACACACAATTAGGTACTGCTACGAGTAAACCGCAGTATACAAGAGAGACAAACAGGAAAAGGAAAACAAAACACACACCAGAACATAGTATAACAATCAATAAAGAAACGAGGACAAAGCTGGTTTGTGAACACAGGCAATTATAAACAGAACATTATTTACCGACCAAAGAAAAAAGAAACTTGACATAAAATGAACTTAGCAAACTTACATACGGGCCTTTTCCATTCAATGCTGTGTAGTGCGCCTCTAGTTAGGAGAACATATCTAAAGTAAAAGGAAACAACAACAGTGAAACAACAGTAGTTCACTTTTTAATAATTATTATATTGCATGTTTAATATATTATTGATAACATTGCTCAGTAAAAACTTAAGGTTATTTGATAACTGTTTCTCAAAGTCACAATGTGTAGCCAGCTTTTTTAGGATAATTCCTAATAAGATTTATCAAGAGGAATTTGCAACCACCAAACAAAAAGTTGGAGAAGAAAAAATATTAACTATAAGAGATTTGAAGAACTAAGAGAAGTGAAGAATTAGGTGTGATATCATCAGGAGGCCTTTAGTTATCACCGGTGCCAGCATTTTCCAGAATTCAAATTTCAGATTCTCGAAAAAATTACTTGGCTGCAGTAAAGAATCATGAAACATTCACCACATCTAATAATTACAAGTTGTAAACCATTACATGTACTGTAAAAGCTGTTTAAAGTTTTTTAGACATACAGGTTGAGAAAAACTCTAGGAGCAGCACTTTTGCAAAAGCCTGCGTGTAGGACAGAGAAAAGGGATAGCTCAAAATTTAAATTCTGTAATCATTTACTCACCATGTTGAACAAAACAAGATATTTTGAAGAAAGCTGGAAATCTATAATCATTGACTTCTACAGTATTTGTTTTTTTTCCCAACTATGGATGTCAATGTTTACAGGTTTTTAGCTTTCTTCAGAATAGCCTCTTTTGTGTTCAACAGACTAAACTCATAATGGTTTTAAACCACTTGGGGAGTAAAATGTAAGTAAATTTTCAATTTTGGGTGAACTATCCCTTTCAGTTTGAAAACACCAGAGATCTTATGTAGACCCTTTTCACAAGACAGTTGATGCATTTCATTTGTCATCTTAATCCTCAAGTTTTTTATATTTAGATTTTTTTTTAAATAGCATGTTTATTTGTTTTTATGACTTCTCAATGACATCACATGTACTGCTGCTACACATATATCACTATTTTTTTAAGAATACAAATTTCACTGTAACGGGTACTGTTGTTTTGCTCCAGTAATACCTTGAGAGAACACTGTAGTAGTCAGACATCCATACAAAGCATTGGCATGGTGAAGAACTGCAGTCTGTCCTGGCTGACAGGTTTAGGCCATCTGCATCCTCTTCATGCCCTCAACTGGACCTTCTAGAAAACCTAGAAAGTTAAAACACATTACACCTCTTATCTGCTACTGTACAAAGTGTAATTCAAGCATTCATTTCTGACTAAATACATATTTGTCGCATAATATTGTCACATAGCATAACCTCGCAACATAATATCAATATAACAATATAATATCACACAACATAGCCTAACAATCAATAAAGAAACAGATTAGAAAGAGAATATCACCAACAAAAGCACCAAGATTTATTAATAGATAACTTAGTTAACTTACATATGGACAAAGCCTTTTCCATTCAATGCTGTGCAAGTTAAAGCGTCTCTGGAGTAAGTTACATCTCTACAATTAAACAACAACACAACAGTGAAACGACAGCAGTTCACTTTGTAGTAACAATACAGCGTATAAAAAAGATATTGTCTTATAACGTTGCTCAGTAACTTTAAACCGCGTTTGGAGTTTATCGATTTGAATTTGCCAATTAAAACAGGTAAAAACACTAATATAGACTAAAGTTAAACATGTAGCATTAGCTCGAGATTAGCTGCTGCGTCACCGGAGCGCAAACAAGACTAAAAACCAAACTGAAAAGTTTTAAATGCTTCAAAATTCGAAACACTACAACTCAAAAGTCACCTTCAAGATTAACTGTGTGTAAAACAAGACTGGGGATAAATAAAACATGTAAAGCATCGATAAACATGCTTACCTCTGAATTCTGTTGCACTGCAGGTGTCCGTAATTACGATTCAAACTTCCCATGAAGCGCTGCGCGTGGCCGCGTGCGCCGAGTCCTCCGATGATACCATGGTAACCACCAAAAACGTTGTTGAAAATAGGGTGAAGCCACGACGTTAATTCAACATACAGATCACGATTAAAAAATGTCAACGTTGACTTGTTTAATGATTTCTGTAACTTTTTTCAACCATTTATCATTCAACATTGTTTCAACTTTGAAACAACAACTGACGTGTTTTCAACCGCATTTCAACGTTGAAGCCTGGTCATATGCAGGAAGTTTTTCAACCGTTGAACATTAAACGTTGTATCAACATTATTTCAACGTTAAAAACACACCTGACCTTATTTCAACCATATTTCAACGTTGAAGGTCGGTCGTGTGCCGGCTGGGACTATGCTGAATAGTACAAAAGTAATTTTTCAGTTCCTTATAAAACACAGTAAAACAGGGTTTTTGTTAGAAAATTTGCACTTATGAATATGAAACTTGATTAACAGAATAAATAGGTTAATAACAAAAACTTCGTTACTCAAGTTATCATAATTAAAATATCCAAAAATTATGTTTTCAAAATGCAAATAAAAATTAAAGAGTACCTTTCTTTTCCTGAGCAGCTGCTGTGGTGGTCATCGTGGAGTGAGAGCCTGAGACTGACCCCTGTGACGCTCCAAGGAGAGACGAGTCTTCGCTGAGGTCCAGCTTCATGCGCCTAGACTGCAGCTCTGCACAAGACGTTTGGCCACAGGAGAAATGGTCGTGCCCAACTGAGCCTGGTTTCTCTCGAGGTTTTTTAAATCTTCACTTTCGCCAATTGGTGAAGTTTTTTACTCGCCGCTGTCGCCACTGGCTTGCATGGTTCGGGATCTGTAGAGCTGCGCATCGATGGATTTGCTCTTCAGTGTTTGGACTCTCAGTAGTGATTATTAACCCACACTGAACTGAGCTAAACTGAACTGAACTTAATCTATGAAAACTGAACTGAACTGACACTGTTTCAATTCACTATAATCTTCCATGTGAAGCTGCTTTGACACAATCTACATTGTATAAGCGCTATACAAATAAAGATGAATTGAATTGAATTGAATTGAATTTATAAAAACAGAAGGATCATATCAAAGCTTTTTAACATAACCACAGTGCCAAAAGATGTGGGGTAGTTTCCAAATACAAAGAACAAAAAGAGCAATTTATATCTATATCCTTTTTAAATTTACTGAGGAAATGTTTAACAGGGTAGAATTTATCAATAAGTTTAAAAGATATTTCTTTTATCTTATTTGTAACCAAAAATTTGTGAGGTAATGACCAAATACTTTCCCATTTAGGAATTCTTACAAAATTATTCCAGTAGGTAATAGAGCTAGGTTTGGAAACAACTTGGTTTAAAAAAAGAGAGCGAATAGATTTGTTATTTTTAGACTGTGAGAAACAAATTTTACCACACATTGTATCAACTAGACTGATTATAGGCATATAAATCCACGTTACACCACTAAATAAGGAAACAATATTAGAATTAATTGCAGAGAAACAAGAGAAAATTCCTTGGGAGTTACAGGAAAGTTAAAATGTACAAGAAACTCATCATATGTCATAAGATAACCTTGAGTGTTAAACAATTGACAAACTAAAACAATACCCTTTTCAAACCACCTCTGCAAAAAGATACTCTTGCGTTTATATAAAATACATCTATTGTTCCAGATAAATCGAACTATGTTTGTAACGACGGAACTTGCGACCTTAGTTGGCTAACGATGGTTTTGGGAAACGCACCCCAGATTGACTCAGATCGCCCCCCAGTGGCGAATCACTTGACAGATTTAATGATTTTCACCTGATCTCCGATCAGTTTTATGAGTTTGAAAACATTTTAATGTGACATTTGTAAAACGAAAAGGAGTAATATTAGTTAACAGTCTCTTGTTGTCCTGTTTAGCAGAGCCTAGAATTAAACAAAAATGCAAAATGAAAACTGGTAGACTATATTCATACTGTTATTTATTATGATGATATATATATATATATATATATATATATATATATATATATATATATATATATATATATATATATATATATATATATATATATATATATATATATATATATATATAATAAATTCATTTTATAAGTTAAAGTTTCAGTGTTATTTTGCAGTGTGTTTGGGATAGGCCTAATTACATCAGTCTTGTCCATAGTTTATGTTGCATTTACAAAGTAAACGTCAATCAAAGCTTTGAAAAGTTTGCTTCTCTCATCATTTGGATTTGTGTAAAGGAATAACTATATTCGCATATTTGTCTAAGGGAAAAATAAGTGCTTCCAAAAAATACTGCAGCTAGGTCTACAGTTTTGCCTTTGACAGAATCTCTGCTTAAATGTAAGATTTGAAGCTTTTTTACTGTGACAGCAGCAGCGAGTTGAAAGCGCGAAATCGATTGTGCAGGTTCCATTATCATCCCTGTCTTCGGTTGTGTTGTCGACTGTCGACTACTCTCGCCTGTAGTGTACAGCGATGGCGAACAGCAGCACTGAAACAGTAACAGCTTCCAAACCAGAGGTATTTCACAACTATCGAGGCAGGAATAGATGTTCACCCGAGGAGGAGACTCGATTAGAGAAACAGCATTTCTGGAACGTCATAAACGCGTTTAAATATTACAGGTAAACAGTACTGATGATGTATTCAGTCCCCTCTGTTCCAGTCCAGAAACAGATGAGCCACTGTTCATGATTTGGGTTTTCATTCGGAACATCCAGGAGCAAAAAATAAACTTATTGAATTATGTTATACATGTTTTTAATATTGCATTTGAGGGCAATGTGTATACAGTTTTGAGACAACCATTTGATAACGACCTCAACATTTGAATGAACAAATCAATTAAAAGATCCACTAGAAAACGATCAGTTTCCCTGGAATTACTGGACTTCAGAAAGTGCAAGTTGGTCAGATTAACAAATGTTTTCAGGGCTATTTCAATAAATAATTAATTATTTTTCTTACTGAAGTACCACTGGTGTTGTGTTACTCAGAAATAAGTATATACATGGCACCTTTATATTATTTTACACAAACAAATGCAAAGAAATGTTGAGATCAAATAAAATAGGAGGGATAATAGATAATTTAGTCAAACACAATTATAAGTTGAGAAATACAATTATAAGTTGAGAAATACAAAAATAGGTCTATCTATCTATCTATCTATCTATCTATCTATCTATCTATCTATCTATCTATCCATCTATCTATCCATTTATCTGTCTGTCTGTCTGTCTGTCTGTCCATTTATCTCTACCACCCACCCACCCCATCTATCTATCTACAGTGCTCAGCATATATAAGTACACCCCTCACAAATCTATCTTTTAAATTCATATATTTTAATAGGAAGCTATACAATATTATATTTGTGCATATACATTAAATTAGTCAGTACTGAAGCCAAATCTGGAGCTTATCTAACAAAATAACTTAGCATAACGGTCCAAAAACTAGTACACCCAAATTTATGTTATAGAAAAGTATTAAATACAAATTTAAAAAAGGAAAAATCAAGAGAAGCAAAAAAATTGAAAAATTTAGTTAAAGGTTTTTTGCAATATTTTGCTTGAATTGAATTGTATTATCTTTCAATTTCTAAATATGTTTAGTAACTAAAATATTATTTAAAGAAATATATCTGTTTCATAAATCTGTTTTGTTTAAATGCACCAAAATACATTGCCTATCTATATTCACTGAGAAATGGATACAAATATTTATTTTCAAAATGTGTACTCGATGCTGAGCACTCTATCTTTCTATTACAAATGCTCTTGAATGATCAAAAGTAAAGCTCCCCATTCTCAGTTTATTTTATGTCTTCCACTCTGTCTCAGAACTCATGTTCATGAACGAGTTAATCGAGCCGAACGGCAGTTCCGATGCCTTCCAGATCACCACCAGCAGCTTTTGACCAACTTCCTGCCACATCTAAACAAGCTCCGCTACTGTATCGAACAAAACCAAGAAGTGCTGCAGGCCGTAGTGCACAACTGCCTCCATATGTTTGAGAACATGGAATATGGACAGGATGTAGGTGGCGATCAGTAGGTCTTACAATTAATAACATTGTATATAGATTTTTCGTGACTTTAGAAATGTGGCTTTTATAATAATTTGTAATAAATTTATTAAACTTTGATATTGTCATTGCTTTTTAAAGGGTGACCCAAGGAAAGTACGGCCTTCCTCGACTTTCGACATGGACAAGCTTAAGTCAACCATAAAGCAGTTTGTCCGTGATTGGAGTGAAGCAGGAAAGGCTGAAAGAGACAGCTGTTATAAACCAATTATAGATGAGATCCAGAGACTCTTTCCTCCTGACCAGTGGTAAATATACTTTTATGCTTTAAGTGCATATATTTCACTGGATATGTGTATATATGAGGGTGTGAATTATACATTGATGATTGGAGGGGTTCAACTTTTTCGCTAATGTTAGTTTGTGTAATGCATGCGTCAGTAAATCAAAGTTATGTATTTATTTAAATTACATGCAATTTATTAATAAAAACCTATTTAAGTTTTCTGTGTTTTGAGGCATATTTAGTATATTCTGACATACAATCACCTCTGATTAGCTATTATAGTTGCTGTAGGTCAAACTATGCATCTAATTTTTGGTTTATTTTAGACTTTATGTTGATACAAACATCTGTTTTACAAGAAAAGTGTCTTGTGAACACTTACGATGTCTATCGGTGCTCTAGATCTGCCGGTTTCAGGCTGTTGAATGAATTGTTTTCACATAGACTGATTGGCACGATTATGCATTTGCAATGGTATAGGTATGTTATAGGGGCGGTCAAATGTATATTTATATTATCTATTATTTGAATTATTAATATTATTAATATTTAATATAGAGTTTAGAGAATCCCCTAGCCAGGGCTTAACATTAACTTTTTTGCTCAGGATTACTTATTTTCCAAAGTTATTAACCACTCTGCATTTTCACTAGCTAAAGTTTTGTTGTTGGGAAATATATTTTATATACTTAAATGTGACTTTTTTATGCTAAAAGTATTTGATTTAAAGATCAAGATCTGACCACCCAAAATTACGATATACATAGTAGCCTATACCAGCTGATATACAGTAGTCAGCATTTGAAGCGGATCAAAACCTTTCATCAATTTGAGCAAAAATATAATCATAATTGTCTTATGATTTTTTGATAAACTTTTTTTGATCTACATCAAAAGTTGACTACTAGATTTCAGAATCACTTCTATCTAAATTATTTTTAATTATTTATTGTTGACTACTAGTTTGAACTATATATATATATATATATATATATATATATATATATATATATATATATATATATATATATATATATATATAATACTATATATTTTATTACAATATATTAAAATAAAACTTATGTTAAAATGTATATTTAGACTGTCAAATTGCTTGAATTATAATAATTAACATTTTAATTATGACCATTGTCATAACATAAACATTATACTATATTGTATATTACTTTAATATAGCAGATACAGAATACTTGATTTTCTTTGTTCTTTATTTGCACCCTCAAATAATATTTTTCAGTGATCAAAAATAGATCTAGACTGACTAAAATCATTTTGTGTTCCTTCTTTGTTAACAGCCAGTGATCATCAGTTCTCAATGATGATTCTATTATTGAAAAAAAAAATTGAGGGTGCAAACCTGATAAAAATTTTCAACCTTTTTAACTGTTGATTCAGTGTTACTTTAATGAAGGTGTGTTAAATTAAGGTGTTACAAACCCCTATTTATTTATTTGTTTGTTTTATTAAGACCTTTACTAATATTCTGGCGCAAAATTAAGTTTTATTTGTAACAACTATTTTTGTTGAATTATTGTCAAGACGCGTTACTTAAAAATGCATTTAACAGTATTCCTTTGACATTGTAAACTACTACAGTAGCCTATATTACAAATAAAACAACAATTCAGGTGTTTAGAAAGAATATGCTTTATTCTGTTTGATCTGCAAATGTATCTGAAAACAACGATCTGATAGAAAAAACCGTTATAATACGCGCAATCTTAAATAAACTGCGGATGTTTTGAACGTGTTGTTGTGGAGCGCGACTGGCTTGACCGCAGTTCATCACGCGGTTAAAATAAGCCTACTTTGCTCAGCAACTCTGCTGAAAAACAAACATAACATGACAACAAACAGACATACAGTTAAAACATTACAGACCATATTTTCCATTTTAAACTACAGTAAACTATAGTTTAAAACTGTAGCTTAAAATAGAAGTTAAGTGGGCCATGCTGCTCCCACCAAACGTAACCCTGGCAGCAGGTCCCACTACCGATCTCCCGTGTTTCCCTGACGGCTCTCAGAGCCTCACCTCAGGGAGTGCACGAGCTAACCAGGCGCCTGTCCAGTGTTGCTCGGCGGCACATTTCAAGCAACACACAGTAATATCTTCGCGATGTTGTGTTTATGTACGCAAACCGTGAAGCACTACACACAGACGGGCCCGAGTGAAGCTTCACAAAGCGGACTTCGTAAAATTGGCGTGGCTCCACTCGTACTGTCGATATTGAACTCGCCTTGGTCAAATACAAACAGCAACACAAAGAGAACTATGAAAAACTGGAAGAGAAAACTTCATAGCTTTATAACATAGATATATACACTAGATGTCGCCTACCCTGCTATTGTCTATTAGAATGAATGCGTCAATAGAGCCGCCATTTTAGTACAGGGTAGCGCTCCTTTGAAATGAATGCGGGACCAAGGTAAAGCGGAGGACTGTGGCCATCCAAAGCCAGAGAAATACACATATACACGTATATCTATGATCAGGAGTTTTCCCCGGTGGTCAGTATGCAAATATTTTTTTCAATTACGAAATATTATAATTTTACATCACTTTTCTACATTGATGGATGTGACCGCACGGGCATTCCTGACAAAAAGTGAGTGTTTGTGTGCATGGAAATGCATTATCCTCCTTCCCTGTTTAATTTGATCTAATCCATGTCCTGAAACACACCCCCTCTCCTGCTTTCACTTCTCATTCTGACAGAGGGAGCGATCCGTTTGTGAATGAATCTCCGTTATGAACGACTCGTTCACTTAGCTGACAATAATACAAGTTTCTAGCACGGCAGCATCTTCTTGTCATATTTCATAACATAGTTTGCTTATTTTATTCAACAAAACTAGCATAAGTCTTGAATTTAGTGCGAGTTGGTGCTACTTTGCCTTATTGTGAATGCAGCAAGAGACTGTATTATCATCAATAACATTACTTTTTAAGCACAAAAGTTCATAACATACAAAAACATAAAAAACAAAATCTTACCTATGAAATCTTCTGCCTTTGTGCTTTGTTTTCTTTGTTTGCTCGTTACTACAACGCAAACACAGCGCTAAAGTCCAGCATCTTTTTATTTGCACACTGTCTTGACTAGTGCGGTTGAATGACGTTTGTCCTAGAAGCACTGTACCAATGTGGCGGCGCTATTGACGCATGCTCAGGGTCCCTATGCGATATCTAGTGTATATATCTATGGCTTTATAAGAACAGAGATTGAATGTTTAGAACGCGACGTCACTGGCTGTGCATCTCGTCATGATGAGCGCTGAAGAGAGCACAGGCCTAATCAGGTCATAGATATATCTAGCCTACTACATAGATCAGTGGATATATAACATAAGTAGAGTAACTTTAATACAATGAATGTGGTGGTGTGCAGGGGTGTATAAGATTAAATTAAAAGACATGTTAATTAATGTAAAGACACTTTTGTTAAACTGTAAAACTTTAGAAAATGATTAATTAATTATAATATAATACTTAATTACAGCAGTAAATACTAAATATACTGCACTAAATTGCAAAGAGCAAAAAAGATTTTGGCTAATCCATTACAATTCACAAAATTCATTAAAGCAAATGCTCTTTTTATGTGTGTATGATTGACACGTTTCACGAGTTTCATCATCAGATTCATTCATTTTCTGCTGATCACACCAAACACGGAATTATTTGCAGAGTAAATTGCACACAAAATCAATGCAAATGAGTGAATAGAGGCAGATGCAAGTAATTGAACTTAACCAAAAAAAATTATGTTCACTTTTCTGGGGTTTTGTGGCCTTGCTCAATATTAGGGTTGCAGTGATTGTCTAAGGAGTTGTGGTTTCGTAAGCTTGCACTGAAATTAGCTTTTATTTCACATGATTTTAAAGAAAACTCACCAGAGTGACCAGTGTCTAACCCACCACAGCTGAAATTGCCGCATTTGACAGATTTTCAGCAGCTGGTGTTTATGTCAATCACTTTATGAAGCACATTTCTATTTAGAAGATTAAAAAAAAGAAAGAAAAGATGACCAACCCTGTGTTTGCTTAATCAAAAATGAAGAATATACATTGTAATCAGTTGATCTGCTCACAAAACATTATCAGAATTGAAACGGTTTTTACTGCTTAAGTTCTCTGTAAATGTTTAATTTGATAAAAAAACAATTTCAATAGATTTAGCTTTTGTTGTTTTATTGCTTTTTGGATAAATGTATCAGTTAAATAAATGTAAAGATTTTTTGTATGTAATTTTTTGTTCTACTTATTATGCTTTGTAAATTAGAAATTAAATTGTAAATGATTTCTGTTTGCAGTGATGTGTCCCAGGTCCGAGTGTTAGTGCCAGGGGCTGGTCTGGGTCGACTCGCATGGGAAATCGCTCATCTGGGCTATTCCTGCCAAGGCAACGAGTGGAGTTTCTTCATGCTCTTCTCCTCTAACTTTGTTCTTAATAGGTACAGCACAATAACATCTTCACAACTATCATAAGTACAGCCATTCACATGACAAATATTTACAATATATTTCTTGATCTGGTCAATATGCTGTAGTAATTTACTGCCTCTTTTTATTAATAGTGACATTGTGAGTATAGAAAATCATTATGCCTATAGAAAATTATCAAACCACTTTTAAATAATGACTTTATTTGGTGATGATGATGATGATTAGTGTTGCCAGATTGGGCGGTTTCCCGCCCAATTGGGCGGTTTTGAATCCAAGTTTGCGGGTAAAAAATATCATAGGCGGGTAGTGGATATTTGGGCGGTATTGCAAAGGTACGCCCGCCTGCCCGCGATCTCCCGTAACCCCCCAATTTTCGTCAATTTTGGGACCGTTCCCCCTACTTTTGGTGAAATATAGGACGACCCAACCACCCCTCATACGTTTTGGAGAGCCCCATATATATGGGAGCCATACCCGCCCCCCATGACCCATGACCCCCCCACATTTTTTGTAAAATCGAGGTTATTGGGCGGGTGTTTTGTCATGTCGGCGGGTTTTTGGGCTGGAAAAAGTCAGCTACATCTGGCAACACTGATGATGATGATGATGTGCTGTTTATTGTCACATATACTGCCATGTATTCACATACACTGACTTATAGTCAAATTGGACCCCCCGTCATACAGCCTGAAATTAAATCAATATCCAAATAACTTTACCAACCTTTTTAATGTGTTTGTAGTCTTCTCCTAACCTGTGCCTTAACTTTATATCAAAGGTCTTTTGAAAGCAGGCTATATTGTGAGTAAGATTTTCACATGGTATGATGATTTTCTATAGACACAGTATATGATCAAGTATTTTAAAACTTGTGATTGAACCTCTTTGACTTCTAAGAATGAATTGAGCAGAAATGCTGCATGACATTTGTAATCTAAGTGATATTTTGTCTCTCAGGTGTGATAAGGAGAATGCCTTGACTCTTTATCCCTGGATTCACCAGTTCAGTAATAACAAAACATCCTCTGATCAGACAAGACCTGTGTCCTTTCCTGATGTCAATCCACAGAGTCTTCCAGAAGACTCAGACTTTTCTATGGTCGCTGGAGACTTTCAAGAAGTATACAGTGATCCTGGTGAGTTTATCAACAAATTGATATTTATCCATTGGAAATTGATTGCATCATTGTGCTGTATTTTCTGTATTTTATATTTACAATACTATTTTAAATTCAGATTTAAATTTAAGTTTGAATTGGGTTTAGAAATAGATGTTTCTATTTAGTTTTTCATTCATTTATTCATTTTCTTTTCGGCTTAGTCCCTTTATTAATCTGGGGTCGCCACAGTGGAATGAACCGCCAACTTATCCAGCATATATTTTACGCAGTGGATGTCCTTCCAGCTGCAACACATCACTGGGAAACACCCATACACTCTCCTTCATTCACACACATACACTACGGACAATTTAGCTCACCCAATTCACCTACTGTATACCGCATGTCTTTGGACTTGTGGGGGAAATCGAAGCACCCGGGGAAAACATGCAAACTCCACACAGAGATGCCAACTGACCCAGCCGAGGCTCAAACTAGCGACCTTCTTGCTGTGAGGCTCTCGTGCTACCCACTGTGCCACCGTGACCCCCTGTTTAGTTTTTATATATTTATTTTTAGTTTAGCAGAGTTAACAGAAACTTCCAGTGTAGACCAAAGTGAAGTTAAATGTTGGCCCAGTTTACATAAACTCTTGTGCTGACCTCATATTAATAAAAATGCTTATTTTAACAAAGATTGCAACTTAAAAGTATGAACATAAAAATTAAAAAATTAGACAAACTCTTATTTTACAGCTTATTTTTTGTCATATTGAAATTTCACTTTACAATTTGTTTTTTGACCAATAGTTTTAGTAACAGTTTTCAAATACAACACTAACCTTTGGCTAGATGTTGGAAATTTGGTAGAATGGAAATGTAGAGTGAACATATATGAAACTTAAACATAATTTTATCCCCCTTACAGAAATGTGGGATTGTGTCGCTACTTGTTTCTTCATTGACACTGCCCACAATGTTCTTGATTACATTGAAACCATCTGGAATATTCTAAAGCCTGGTGGTGTTTGGTTGAATTTGGGTAAGTCACAGATTATGTATAATCCTAATCATTTTCAGTCAAATAATATGTACTTATCAAGCGCTGAATTTGTAGGTATAGTTGAAATTTTTTTGTTCGTTTGTTCTCAAAGGTCCACTTCTTTACCACTATGAGAATATGGCTAATGAATTATCCATAGAGCTGAGCTATGAAGACATAAAGGCTGTTGCTATGAAATATGGATTTGTCCTGGAGGTAAATAATAACTGTTTTCCTCCAAGATATTTGTATTTATAAGAATAAAGTGTGTTGTTAAATGTAGAATAACGTATTTCTTTATTTTTTTAATTAACAGTTGGAGAGGGAGTCTGTTCCTAGCACATACACAGAGAACGATCGCTCCATGCTTAAGTACCTTTATGACTCTGTCTTTTTTATTGTACGGAAACCTGCAGAACAGTTGATCAATGGAGATAAGGCACTTAAAGATAGCCAGACTGAAGATTCTTCACACACAAAAAACTCAACATGACCATTAAATGGATGGCTGAAGCTCTGGATGATATCACAGACAACCGGCCCAATAATAACTTATGGATTTCAATAATTTTAGCAACTTCCTGATAATACAAAAAGACTGGAGCTTTATTATGTGCTGAATTATTTCAGATTTACCAAAAAAAGTATGTCATGTTTTGGTGCCTCATTTAACAGTCATGTTCCTCAGGTTTTGGGTGCTGCTTCACTGTATGCTAATGCCACTTATCACTCGACAAGTATATTTCAGTGTTTTTCTTGCAGTTGTTTACATTAATATCTTCCATGTCCAAAATCGTAGAGTGACAGACTCTGGATCTTAAACAGATACTCCTCCAGCCTCTTTGAGGAAATTTGCTGGCCATCACAATTGTAATAGTTGGCAGCGCTGAAATAAAGTTGTTTTAAACTTACATGATTTTCATGATCTTGTACATATAATGTAATAAAATTTTTACAAACACAAACTGGAAAAGGCTTATTGTTTTATATGAAAGGCTTTTATAAACCGTTGGGTTTATTATTTGTCACACAAATGCGACAATAACGTTTGTGATGTTGGTTAACTCTTTTGCACTTTTTATTGTCTTTTTTCATGTTATTTCTGCATGTTACAATGCACACAACAGAAATAAGTATGTTTAATAAACTTTTAATTTTTATTCTGACTTCTTTTTTTACACTATAAATACAGAGAATAGTTCACTCAGGACCTGTTCCAGTTGAAACCCTTTAAAACCTTAATATTTCATTCAGTCTTTGTTATCATTTATTTATTTTATTTTTGGCTTGGTCCTTTTATTAATCAGGGGTCGCCACAGCAGAATGAACCGCCAACTTATCCAGCATATGTTATTACGCAGCGGATGCCCTTCCAGCTGCAACCCAGTACTGGAAAACACCCATACACTCTTGCATTCACACACATACACTACGGCCAATTTAGCTTATTTAATTCACCTATAGCGCATGTTTTTGGACTGTGGGAGAAACCAGAGCACCTGGAGAAAACCCACGTGAACATGGGGAGAATATGCAATCTCCACATAGAAATGCCAATGGCCAAGCCGGGACTCAAACCAGCGACCTTCTTGCTGTGAGGTGACAGTGCTAACCCCTGAGCCACCGTGTCGCCCCAGTCTTTGTTATGTGGTTTCCAATTTGTTGGCAAGGTTTCACAGATTTAAGCAGGTTTTAAAAGTATATATATATATATATTGGCACATCTGGCACTCCACATGTTTGGCATGAGGAGCTAGTAAACACTTTCTGTTGTTGCACATACACGTTGAGACTAGTGACTTCACTGTGCAGTGAATATATATATATATATATATATATATATATATATATATATATATATATATATATAATGTATTTATTAAATTTTCAGGTAATACAGATACAACAACAAACAAGTGAACAGAACGGGGGGAGAAAAAAATTTAATATTATTAGGTCAATTAAACAAAATTTAAAAAAACGATCAATAAATCTAGAGATATTGCATATTTATACAGCCCACACCTTCACAAAATCTGGCCTCATCAATCATATGCTGGTCCTGCTCAATCAACCCTCTGATGAGTTTGGAGGTTATGTTTAAACCCATATGCAACAAAAATGGATCCTACTACCTCTCATGAAATAAAACATCTTTGATGTGTAAAACACGAGTTAAGTAGTCCAGTGGTACATATTCAAGTATTACCCTGTGCCATAAAGACTTTGTAAGAGTTTTGTCCGTTATCCAGTTCAGGAGAATACATTTTTTTGCACAAAATGTCAGGAACTTGTAAAGTGTTTTTTATGTTTGTTAATTTTTTAATTGTATTAATTGTATGTGTTATTATTAGTAATATGTATGATGTAATATATAATATTTAGCTGTTTCCTTTATAAAAGCATAAACCGTGGCATAAACACTGTTGGTGTTGTTCGACCTCTCTGGCCACAGAGGGCGCTGTATTCACCCATGCGTTTCAACTTCATTTACGACACCAATGTCGTAAACAGCTGGGGAACTCCATGCATCTGCGAACTAAACAGCTACACTTTTAGAGTTTAAACTTCAACATTTTGAAAATATTTGGTCGCACACATGACCAAACGGACAGCGGAAAAGGTTTTGTCGCCTGAAGTCCCTCATAAAAGATGTTTTTGTTCTGTCTCCAACAAACCGGTCGGAGGCGTGAATGTGATCCAAAACGCCTCGCTATTAACATTAGATGAACAGAGCTGCAGGAAAAGACCGAGCACTGTCGAAGACCAGCTGGACACTGATAAATTGCCAAGAAAAGTGGCTGCAAGCGGGGTTAATGCAGTGACGGCTGAGAAGAACACATGCCAGTCTAGAACATTCGAGGAGGAGGAGGAAGAGGATGATGGCAGACCTGTGAAGCGACGGTCATCACGCGCGCTTCAGCCTGAGTCAAACAAACAGCCATACGAACAAAACAAACACACTGCAGTAGACAAGGTAAACTTTCACATAAATGTGTTAAAACCTGTATTTGTGGTGTCCAGAAGAACAAGGTGCAATGATAACTGATGAACATGAGGTGGCGGTGCACCACCAAATTAATATCCATATTGAGGTAAAGTTGGTTTTATATTCACACATTCGGACTTTCTCCTTAATATAGTTTCGGAAGTATTAGTATAGCAGTAATTTAGTATTAATATAGTTTTAAAGGTATTATTTTGCTAATTCTAAATAGTGGAAACATATTTTCAGCCAATGGCTATCAAAGTACAACATTGTTCACAGTCGAATAAATAGTGCTAATGTTGTTTTGAAGGCATACTTGCATGTGATTTCAGACCGAATATTCAAAGTACCATGGTAAACAATATAGGGAGCATATCACAAGTTTTTTTTTTTTTTTTTTTTTGTTAACAAGAACCAGCATGTACAGTTTTTCCTTATACAACTAAATCACTTTACATATCTTAACAAGAATAGAATAAATGTGAAAGAAAAAAAAAAAACAGAGGAAAGGGTACATAATTATCAAATTACATACAAATATATTACGCACATATTTCCAATTTAGGTTATGAACAAGAGTTATTAAATGGACTTTTACTACAGGAAATGCGTGTATACAAACAATTTTATGCAAAAATGTTAAAGGAGGAGCAGATATTAACTGTTTTAATTGCTTTTCTATTTTTAGACTTAGAAATTACTTTTATATACATTGGAATCTCTTTTTCTAGCTCCATGAAGAGAGGTTTGCTTTTGGCAAACTTGTATTTATGTATGTGAAATTTACATAATAATAAAATAAAGTTTATAATAAAACCAGCATCTTTTAAAGAGTGATCCTTAACATAATAACCCGAAATCACATGTTTATAAGATAAGGTAAATGATTTAAAAATATTATGAGCAAAAAAGTCGGGTATATTGGCAAGACCAAAAAAAATGTGAAATGGTTTCATTAAAGCTTTCACAAAAGCAGCATTGTAACTCAATATCAATTAAAAAGTTTTGTAGAAATATTTTTGTGGGAACTCTATGAAGTAATTTAAATGATATTTCTTTAGCCTTATTTGTAATGAAACATTTTTGAGCTAATGACCATACTTGAGTCCAGTTTACATTATTAAATATATTGTTTCAGTAAAAAACAACATATGGTGAGCATGTCACAAGGTGTCACTAAACAAATGTGCGAATATAAACCAACTTTACCTCAATAACACCTTAGGTTACTTTTATTCATTTATATTATATTTACTTTTATATAATTTTTTTTGTTTTGTTTTTTGACTGGAAATAAATGACACAGCCTTCTCCCAAAAGATAATAAGATGATCCATCATTGTGAAAAAAATATCTCAGCTTTTATTTACATTTGAACAAAAACTTTTTAAGTCATAATTGGCCAGGGGTATGAATAATTTCGGGCTTCACTGTATAGTCAGATATTTGAGCATATTGAAAGTGTAGGGACATCAACACAGGTATGAAAAGTGCAGCGCTTCATGTGAAGGTGCAATTTTCTTGCCATGTATTTCTCAATATGATTCTCTTGCAGCATTTAAGTAGTCCTGGGAAGTTTGTATACAAGTTGGCAAGTCGGAATAATGGTGTCAGGCACGTTCAAGTCACTGAGGTCAAATTTGTGGATAAAAGTGTCTGCCAAATGGTTAAATGTTAAATAAAAAGTAAAATAAAACAATTTATTTAGTAAATGTAAATCTCAGATTTTTCTAAATGGACATATTGTGTAAACCAAAAATGATGCGACTTAAGACAATACATTTATACCTATAGCTAGGCAAGGGACGATAACCGTTTTCAAGGTATACTGCGGTTTGGAAAAGTCAAGGTTTTAAAACCGTCAAAATTTTCCTAACGTATTTTCCTATCGAATGTGTACGCTGTTTTATTTATTTATTTATTTATTTGTTAGTTTTTTAGGACAACAGTATCTCCAGCAAAAAAGATATCCAAAGATGCCTTTTTAAATTGTAAAAAGAAATCTGTATTTTTGAAACAAATGAAGACAGCAGAAGTCAAGGATTCATTTTAATTATTTAGCTGACATGTTTACTGCTCCAAAATACTGTAAATGTTTCTCAAAATAAAATATGTGTTCAAAGGAGAAAAAAGTTTTTGTTTTTTACCCAGACATTTAAAAAGAATATATTTTAAAACAGTAATCACAATACCGTGATATTTATGTCCAAGGTTATCATACTGTCAGAATCTTGCCCATGCCTATAGCATGAGGGTGCACAGTGTTGCAGCATGTTAGGATAACTCATGGGCTGTATCTGAAATTGCCCCTTTACAGAATTAAAAATGTAAGCGGAATTAACACACCCCTTCTGTATCTTCTTGTAATTTATCAAAGGTAGGTACAACTCCATTTTGTGCTGACAAAACAAAAATGACTTGAACACACAGCATGTGTGTTTAGAACAAGTCGAATGTGGCTTTTAGGTATGCATATCTGTGCTAATTGCTCCATCTTTCATTCTGTCATTCTTTCTGTCTCACCTCATATGTTTTTGTTTAAATTAGTGTATAACTTCTACACATCACCCTTGTTGGTGCAGGTTTTTGCTTTAGTGAATGCTTTGGATATTTAGCTTTGCTTCTGTGTGTTTCTCTAGGTGATGCATTTAGATGAGGACCTCTCTTCATTCAATTCCTTCCAGTTCTGGCGGGTTCCTCTGCCCGAGCTGGACCTGTCTCTCCTGGAGGCTGAACCCTGCTCAGAGACAATGGAAACCTGAGGACGTCGCCAGCGTACAAAAAACAAGTTCGGTCTTGTAGAGTAGTTGTTCTAGCTTCTGCCAAATTACCTGACTGGACATGATGAGACGATTTCCCCCTGATCTCCACAAGATGAACTTCTGAACAAAGCCCAGTGCTGTGTAATGTGTGGAGGCCTGCAGCAGACGCTTTCCTTCTGCTGGGAACACATGATGGTCACATGACGTCGTATTCATCTGCAGCAGTCATCAAGTGTTCGGAAGTGTGAAAGCGTATATACTGCATATTGGATTGATTTTGTTTTTTTAATGTCTGTCAGTAGCTGTGAAGGGGATGCACAAACTTGTACTGAGCCACATTTCTTTAGGCACTGTTATGTTGATGGTGTTCAGTAGGTATTTACACTTTTAATCTTTAGTTAATACTTTGTTTTATTTTGGAAACCATAGGGCATTGTTTCTTTCCACAGCAGGTGGTACTTTGTGAGAGTTTGTATGTTCCTGTGAACAGTGTTTTAATGGCTGTATTTTTGAAATTGCACAACAGCAATAAAAGGACTTTTTTTTTATACATAATATTGGCTCTCATTGTCTTTTGGTGACCCGTCTGATTTTACGATTCTTCTTTTTAGGTTAGTTTGTCATACAGTTTATGATTGCTTTTACAGTTGGACTGTTGATTTCTTTCTTCATCCAGAGGACATGAAGCATTCCTGTCTACAACCTGCTTTGTCAGGTGACTCTGACCTTTGATCTAAAAGTGATTGTGAGCTGCAGACATGCCACCTTTATCAGTAGATTGCATCGCCATTGATCAGCATGAAGAGATAGTCCTGCTCATCTGCTAAGCTAAAGCAAGCATGCAAGTACTAGGGTAAGCCAATTTTTGTTTCTTCATGCTGCTGTTTGGGTTGTTCTCCTATAGGGTAGGTAATTATGTATTATTTGCAGGCTTTTTAATAAAAAGTTAATTGAATAGCTCAGTATATAGAGACTTTAACCTCTTTCTAAACATATGGACAAGTTTCTTTTTGTACTTAAATGGCATGTGTGATAAACAGTAATATTGTTAGGCTAGTTCTTGATGGCATAATTTATAGAATTTAGTATTGATATTTTATAACTTTCAGCATTAATGTTATGGAAAGTGAAGAAAATATGTTTTTAATGCATTAATGTTGAGTAATAATGTAGGACTGATATTTTTATAAAATACATGATAGATTTTTATATCTAATATGTATTTATTATCTCAATGTTTTTTTAAATATAGATATTATAGTTTTTTTTGTTTTGTATTATGTATTTTTAGAACATACAGTTGCAATCAGAATTATTGAACCCCCTTTGAATTTTTTTTTTCTTTTTTAAATATTTCCCAAATGATGTTTAACAGAACAAGGAAATTTTCACAGTATGTCTGATAATATTTTTTCTTCTGGAGAAAGTCTTATTTGTTTTATTTCGGCTAGAATAAAAGCAGTTTTTAATTTTTTAAAACCCATTTTAAGGTCAAAATTATTAGCCCCTTTAAGCTATATATTTTTTCGATAGTCTACAGAACAAAACTATCATTATACAATAACTTGCCTAATTACCCTAACCTGCCTAGTTAACCTAGTTAAGCTTTTAAATGTCACTTTAAGCTGTATAGAAGTGTCTTGAAAAATATCTAGTAAAATATTTACTGTCATCATGGCAAAGATAAAAGAAATCAGTTATTAGAGATGAGTTTTTAAAACTATTATGTTTAGAAATGTGTTGAAAAAAATTTCTCTCTGTTAAACAGAAATTGGGGAAAAAAATAAACGGGGGCTAATAAATCAGGGGGTTGAATAATTCTGATTGCAACTGTACATGGCATAGATTTCAGGGGGGAGATATGTAGATTCATTTAATGTATTCGAATGGGAGTATATCATAGCTTTTTTTAATATCAGGGTGTACTCTGGGTCTTAAATTTAAAAAACAAAATTTTAGGTCTTAAAAATTCTTAAATTCACTGAAATATTGTGGTGTAGGCCTTAAATCATTTTAAACAGCTCTTAATTTTGCTTTATCCAAGTAAAGCTACTCAGTCGAGCTGACATCCATCCAATGGCCAACAATACATCTTAATAAATCCTTATTTTTTATATTTAAGTTTTTATTGCAAAAAAGATACAGTACAATTCACAACATATGTTAGACATTTTTACAGCGAATTCCCCAAATTAAATTCTCTAATCAGAGGGAAAACCCTGAATAAGTATAAAATTTCATTCTTGATGGTCTTAAAAGGGTCTTTAAAAGTCTTAAATTATTCTTGATGAAACCTGGAGAAACCATGTAATATATAATACATATGTAATTGTTAACCTTGAGTGATAATATATCAAAGATGTTTTCAAATAGTATTAACATTTAAGATTATCTCTGACTCTTTTTCTTAACATATTGTTACCTTACATTTTTGGATTAAATGCTGCGTGAAAATTTCAAATAAAAAACATTTTTCTTAAATGTGATCATTATATTGTTTGTAAATTTGCATGGCTATGCAATGTCGATGCCCTACATGTTTAAATGATGGCAACTGCATGTTTCTATAAAAAAAAAAAAAAAAAAAATCAGCCATTAGCTACACATTAGCCTGATTTTCTATATATCAGATAAGATTAACAACAGCAGCTCGTCAGTCATCTTGATGCGCCTGTGTAGCTCGGGAAGATTAATCTAGAAGGCGCTATAACAATGAGAAAAGTTTGACATAAAAGTAATATATCTTGCTTTTGCCTATTTAATTATTTTTTAATGAGTACTGGCTTGAGCATATATGCAAATAAACCTCCTTGCAATTCAATTATTTGCTTATTTAGGCATGGGACGATAACCATTTTCAAGGTATACCACGGTTTGGAAAAGTCAAGGTTTTAAAACCACCAAAATTTTATGTTATACCGTTCCTACGATATATGTAAGATTTTTTTTTTTTTTTTTTTTTTTTAGGAAAACAGTATCTCTAGCATAAAAGATAACCAAAGATGCCTTTTTAAATTGTAAAGAAATCTGTTTTTACAACTGAAGAAGACAGCAGAAGTCAATTGAAAAAGTCATTTGAGTTGTTTAGCCTGACATGTTTACTGTTCCAAAATGTTTTAAATGTTTCCTAAAATAGAATATATATTGTGAAAATATTGTGTTCAAAGGGGTAAAAAGTTTTTGTTTTTTACCCAGACATCTAAAAAGAATATATTTTAAAGCATTAATCACAACACCTTGAAACAGTGTTATTTTTATCCAAGGTTATTATCATATTGTCAGAATCATATACCGGCCCATGCCTATTTTTATTACGAAGCAATGCTAATTTTCCTAACCAAACACTGACTGTTTGTAAGTGGATCTTGTGACAAGACGTTTGTCCTCCCGTTATTTGCGTTCCTCAGCTACCTGCCTGCGTTTAGTTTGTCACTCACGCACTTGTTGAAGCCAATACGGTCGCATAACAATAAGCAAAAAGAAACAAAAACGTATCCATTTCATGACATATGAAAAGCATTTCGAAATTTATACTGGAAGCAAGTCAAGAATGAAGTTGTTTATGCAACTACAATTGGTCTCTCTTGAATAAGCACGACCTTCCCAGAAGTTCGTAGTTAAAGCTCCAGTTGCGTGTCCACACTCGACACATTACAGCCAGTGGTAAAGACCACCCACTTCCCAGCACATCGCATCTCTTCAATTATGCGTGTTTCACGCAGGAATATGAGTACCATTTCGCGGGATCTATGGAAAGCATGACTGGGAAAACGAGACTGTCACACAGGTAAACAAAGAGCTATCCAGAGCCTTAGTGTATGCTATCTCGGTAAATAACCGTATGCTGTCTGAAACTAAAAGTTATGTCCTACAGGGTTTTTCTTTAAGGCATGTTAAAACTTGTCTCACCCCTCATTCCACACAGGACTGTTGTTTTGCATGCGTACTTACAGCACTTTGCGATTTATTTTGGTTAAAGTGCACAGATCTAATGCGGCTCATCATCAGGTTGTACAGTAGTGAAAGTACAGTATGTTTCAGACACTGTTTTGGTGCGGACGCCCTCCACCCTTTTATTAGTGCTTCATTTCTTCGGCTAGATGGCGGTATTTTCGGCTAGGAATTTAGTTGATCATAATTTCACCTAATAATTCCCGGAAAAGGATGTATAGACGTGACTTTCCAAACTCACGCTAAAGCATTGTTGTTTTCCTTCTGCAAGGCTTGAGAGTGTTCCTGGCAAGTGTTCATGACTGACTCACCCATCTGACAAGGAGATTTGAGGAGACATGGTATGTTGAAGTTTGCACACAACAAAAATCACATTAAAAAAAACAAGCAAACATTTAACTAGCTGTACAATATTTATGAAGGCCTTTTTCATTTATGCATCTTGTACTTTTCATTTTATGTTTTACACCTGACAAAAACTTTTGTTATTATATATTTTTTCTCTGTATATTTTTATTTCGCTTTATTTTTCTTTGTTTTAGTTTTAATAGGCTTAAACCGAATGCTTCAACGTATATATTAGTTGCCAAAGCAACATTTTTAATCTAGTGTTTTTTTATTTGATTTAAATCAAACTTTAAGGTAACCACTGTCATTTTAATCATTTATTAAATACAATAAACTACTATTATGAGAAACTATTATAAATGTTGTTATACCTATAATAGTTGCTCATATTAGTATGTTTATACTATGCCAAACATCTCTATTTCTTTTAGTCTAGATGCACTTGGATTCAGGCCACATTTTGCAAGCGAGAATGTGTCAGATTTCTGCCAGCCTCACGTGATCATCACAGGTGTGCTTAATAATCTCGGTCGTCATATCTGTGTATTATCTTTTAGCAATAATAATGTGAGTTAATCAGCTGCAGTCAAGGTTACATATTTTGTGTTTAAAGACCATTATAAATGTCAACTTTTACTGTTTTGCAGGTGTTATCCAGTGTGTCAAGTGTGCCAAAGCTTAGTAAGGTATTCTTTACTTTGATCATCAGTATCTGCATGTGCTAATTTATTTCCATACACATAGATTTTTAAAAATATGTAAGTCTGAAGGGATGGAAATGCATTTTATGGAATGTTGCCATATTTAATATAAATGATTTATTAGTGCACATATATATTTTTTTCATGTGGCCTTATAATCTTTTTTTTTTTTTTTATCATTTTCTGTTAGCAACCGTTTATTGCGTTTTTTTTCCGGAAACAATAAAAAAAAAAAAAAAAAAAAAAAAAAAAAAACAAGTGCAAATTTAAACCCACTCCCACCCCTGGTAGACTTCAAAAGATGAATAAATAATAATAAACAAATCAATAAAATAATTTTTACAAAGAAAATTGACAAAGATTTTAAAAAGGATGACACAACATCAAAAGCTGAATGCCACATACTGAAAGTTTTCGCATTAGCTCCCTGTATACGAGAAGTTGAGAGTTCCATCGAGAGAATGTCCAACAAATACACAGTCCAGGTTCGTCTGTCCATTGTGTGAGGAGGATTCTAGCGGTTGACCAGCAATTATTTTACTGCTGTAAAAGCAGTTAACAGAAGACATCTTTGTTGAATGGACAAAGTGAGGTCCCAAAAGTCATTCATGAAAAAATGGCGTAAAGTCAAACATATCCCAGTTCTCAACAAATATGATGGATCCTGTGAGAGTCCAGAAAGGTGAGAGAGAGGGATAATTCCAAAAAAAAGAAAAAAAAGTGCCTAAAGATTCTTGTGAACAGAGATTACAGTTAGAAGAAGATGAGAGATTCATATAAAAACGTTTTCTTTGGAGTCAAGTAAAACCTATGCAACAATTTCCAATGAATCATTTGGTGGTTAGGATTTTAGAAGACAATTTAAACATCTCCCATACCTGATCTGAAAATAAAACGTGTACATCCCCATAAGGTCCTTAGCCCAAACAGTTGTAATAGATGAAGGTTTGTATGAATGCTCAAGAAGAAAGAAATAGAATGCCCTCATAATCTTTAATTAAAATAACTCTCCAATAAAGAATGACATAGTGCATCTGAAATCACATAATGAGCAGGTAGTACATTTAAATTTGAACTTATTTCACAACATAAAAAAGTATGCTCTATGTAGTATGTATGAAAATCAGACATGCTACATCTGCTACATATTGTTATTACAAAACCTACCAGCATCAGCATGCTATTTCATTTGTTATCCCTGTAATTCTATTTAGAAAAGACATGGGGATTCACTTCTTGAAATCAGAAAATCTTAAATGGTTTAAAACCGTGTATTTTATTCCTCATTAGACTTGCATCATCTCTTTCCTCAGATGCTGTTGTGGGAGGCTAATCGCAGAGCATGTGGGCCCATACTCTGGTTTGCTGGTACATGACCCTGGGTCTGGCTCTCCAGAAGAGGAGGAGTGGTCTGTGCTGCAGCACACCAGCCTCAGCCCCACTGATGCCTTCGGATCACTGGACTTCCAGGGCAGCTCAAAGCGTGCGTGTCGTGCTAAGGTTGGTGTACACAGATATAAAATCTCACTCAATGTGTAGATATTTTTTTGCTGATTATAGGTATACTTCACCTAGAAATTAAATATTTCTCATAATTTACTCACCCTTCACTTGTTTAAAACCTGTTTGAAGTTCTTTCTTCTGTTAAACACAATAGATGATGCTTTGAAGAATGTTGAAAACTGGTAGCCATTGTCTTCCATAGTATTTTATTTCCTATTATGGATGTCAAGGGCTACCGGGTTCCAACTTTCATCAAACTATTTTCTTTTGTATTCAGCAGTAAACAGAAACTCAAGTGATCTGAAACAACTTGAAGTTGAGTAAATTATGAACAAGTTTTCATTTAACAGTTTTATAATATAGGATGCATTTTTCTCCCACAGTATGTGCGTCTTTCCTGTGACTCTCCGCCAGAGCTCCTGCTTCAGCTGATGCTGAGAGAATGGCACATGGAGATACCCAAACTGGTGATCACCGTACACGGAGGGACAGATAACTTCCCTCTGTCTCCACGGGTGTGCCAGGCCTTCAGCACTGGGCTCGTCACAGCTGCAGAGAGCACTGGAGCATGGATACTGACAGATGGCATTAATACAGGTTGGAATATATGCACTTTTCATGCTTTTCATTTTGACTTCGCACTGTTTCACAGATACTGCTGTAGAGTTCCTATAACTTATTTTTTCATGGAGAGTTTCTACATGCTGTAATTCATTTATTTTTGTTGATATACTTGTAGTTTTGTTAAATATTTATGCTATAGTATTTATTTATATGTGTGTATATATATATATATATATATATATATATATATATATATATATATATATATATATATATATATATATATATATATATATATATATATATATTTGTATTTATTTATTTATTTATTTATTTATTATTTTTAAATTGGCTGTTAATTTTAGAGTTTCAGTTTTCATATTAGTTGAAGTTTTTGTTATTATTATTATTATTATTATTATTATTATTATTTCAATATTTGGGGTTTTAACCCTCTAGCATTGCTCATTTTGTCTCCAAAATGTGTTAATAAAATATACAAAACAAAATATAAAAATTACAAATTCATTGGAATGAATGACACATGGTGACATTTGTGCCACTTGCTCACTCAAAACTCAAAACAAATGTAGATGTTTTGAAAAATCTAAATGGTTGTTTAAAAAAAGTAATTATTGACTACGAAGTACATTGAATCAGATAACTCAAATAAAAAGTTGAAATCAAGTCATAACCAGATGAATGGAGTTCGTGCATATTATTATTACATTTTGTTGTTCAAGATCATCAATGTTTAGTTTTAGTATCTACAGTATTTCAGCTAAATATGTTTAATCTTGTTAGCTTAATTGTCAAGGCAACATTTTTACATATAAGTTATTTCAATTAATTAATCGACTAATAATTATCTTTTATTTACATTTCATTTATTTGATAGTTTTCTTAGTTTAGTTAACAATAACAACTCTAATCTTATTTCTCCATGTATCTAGGTGTGTCCAAGTATGTTGGCGACGCTGTAAAAATGTATGGGTCACATGACCACAGGAAGAGGAATGTTGTAGGCATCACACCCTGGGGGATTATTGAGAATAACAGTGACCTTATTGGCCGGGATGTGAGTTTTGCATTTCTACACGATTACCATCTCACAAATTACACGATTATGATAAATAAGTTCAGTTAGGAATCTAAATAAATGATACATTTTACTTGTGGCCATAGAGTTTTGAATGCCACTGACTGCGTAATGTTCTTAAAGAGATAGTTCACACAAAAATGATAATATACTCACTATTTACTCACTCTCAAATGGTTTTAAACAGTTGTTAGTTTTTTTTCTCTGTTGAACACAAACGAAGTTATGAAGAAAGCTGAAATCCTGTAGCCACTGACTTCCATAGTAGACTTCGAAAACATATACTATGGAAGTCAGTGGTTACAGGTTTTTAGTTTTCTTCAAAATATCTTCTTTTGTCTTCAACATAAGGAAGAAACTTAAACAGGTTTGTAACAAGTAAAAGTAGAGTAAATAACGACAGAAGTTTTATTTTTGGGTGAACTATCCCTTTAAGCATGTTCTCCATAATGTTTTTGGGTTTTATTGATTTCCTTTGTTCTGGTTATATCAGGGTTTGAGGCATTACCAGGCTTTAGGAAATCCTCTGAGTAAACGTGCCAGTCTGAACGGGATGCACTCACATTTCCTCTTAGTTGATGATGGAACTATGGGTAAATCAGGTTGTCAAATAGAACTGAGGAAGAAACTGGAAAGGCATATTCACTATCAGAAGATCCACCCTAGTAAGAGTTTTAATCATGCATGTGCCAGCTGTCATAGAGTTAAAAGATATGTGCATGTGTGATGTATATACTGTATGTGTGTGCGTGTTGATTTCAGGGCTGCCTCAGCATGTGCCTTTAGTGTGTGTCGTAGTAGAAGGTGGTCCTGCCGTCCTCTCTGTTGTGCTGGAATATGTGTGCAGAACGTCTCCTGTCCCTGTGCTGGTGTTTGAGGGAACAGGGAGAGCTGCAGACATGCTGGCTTTAATACACAAACAAACAGCTGTAGACAGGTAAATGTGAATTGAGGGAATATTTGGGTTACCATCTACCTGTCCAAGTCCAAGCCTCTACTCATTTTAATTGAGTAAACTCCCAGTAGCCTTTTTTGACCAATGTTCGGTCATTTCACTCACTAAAGTGAATCTTTTACATAATCATGGTGTTTACTACGGTCTCTGAACTTGCAATATATTGATATATTAAACTCTGAACAATATATTAATGATTTATAAAAGCAGAATCACCGTCTGACTATACAATGCTATCTCACGCCAATTCGTAACTTTTTGATTTAGTGGTGAATTTGTATGATCTCATTCGTACATTTTAGTACAATTTGCTCATCAAACTGGGTTTGGTGCCAAAAAAATCAAACATTTTTGTACGACTGAACTCGTGGATTCTTACAAATTAGCCACTAAACTGACTAAATGTAAATCAGTTCTGTTTCTTTGTGAGATTAGGTTGAATCATCTGTCATTAGGCATGGATATAAACATTACATTCATGATTTTCAATAGTATTACAGCACATTGTGAGCATATTTGTGCTATGTTTTTTTTTTTTTTTTTGCTTTTGGCCTCTGATAGAACATTTGGACCCAGAAATCTTGATTCTTGAATGACTGTTATTTTTGTGTGAACATGTATGTGTCACAGAAAGTTGGATTCTGATATTAAAGAGGACGTCCTGCTGAGGATTCAGGAGACGTTTGGAGTTGAGAGATCAGAATCCATTGAACTCCTTGATATTCTTTTGGAATGCATGGAGCATAGAGAGCTCGTGAGTCATTTATGTTTTTGCACTGTCTGGAATTGTTCATCCAGTGGCATGCAGCGGTCAAATATTTCTGTATATTGACCACTAACCAATGTTATTGAGCATTTTCCAGAGGAGCTTGTTTACTTACTCTGCTAGTCCCATGGTTGTTGTATCACTCAGCAGTCTTTTTGTTCTTCATAAAATAATTGGTAAGACTTTATATTATATTTAAAAAAAATGGTCCATTAGTTAATGTTAGTTAATGTACAATTAGTAATACATATATTATGGTATTTTTTCAGCTTTGCTAACCTAATGTTATTTAAATTAAATAATGTTAATTCATGTTAACTCACTGTGCATTAACTAATGTTAACAAGCACAACTTCAGGTTTTAATAATGCATTAGTTAATGTTGAACTATAGATAATAAAGGCTTTACAAGATTATTATACTTAGTAAATACATTAACTGACATTAACTAAGGGTGGCACGGTGCCTCAGTGGTTAGCACTGTCACCTCGCAGCAAGAAGGTCGCTGGTTCAAGTTCTGGCTGGACCAGTTGGCATTTCTGTGTGGAGTTTGCATGTTCTCCCCTTGTTCGTGTGGGTTTTCTCTGGATTCTCCGGTTTCCCCCACAGTCCAAAGACATGCGCTATAGGTGAATTGAATAAACTAAATTGGCCGTAGTGTATGAGTGTGTGTGAAGGTGAGCTTATATGGGTTTTTCCCAGTACTGGGTTGCAGTTGGAAGGGCATCCGCTGTGTAAAACATATGCTGGAAAAGTTGGCGGTTCATTCTGCTGTGGCAACCATTGGTAAATAAGGGACTAAGCCAAAAGAAATGAATGAATAAATGAATGAACATTAAATAATGGATCATTATTCTAAAATGTTACCAACATATTACTTAAAATAATTACTAAATTCAGTTGGTGGTTCATTTGGCTATGGCAAACCCAGATTAATAAAGGGACTAAGCCAAAAATGAATGAATGAATGAATTACTAAATTAATGAAATAGTTTGTAATGTTTAAATATAAATTGTATTAATAGTATTATTAATACTCTACCTTACTTTACTATACTGTATTAAAGTTTACATCTTGTTTCCAGTCACTTTGTCTGGGTTTATTTTCATATTATCTCGCTTTCACTGTTTGTTTTCTCACCATAGTTCACCATGTTCTGACCCATTAAAGAAGCTTTTTAATGTAGGTGCACAATTAATGAATAAATTCAGTAAACAATACTCCAGAAGCACAAACAAGGCCTTCCAATGAACATCTACTGCTCTGAGTTTAGCATTATATTTTATTAAACATATTTAATTTATTTATATTTGGCTCTATTTATTATATTTTACTTGATTTGTGTACATTTTAACTGCTGTGAGGTTAAAACATATCCAAATGTAGAGCCAGTTTAATATTAATTTAATTTTCCTCCAAATGCACTTTTATTTCTTCATTAATTAGTTTTCGGTTTTTAATTTATATCAGGAGCACCTACTGTTATTAGTTATACAATCAAAAGTGTCTCCAATTAATTGATGCTCAGTAGGATCCCTATCAAGTATGTTTTCTTCAAAATTGGTTTGGTTTTCTGTTAAAAGTACAACATGCAAAATATTATTGTTGTAATTATTCATTAAAGAAATA
Organism: Danio kyathit; assembly: GCA_903798195.1. Lineage (NCBI taxonomy): Eukaryota > Metazoa > Chordata > Actinopteri > Cypriniformes > Danionidae > Danio > Danio kyathit. The sequence continues at coordinate 31,077,875 of LR812523.1, forward strand.
AATTATATAAGTATTGTTATTATTAATAAGTACATTGTACTGTACAGTAATATTTATTATATCTGTCCGTTTAAGACAAATTCTCAAGGAGATGCTTGTTTCTTTTTGTTCTATTTGTAGGTTTTTCTTAAATAAAATGATAAAATGCTGTTCAAGTGACTTGATGTAGCTCTGGAGATGAAGTTCTTGTCTTGTCAATATGCAGTAACAAATATTTAATTCAATTCATCTTTATTTCTATAGTGCTTTTACAATGTAAGATTGTGTCAAAGCAGCTTAATCTAGAAGTTCTAGTAAATTAAAAAACCGTCAGTAGTTTCAGATTGAAGTTCAGTTCATTCATATCATGTCATTCATTCATTCATTCATTCATTCATTCCATTCATTCATTTCCTTTTCAGCTTAGTCCTTTTAGTAATCCGGGGTCGTCCACAGCGGAATGACTGCCAACTTATCCAGCACATGTTTTACGCAGCGGATGCCCTTCCAGCTGCAACCCATCTCTGGGAACAATCCATACACACTCATTCACACTCATACACTAACGGACAAGTTAAGCCCTACCCATTCAACCTGTACGCGCATGTCTTTGGACTGTGGGGGAAACCGGAGCACCCACGCGAACGCAGAAACGCGAAACCCACGCGAACGCAGGCAGAATATGCAAACTTGCTGTGAAGAAAAGCACTACCCTACTTAGTTAATTTCAGTGTGGCTTAATTTTCATCACTGCTTAAAGTTCAAACACTGAAGGCAAATCCACTGATGCCCAAAATATGCAGTAAAAGAAAGTGGCAAAACTGCAATACTACAAAATTTTGTAGTAAAAGAAAATGCAACATTCAATTACCTAGACATTCAGAACTTGGAGAATTTATATTTAAATAGTCTTTTAGCATTTTAATATTCTCAGACTTTATTTCACATTACAATCTGATTGGCATACAGACCGACTTTTGATTTATTTATCCGAAATCTTCCAAATTCTGTGGAAATACAAATAATGCCATCCACTTTTCTGTCTCCACTACTCCCAGCAGATACCCATCAGTTTATTTGCAGATTGTGATCTTCAGGAAATGTTAACTTCATCGTGAACTCCTCACACATCAGCGAAGTTCTTGTCCTATAAGCTGTGAACTCAGTGCAGCATATACAAATCCCTTTCTGCGTTTCTCTGGCTGCTTCCTCTTCTTCTTCTTCTGTCTTTTTCCTCTCTCCTCCTACTTGGCGGTAAACACTGGTTGTTTTGTGTGATAAGATGCCTGCTGTGTATCGGTCTCTGTCACTACGCCGAAAGCTCTGATGCTAAGCCTCCATCAAACAGAATGTTTGTAGTTTCACCACACCCATCCCGCATTTCTGAGCTCCTAAATTGAGAGGGAACAGAATAATTGGAATGATGGCGCATGAAACGTATTTCCATATTAATCGAGTAGAAGGGATTAATTTGGTCCCCAGGCGCACAGATTCTTTGATTGGGTATGAATCACTCATGTGGAGATGAAGTGCCAAAGGCCTGTTAAGAGAAGAACATCTCCTCTGGGTGTCTTGTAGAGTTACATGCATTTATATATTGGCATGGGATATGATGGTAGTTTCATACTAATACCAAACAAAATAAATAACCGCTGGCTATATTGAAAGTAACACAACGGCAGTGGTACTAGTTTACAAATCTGTTTTAATGCTGGCCATCTGTGCTAATTAATTGTTTTAAAGGTACATCTATTTTTTTAATGAGGTCAAACTTCAACAATGTTTTATTTCAGATCAGCATTTTTGACTCTGAATCGGAAGACCTTCAAGAGGCAGATGTTGCAATCCTGTCCACGTCGCTGAGAGGTTTGTCATGTTGTTGTTATATTATTTGGTCTTCGGTGTCCCTAGAAAATGTATGTGAAGTTTTTGTTTATGTCTCTTTAAATGTGAACGAAGTACATCTCCTAATCCATAAAAACAAAACACTGCCTTCATATCATGTGGAGTTTATTGGGCTTATAAAATATTTAGTTATATGTTGATGAAAATATGACTAGCTGCTTTGTTTTTGGGTTGTTATTATATCTATTTTTTATGGTCACAGTGATTTACACTGTGATTTATTTGAGTCAGTTTGCAGTTATTTCCAATCAATGCAACAATTTAAATATTGTTGATTACAGGATTTTGTTTCAGTTTGAAGATTTATTTTAAAGGGGATGTATCATGCTCATTCTGACCAATCTCATAATTTTAATCATAAAGTAAACCCAAAACTAAAGTGTCAATCTGGATCACCTTCACAGAACGGCCTCGATCCGCAAAACATTCTGCATCTGGATTTGAGTCTTGTCAGTTTAAACTCTAGATATACTTTTTTTAAATGCAAATATAATAAGTGCATCAGCAGAATATCAGCCATGAGGGCACCTATGATGAAAATCATCTTTTTGAAGCTGTTTGGACAGAACTGTGTGTAGGTATAGTGTGTCCACAGTCATAATGGAGTGATATAAAGACAATAAGTCTCTTTTTTTAAATTTCCTGCATTAACTTAGAATCTAAATCCCTCCAATTTTGTGAGGCCCACCGGAACGTGATGTAGGAGTGCGGTTTCCCTGTCCACCAATTTGATTGACAGCCGCGTAGTAACAGGTCTCCGTAGTAACACGTATAATCAAATCAACAAGACAGGATTTAAAATGTTTGTTAAAACAGTGCATTTTGTAATAAATTACATCGATTTTACCTTCTTTATAGCACCAAAAGCCGCGTATCAGTACAATTATAAAAAGAAGACACAGTTTTGGATGTTAAATCGGGTTTATATTGTACATTAACATAACGGATATCCATACAGCAAGTTTTTGTGTGTGACTCATCGTGCAGAAAGGCTTGAATTAACTCCACAAACATTACATGAGACCTGCTTCCTTCATGTCTGTCACTGTGCTGTTTATCTGATGCAGCCAGAGATTGAGGCAAACTCTGACAGGCACGTGGAATAGGTGGGTGGGGAGAACTAGCATTAAAAGCACAGGCAACAAAAACAGCTACATTGTGTTCAGAGCAGAAAATTTCAATATTCTGAAAGGTATAATGAATAATGTGATGGGTGTTTTGAGCTGAAACTTTACAGACACATTCTGGAGACACAAAAGACTTATCTTAAATCTTGAAAAGGGGTAAAATAAGTGCCCTTTAAGCTGTCAAATTCACACAAATGTAAAGAACTGGGGAAGAAATTGCAGGTGTATCAGTATAATAAATCTCTGTGGCAATGAAAATGTACGCAGCTCAAGCAGGCCTGACTCGCTTAACTTGCTCGTGTAGGAATTCTTCAAATTGGAGATACTGCGACTATTATGTTCCAAGAAGAAAACCAAGGACTACAGTCCAGTCCTCTGAGAGAATTGAGAAACAATTCCCTTAGAGTGGACTTTGTTCTTTAATTACTTTGTAGATTTTCTGCAGTCAAATAGCAACCATAATATATTAAGGCGACCTATTATACAAAAATCATAGTTATAAGTGGTTTAAACACAGTTGTGTGAATGTACCAGCCCTAATGGTAAAAATGTAATAACTCTATTTTTTTTATAATCACACTTGATAAAAACTTTGTAGAAACACTTTAGCTGTGTCCGAAATCCGCATAGTTCCATACTATATGGTAATGTTAAAAACAGTATGTGGGCTGATTTCATAGGAATCGAAAAACAGTATGTGAGAAGTACCCGGATGACCTACTACTTCCAGCGAGATTCTGAAGTGTGCATCGGATGGACGTTATGCTATCCCGTGATGCACCACAAGAGAATCCATGAATGGGAGTAAAACGATGCAACTGAAGCGGGTATGCCATGTGATGACAAAATGGCGGATGTAGTACGCCTGAGTTTCTTTCATACTACTCACGTTTATACTGTCTAGAACATACTTTTCTAACAGACAAGTAGTACATTTAAATTCAATGCAGTACCTACTTGAGAAGAGGTGATTTCGGACACAGACTGTGATTGACATTCTCCCTTCCCTCCCATTGTCCTGATTGAAATTCCCACCCATTAGTGACTATTTCTCCCTCATTAGCATAAACAGCCCTGAGTTAGAAGCAGCTGTCCACCATTAGTGTTTTACCTGCTGAAGATAATGTCAGCGACTAAGAGGATTATAAAAATGTGGTTTTAGATGCACGAATAAGCACTGTAGTCTCCAGAGACTGCCTCTGCTGAACAATTCACAGACATTTGTAGCTTCCGCCTTTTTGAAATCTCATTTGAACTTAAAGTGACAATCCCAAAACGCACACATTTGGATCAAAGCCTAAAAGGGGCAGTTTCAAAGAGTTATAAAACATTATTTGTGGGGTATTTTGAGCTGAAACTTCATATGCACACTCTTGGGACATCAGAGACTTATTTTACATCGTGTAAAAAGTGGCATAATAGGTTTCCTTTTAAAGTTGAAAGTGTAAACAATAATTCAACCTCTTTAAAAGTTGTATAAATGTTGTTTGTTACACAAAAATGAAAATACAGGGACGAGAGCCTCCCCTGAGGAGCAGCTGAGTCTTACGTTGGCCTGGGACAGGGCTGATATTGCAAAAGACCACATTCTGGTATACGGACAACAATGGCAGGTATAGTAAACAAACTGCTAGTTTTACAATAATTTTTTTTGTGTTAGGTCAGCCTGTGTCTAATTCAGCACTGGATTTTGTAGGTAGGATCTCTGGAGCAGATCATGCTGGATGCACTGATAATGGATCGTGTTAGTTTTGTGAAGCTGCTAATTGAGAATGGCATGACCATGAGTCACTTCCTGACAATCTCTCGTCTGGAGCAGCTCTACAACATAGTAATGCACATGTACTACTTGCATGAAGCTTTAGTGTGTGATTAAGTGAGTATCTCTGATCCTCCTTTGTATTTTTTTTTTCAGCAAACAGGCTCCTCACATCATTTCCTTCGACATGTCATTTCGGATGCCAAACAGGTTTGTGTAGAGTAAATCCCTGAATATTTGTGTAGAGTATTTATGTTAAAATGATAATGCATTATTGAACAATACATTATTAAATTACCTTTCACCAACTTCAGGTCCCAGCTAATTGCTTAATTTACCCCCTGAACATTAAGTCAAATTCAAGTGTACTACACTGCCTGACAAACTCTTGTTGCCTATCCAAGTTTTAGGAACAACAAATAATATCTTGACTTCTAGTTGATCATTTGATATCAGTACATGAAAGGCAAAGGCCTCTAGATTACGCTTATTTTACCAAAATACAATATGATCATGTCTTGACTTAAATATTTAGTTAAGACAGTAAGGTCTGACTTTGCTTAGACAAAAGTCTTGTCACTTAACAGAAATAATGTACAGTATAGAATATAAAGTCATGATGCAGTGGAAAAAGAATTACTATTGTGTATGACTCCCATGAGCTTGGAGGACTGCATCCATACATCTCTGCAATGACTCAAATAACTTATTAATCAAGTCATCTGAAATGGCAGAGACGGCGTTCTTGCAGGACTCCCAGAGCTCATCAAGATTCGTTGGATTTATCTTCACTGCCTCCTCCTTCATCTTATTCCAGACATGCTCAGTAATGTTTATGTCTGCTGACTGGGCTGGCCAATCCTGGTGCACCTTGACCTTCTGTGCCTTCAAGAACTTTGATGTGGAGGCTGGAGTATGAGAAAGAGTCCTATCCTGCTGAAGATTTTGCCCTCTCCTGTGGTTTGTAATGTAATGGGCAGCACAAATGTCTTAATACCTCAGGCTGTTGATGTTGCCATCCACTCTGCAGATCTCTTGCACTGTACACCCCAATACTGAATGTAACTCAAAACTATGATCAAACTTGACTGATTTCTGAGAGAATCTTGGGTCCATGTGGGTTTCAATTGGTTTTCTGCAGTATTTGTGATGATTGGGATGCAGTTCAACAGATGATTCATCTGAAAATCTACCTTCTGCCACTTTTCCAAATGATCAACTAGAAGTCAGTTATTTTTTGTTGCTCTTGAAACTGGGATCGATGACAAGACTTTGTCAGGTAGTGTACATGAAAATAAGTAGTTATTTATATATGGAACAAAGATAAGACACCATTTTGGTGTCTTCATTAATTTACACAAGTAGTTTCATATGCATATAAAGCATATTAAATGCATCAAAATGGTGTAATTTATAGGGGAAATAATTGTATATCACGGTTATTTTTGTTATATTTATATCCAAATGTTGTATTTAGTAATATTTTGAATTGTCTTTTTTTTACATTTACATTGTTTACTGATATTTTTGTTCAAGTAATTCAATGCACTTTTGTTTTTTTAATTTAATATTTAGGCCTTTATGCTTTACTTTTAATTAATCTTTTAAAAACATTTTATGCAACAATTATTTAAAAAATGTTTTTAATGACTGTGCAAAGAAAGTATCAAACTTTATAACTATAATGATGTAGTAATATTATCATATAGGTCAGTGGGCTATTGCATAGAGGTACCTGAACAAACTCTTGAGTTCTGACTAAGTTTAGAGTTGACAAGCCTGCCTGGTTTAAATCAGCTTAAGGTAACTGAAACCAGCTTCATGTAACCAGTCAGAAACATTTTCTGTTTTTTTAGACACGCCTGCCTGCTGTTTATAGAATATCTTTAATTGACATTGGAATGGTGATTGAATACCTGATTGGAGGAGCATATCGAAGCACATACACACGCAAGAGATTCAGAACCATGTACAGTCGCTTACATAACCCAGCTAAGGTCTGTCTGCCTGACAACATAAATATATTATTTTTTTTTGTGCTATTTCAGTTTTATTTTATTACAGTTAATTTGCTATGATAGTTTTTGTATTTTTGAATAGGATTTTGTGTTTTCTCTTTGTGTGTGTGTGTGTGTGTGTGTGTGTGTGTGTGTGTGTGTGTGTGTGTGTGTGTTTTGAAATGAGTAATTTATACTTTATATTATTTTTAATTTTATTAAATTTTATTTTATTTTAATTTAATTAATTTGTAATTTAGCATAAATGTGTGTACAATTAATGTTTTTTTTTCCTAAAGAGTTGTTTTGTTGTGAAATAGGAGACATCTAGCCCTTTCAGCAAGGCCAAGAAAGTAGCTCCAGCTCCAGAAGCCACTCCACCTCGCTCTCATTTCCGCAGAACCGCTCAGCCATACAGACACCAGGTCCTTTGAGCTTCTTCATTCTGTTCACAGATCCTACAAGAAGTCATATCCACATGAATACATTCACAATCATTCCATTTATTAAAAACACCCAGAACTGTGTGTTTGCAGGAAGGTGGTGTAGCACCTCAGGACCAGAAGTCGGACCCGATCCCTGACTTTGTATGCACTTTTAATGACCTGTTTGTGTGGGCAGTGCTCAAGCATCGGCAAGAGATGGCGCTGCTCCTGTGGCAGCATGGAGAGCAGGCTATGGCCAGGGCGGTTGTGGCCTGCAAACTCTACCGCACTTTGGCAATGGAAGCCAAGGAGAGCAATATGGGAGACACCATGGCCGAGGAACTGAAGAAGAACTCTCTGTCAGTTTGACTTTTACTTCATTCAAATAATACATGCTCCATTTGTTAAACACAGTGATGGGGGAAGTTACTTTCAAAAGTAATGCACTACAATTTTGCGTTCCTATTAAAAAAAGTAACTAAATATGTTACTTAGTTACTTTTAACGAAAGCAATATGTTGCGTTCCTTTTGCATTACTGTTCTCAACTGGGCTGGGCTTACTTGTTTGTATTAATATTAAAAAAAACTTATATATTGACAAATGTAAGTCCGTTTTAAACCAAAAGTGAAATGTGACTTGAAAAACCTCAGGCTGCAGACCGATACAGGCTGTATCGTCTAAACAATCTTTTGATTTCTGTCAACGTGGGTACAGAAGAATAATTGTCAGACAATAAATGGAGAAAATAATGTAACAAGCATTACTTTTTGAGAAAAAATAGCTTAGATATTGTCTTGGAAATTAAAAAGTAATGCGTTACTTTACTAGTTACATGAAAAAGTAATCCGATTACATTACTCATGTTACTTGTAATGCTTTACCCCGAAAACTGGTTAATGTTACCCAAATGGAGATTACACTGGATAAGTAAATATGAATTTAAACATTGGTTTAATTTCTGTATTAATAAGGATGTCACCAATGTAATGCAATGTAATTGTGTTGGTCTGTCAGAGAGTTTGGACAGTTGGCTGTGGATGTCCTGGATCAGGCTTTCAGAGAGAATGAGCGCATGGCTATGAAGCTGCTGACTTGGGAGATGAAGGATTGGAGTAACTTCACCTGTCTGCAAATGGCCGTCTCCTCAGGACTCAGGGCCTTTGTGGCTCACAACTGCACTCAGATGCTGCTCACAGACCTGTGGATGGGCCGTCTCAACTTGAGCAAGAACTCCTGGTTTAAGGTGTGTTTAAGTGTGATGCTTAGTGTAACTTAAAGGCATAGCTCACCCAAAATGACAACAATAACTCTGAGGCCTTCTTGTTTTAATAGAGCATTAAAGAAGCTGAAACCACTGTCCATCATAAAATGCTAGCTTAATGATTTCTTGGCATTTTTAGATTAAAAAAAAGAAATTTCCATAGTTACTGATGATACATTGAGGACTCATGAAAGAATAACAACAAGTTTATGCATTATTGCCAACATTATAAGCATTAATCCACATCTTTTGCAAACTGACCTGAGCATGCTTATAACAGTCTGGAGTTTGGAGGAATGTTCTAGTGATGGAAATAACTTATTTTGTCAAGCTGCTAAACGTGCATGCAGATAAAAAAAAAATAAAATAAAAAGTCAAATTTAACAAAAGACTTTACTCTGTTTTCCTTCTTTTGAAATGTAATATTTTGCAGCATATTTGTGACCAATGTCCTAATATAACTTCTGTCATCCAAAACCACATCTTTTCTCTCAAGATTATTGGCAGTATCCTGATGCCTCTGGCCATTCAGTTGCTAGAGTTTAAGAGTCAGGCAGAGATGTCCCATGTTCCTCAGCTCCAGGAAGCCCTGCAGTTTGGGTGGGACACTGTGCCATCAGAGCAAGAAGGGGCAGAAAAAGCAGTAAGGATTCCAGACATGCACAACACTCTATAAAAATACAATTTGTGATCTTTGCAGCTGGGTAGACCATTCAGTTGTTTTTAGACTGATTTGAAGTTGACTACTCGTTTTGACAAATTTATCAAAATGACAGACCAATTAGATTCACTAGTTTGCGATTCAAAATACACTCGCATACTGGCCTAAAAAAGAAAAGAAAAAGAAGTCAATATTTTGTTGGACCACATGTAGCTTTGATTATGGTGTGCATATACCATGGCACTGTTCAAACATTATGCAATGACTCTGAGTTTATTTACAATGCAGTGTTATTATGCAATGTCAATCAGTTTATTGCTTGAAAATAATTGTTCAATCAAATACCAAGCCAAATATTAATCCCTGCAATAAAGATCTAGTCATAAGTTATGTTTTCATCTACCTATTTTTATGCATATTTTGGATATGCATATAAAAAAATGGCTGATGGAATGGCCAAGATGCGCATAAATTTGAAGATGCACATAAAAACATGCGCATAACTGAGTAAGATAAACCTTTTATTCGATAAGAAAAAATGCACAAACTATGATGGTAACAATTTTACCGAACAAATTCCAGTATGCACATTAAAAAAAAGTCATGTGATTTTGTTATAAGAGATCATGTGATGTGAATGTGTGTGAAAATGTTTCAAATGTGTGTGAATGGACAAACCAGCAGGTTGACCACATTGTAAAACATCTGAAATGTTGTTTTGGTCATTCTAATAATGGAAGTGATTATTTTATTCTCTTTGACTCATTGGATGGAAACGCGTCTTTTATGTGATATTCCAGTTTTGCACATAAAATTAATTTGTATCTTTGAATGAAAACATAGCTATAGACTCTTAAGTATTTGTATAAAATATCAAAACACCTGAATTGAAACAGTTCAATCAATTTGCCTAAACTGTAAACAACAGATTCAATAGATGCCTGGTCAAACAAAGAATGATATAAAAAAAAAATAATGTGAGGCAAATCCAATCATATCAAATCCACAACAATCAAGAGTTTTGCATGAGGTCGGAAGGTTTCCCCACACTTCACTGCATTTGCCAAAAGACACTGCTTGGTTTAAAAGTAACTTCGTGTGTGAGCTGCAGAGATTTCTATGCTTTCTACAGTGGACTGGAGAGCATTTTTTGCTTGCATAAATTGTTTAAATTTCAGCAATGTAACTGTAATAATACAACCTCTTTGACTACTTATGGACCAGTGTATAATTTGCATTAACAGTAGTATTTCTTTAGGTTCCAGGTGATGAGGAGAGAGGCAGCAGTTGTCTTTATCCCTGGACCAGAAAGGTGTATGACTTCTATACTGCTCCGGTGGTCAAATTCTGGTTTCATACAGTAAGTGTTATCCCTTACTCTTAAGTGTGATGCACACTGGGGAGTGGGGTATACAGTACAAACCACCTGTAGTGTTTTTCTTTTTTTCTTTTTGCTTGCTACAAAGACTCAATAATAAACATTTAACTCTTTGGGAATACACTACAAATCATATTGCACTGCTAGGCCTGAAATATCCCCTTTACATAATGGCATGTACAGTATTTATGTAAATCTCATGTATAGCCTATTACTCACAACATATATACAGTCAGATAGTCCCCAGATTTGTATGTTTGAAATGTTTAGTTCTTCGCTATGTTGTTTTTGTATGTTTATATTTATGTTTAATTAGTATGTTGCACTATGGTCCTGCAAGACACAACATTTCATTTTACTGTATGTCCTCACATGTCGTCGAATGACAATAAAGGTTGACTTGTATGAAGTCAATCTAGGACCACATATATTTGCAAAATAAAAGAAAGTTTTGCAAAGAAAAAATAAAGTATTGAGCAAAAAATAAATGAATAAATGCAAATGTCCAAAAATCGGCAAGCGAAAATTTATGTTTGAGAAATAAAAATTAATTTTGAAAACAAAAATAAAGAACTGCAAAGGGAAAATTAAGTTTTGAGAAATAAAAAAGAAATTTGCAAAAAAAAAAAAAAAAAACTATATTTGCAAAACATTTTTATAGCATTGCCTTTACAAAACCAAACATTACAAGGGAACTTGGGCGTTTACGGCAGGCCCAGGCCTACTGGGCTGTAAGACCACCTCTGTGATACTGTGGTTCCAGGTGAGGATGTCACTTAAATGGAGGCAGGTCCAGGACTGCCGTAAGTGCCCAAGTTCCCTTGTCAAATCAGGGCCACAAAGTGAAACGTGCAGAAACGTGATGTGCAAAGAGAAAACAAAGCTGACCAAAAAGCAAATCAAAATGAGCATTGCAATTGACTGGACAGGTTTTGTAAAGACAATGCTATAAAAATGTTTTGCAAATATATCTAGTTTTTTTTAAATTGCAGATATTTTAGTTTTTTTGCACTGCTTGATTTTTAGTTGCAGTGCTTTTTTGTTTGCAAATTTCCTTTTTATTTCTCAACTTAATTTTCCCTTTGCAGTTTTGTATTAATATTATTATTAGCAAAATAATTTTTTATTTCTCAAATTAATTTTCGCTTTGCGATTTTTGGAGATTTGCATTTATTTATTTAATTTTTTGTTCAATACTTTTTTGTTTGCAAAACTTTCTTTTATTTTGCAAGTATGTATGGCCTTAGATTGACTCCATAGACTTGCCATAACCTCTTAAGGCCCAAGGTGTTTTTATTACATGCATTTTTATTTCTCTTTGCTATTTGGGCTTATTGGAACCTAATTAGAATAAAAATCTAAGTATCATCTTTTGATATGATGTACTTTTAGAGAAAAATGATGTCCATATATGTGGACTCGTGGTCCAAATATACATAAAACACTTTTTGTTTATGCATATTTAACATAAATTTTTTTTTTTAACTTGCTTTGACTATTAGAGAGTAAAAACAAATTTTTTTCCCATTTTGGACAGTTAGAAATAGGGTTTGGGACATTTCATATGCTGAAAAACAGTTGCAGGATGACACTGTATGTCTGTAACAAAATATAAAACATTCAAAGTATTTTAAATAGTCACTTAAGAGCTAAAAATGTGCTGTCCACGTATGTGGACACTCGGGCCCTAGGAGGTTAAAGCAGGGGTGTCCAAACTCGGTCCTGGAGGGCCGGTGTCCTGCATATTTTATTTTCAACTAGAGGTATGCATTCCCACGTCTGTACCGATATGTTTGTAAATCTGATTTTAAAAGAGCCTCAGCAGCCACAAACCTCAACGCACGTCACACGTCACTCATGTATCATCACAGAGGGGCAAACAAAACTGACTCTTTTGGTAATACCCAATTTTAACATGAGATTTTGGAAACCAGATCTAAATTTAGCTGGAACGGTCGGGTCAGGTAGAAAACGGGGTGGGTTAGGCAGAGGGTGAACAAACACTGAATATACAGCATGAGTGATCGGGTGCAGTATAAAATCAGGCGGGAGCGGGATTAAAATTTTTGTCCCCCTCAGATTTCTAGTTCCAACCCCAATTAGACACACCTGAACGAGCTAATCACGCTCTTTCTATGTATACTAAAAACTTTTAGGCAGGTGTGTTAAAGGTAGTTGGAGCTAAACTATGCAGAATGCCGGCCCTTCAGGACTCCTGGCCGTAAAAGAATAGTTCACCCAAAAAAGCTATTCGGCAAATTCATTCCAAACCTGCGTTTCTTTTAACTGTCTAAACATAAAAAGATATTTTGAAGAATGTATTCATAGTATTTTTTTTTTTTTACTGTGGAGATCAAATTAATTACTATTTGCCAAGTTCTTGAACAATTTTTTTGTTTGTTTAATTAAACAGAACAAAACAAGCCCAAGTACTATCCCTGTAATCGCCATCTAACTCTTGTTTTCATGACACCCTCTTGCACCATCTTCCGTCTGTACATCTGATCTGTCCACACAGATGGCGTTTTTGGGTTTCCTCATGATGTTTGCTTATACTTGTTTGGTGAGGATGAACGAGACGCCCAACATTCAGGAGTGCTTGGTCATGACATACATCCTGGCCATGGCGGCGGAGAAAGCTAGAGAGGTGAGCCATCTCAAAATAACTCTCTCCTCGGCAGATAACAGAAGTATACAGTATGACATATCAATAGATGTCATTGAGTGGTTGGCTCGGTGCTCTTTGCAGCTGTTTAGAGCAATTAAAGAATAAAATGCATCTTTGAAAAGTCTTATCTTAACCAAGCTGGATTCCAAAGGTCCGCTGTAAGGTGTTATCTCTTTCTGGTTATGGAGTTTGGAGTTGACCCTGAGAATGTCTCTGTCTGACTCCCCCTTTCCTCTATTATCTATCAACTCAACAGCAGTGCACTGGTGGGAATTATTAACCAGTTCTGTCATAGACTACATGTTTGAGTGATTGTTTATTGTATTTCAGTTAGATAAACTCCAAGAACCTCTTTCAATCACAAGGAAAATAATATTTTTTTTTTTTAAATCAAGGCATGTGAGATGCAATTTATTTTTGGATTGGACCTTTGTATATTTGGATTTGGAAATCTCATTAAAATATTTTTTAAATAATGATTAAATCAGCCATGTGCAATAATTTTTGCACTTTAAAATACACTTCAGCACTTTAAAATAATGGATTAATAGTTATTGTATGTATTGCATTGACTAACACAAACAAACAATAAATAATATATTTATTTCATTATTTATTCATCTTTGTTAACAATAGTTACACAACTTTTATTACATTTTTTTAAATTTATTTACTCAATGAAATTTTAATACTTTGAACTATGCTTAATAAATGCTTACTATGCTTAATACATCCACTACAAGATTGTTTATGCTTAGTTTATTCATGCCAGTAAATAAATTAACTAATATCAACTAATGGACCATTATTTTAATATGTTACCAAAAATTCTTGCATATAACTGGTTTAATGAAGAAATATTTTCAAAATAGACCATTATTTTAATGTGTTACTTAATTTTCATGTATTAATGTTTTCTTTTTTATTGGCAATACATAAAAAGCTTGTAGCAAAATGTACAAAACTGAAGCCTGGCTTTCCTGACTTCCTAAGTTGCAGGTGAATGTCTGTATACTGATTTTAATGTTAAGGACTTGATTGGATGGGACATTTATGCTTGCTCATTTATACAGTGTGCTGAAAGAGCTATTCTGAACTGTAACAATTTGCCATGCAAAGAAAATTCATTAAAATTATAGTCTCGTATAATTGATGGTTTCAAATATATTTGTTCTAATCGGTTTTAATAATCTCTTCCGTCAACATTATGCTAGTGAATTGTAGCTCTTGAGCAAATACCCACATGGCTAAAATCAGGTACTTTCTCATTGCTGTACTTTTTGTTGTGTGTTTATTTATTTTTCTAGTTGTGTGTCATTCTCATTGTTGGTGAATACACATTTCAGTTTCACTTTGCTGGTTTTCAGTCATGTCATTTACCCTGTCTGTTTGCAATGTTCTAATGAAGCTAGATTCAATTTTGTGCTATAAATCTGTATTTTTTGATTTCATGGATGATAATTTACATACATTTGATTGACATATTAAGCGTATATTGTGTTGCGAGTGCTATTATGAAAATGGGTGCCATGTGTTTTCTAGGTGTTGGTTTTGGAGCCCAGGAAGTTCACGAAGAAGCTGAAAGTGTGGTTCAGTGAGTACTGGAATATCAACGACTTCATGGGGATCCTCCTGTTCCTGGTTGGGGTCTCCCTCAGGTGGCATCAAGAAACGCGCTTAGCCAGTCACATAATCTACTCTTTGGATTTTGTCTTCTGGTCTGTCAGGCTTCTGGATCTATTCGCTGTCAATCAGCATGCAGGACCATACCTGACCATGATAACTAAAATGGTGTGTCATCTAAATGTATTACTAAACAATTACAGTCCACCACACATAACGTTTAGTATCATGTTTTCATTTGCTTTTTTTAAAATCTGTTCCATATTTCACAAAATTAGATAATACAGTTTAAGGTGTGTATAATATGCTTACATGTCTTTTTTCCACAGATGAGCAACATGTTCTATATTGTAATCATTATGGCCCTTGTGCTGGTCAGTTTTGGGACGTCGAGGAAGTCTATCTTGTCCCCTAATGAGGACCCGTCCTGGACTCTGCTCAGAGATGTTGTCTTCCAGCCATACTGGATGATATTTGGAGAGGTGTATGCTGGGGAGATTGATGGTAAGACTAAAGAAGTTTGATTTAAATTAACTTTTTTACTTTTTTCTCACAGCTTCTCAAGTACAGAATTTTCTATAAAACAAGTCACACCTGACTTTTGCCCTGTTTACATCTGGCAAAAGATGCATTTTTGTTGATCCAGTTACCCACCAAAATGCGTTGTGAAATATTTTGAGCACGCCAATGCTGAAAACCCATTCAGTCGAATTGCTTTCATGTTGTAACGGCTCATGTAATTGAATGTATTCGGACAGCCTCTAAAGACCATCAACTCTCTGATGTTAGCCATTTGAGTTTTAAAGAGCCCCTATTATGGGTTTTTGAAAATGACCTTCCATACAGTGTGTAACACAGCTCTTAGTTAATGAAAACATCCAGCTGAGGGTTAAATCTGAAAGTGCAACTTGTTTAAAACTATCTATTAAGATTCGACTCCGAGTCGTTTAAATGATTCGTCGTTCGTCCGGATCTTTTGCCTGTTCGTATTGGCGTCGACACAAAACAATACCAAATATGAAGTACTTGATCTGGTAAAATGTGAACCCTTCTTTCCCTTCAAACATTAGCAGAGTGCCAGTATGTGTGGGATTGATCATGAGTGAAGATCTAGTGATTAATGGAATAATATAGCCTGCAACGGGGGATTTGTCAGCCATTTGCTAAAGGAAGAATTAGAAAAGACTATTGATGTATCAATTGCTCTATTGTCAGAGCTTGACAGGAACTTTATCATGGATCATTTTCTTCCTCCATTTCACAAGTGTAAGTGTGATGCACTTAGGCTTGCTGCCTCGTTTTCTCTAGCTTGCAAAACATATATTTAATTGTGTTTTACACTCCATGAGGCTTGTACTGTATCTGCTTAACTCTTATATTCTCATACCACGTCTAAAGCCACGTTGAAAACATGATGCATGCCGCTTTCTTTACAGATTTAAATGTGTTTGTGAGCTCGCAATCCTGTGCCGTTTGTTGTTGATATGGCTACCATCAGCTGTTCCTACACACGTGCGGCAGTCAAGTTTCAAAATAGTACAGCTTTTGCCACTGTGTGTGGATTAATACTTAATGTGTGTCATTGTTTTCACTTATGGTTAAGAATAGAGCAATATGCTGATGTTTAACTGCATTGCTTTAATGCACTCCTGTTTTGGACTCACACATACTCTGCACTTTGGCTACTTTAACAATATTGATAAGCTGTGGTGGGAGTTTCTCTCTGTCTCGCGCTGAACGCAGTCGGCCAATTGCAACAGACTGGGTCATCGGACCAATCAGCGCAGATTAGTGTTGCGGGAGGGGAGCAAATGATTCGCTTAACAAATCATATGGGATTCATTGGGATAATTAGGTAAAAATAAATGCATATTATAAGACAATAAAAGTGTTTTTTGACCTTGCATGCATATCAGCTTATTGTTGGAGAACCCCAAAACCAAAAAATGACCTTTAATGCGTAATAGAGGCTCTTTAAACTTTGTCAGCTAAAGTTTAAAGTTTAAGTTTGATTTTAAATGTGAGAAAATATAAAAAAATAAAATGTTCTCTCACCAATCTTGATTCTAAAATATACCCACAAATTTTAGGTTTGTTTTGTGATCATCAGATCAGAAACTAAAGCTGCTACTCTCTGTATTGTTTTCCACTTACTTTCCCCCCACATTTTTTCATATGTAATTGAAAATCAAATGTTTCGTATGTATTTTGCAGTGGTTTATTTCACAATATTAGATTGAAAGATCTCCACAATAAAATGGTTGCATTTTAACGATATTCAGGACAGAAAAATGGAAATGAACTAAAAAAAAAAAGGTTTTGTACCATTCACTATACTGTAAACAACATTTATCAATGTCAAGCAGTGTAGTGGTGTGTGGTAAATGTCTTCTCAAATACTCTATCAATCACAAATCACAAATCCAATCGTGTGCATGCTTTAAACCTGATTTGCCCACATAATGTAAGTCACTCTGGAATAGGCATGCGCTGGTATGAAAGTTTTGGCTGATACCGATAACTTTTTATATTTCAATGCTGAAAATCAAAATTTAAGACAGTAAATACAAATCTTGTTATGACTTTTTCTCAAACTGACTACAAAAACAAAACACAGACAAGAAAAGATGGTTTTATTTTAAACCATTAACTGCAGAAATCACAGATAGAGCAAGGAAATATCTAGATATTTCCCCCCCATAATAATTAAACAGAAGTCCTATTTTTTCACATGTGAAATACTCCCACACTGTTGTTGTCTTGTTTTGCCAACAGCAGTGGATTAACCAACTGAAACAATTCATAATTTATTGGCTAATACCTATAACAAAAACAAAAATAATCAATTATTGACCAATATGTGTGTCTATGTATTGTGCATGCATCATTTCTTTGAAAGTCTCAGCACATTTTTGAGAAAATTGGCTTAAATTTTAGAAAATACAGTAATATTTGGTTGTCTAATGATACTTCACCCTTCACATCTTGTACATGACCAGTTTTATTTGTATTATTATTATTTGTAAGGCGTTTTATTTTACTATATATTCCTTTGTTTGTGACCATCTCTTTTGTTTTTGACAGCCTGTGCTAAACCAGAAACCTGCGTCCCAGGAGCCTTCCTCACCATCTTCCTGCAGGCCGTTTACCTGTTCATTCAGTACATCATCATGGTCAATTTACTCATTGCCTTCTTCAAGTATGCATTTCATCTTCATTTCAGTCTCGTTTGCTCATGCATTTTGTTTTGCTTCCTGGCTGATAACAATTTAGTCAGTTGAACTAATATACACAAGGGTATGCGGAGTGTTGATACGCTGTATTGTTGAGTCTTGGTTGCTTTGTGATGATTTAACCTACTTTGCCTGATTCTTCACTTCACAGCAATGTTTACAATGAAATGAGCACCATATCCCGTAAGCTGTGGAAATACAACCGCTATCGTTACATCATGACATATCAGGAGAAGCCGTGGCTGCCGCCTCCTCTCATCTTTCTCAGTCACATTACTCTGTGCCTCAGCTCAATGTGGCAAAAGCATAGAAAGGCATCGAAAAGGGGAAGAACTGGTCTGAGTATGTGTGTGTTTGTGGGTGATTTGTATTTCTGTGTGGTTGCGTGTTTTGTGTTGGGTTTTGCAAAGCTAGTTTTGATGGGACTAAACAAAATCTGTAGTGGATGCCACTACTAGTTCATGGTTCTTAAGTGATAATGTACAATGTATATGCGTTACATTTTAGAGGTATGTACAAATTGTTTGGTAAATTTTTTTGGCCGATATTGATAACCGATAACTTTTAAGATTTGGAGGCCGATAACCGATATATAGGCCGATAAATATTTAAAAGTTTTATATTTTTATACAGTGAACAACTGATTTTATTTAAAAAATTCATAAAAATCTGAACTGATCTTAGAATAGCCTACTCAAAGCAAAAAAACTAAACAATAATATTTGAAATTGCAAGGTGATTTTAAAGACCTATATTCATAATTTCGCATAAATCAGCATGCCAAAAATAAATTATTTCCTTTTCTTCGCATAGCAAATTAACATGACTGTTGTATAAAATAATTGGTTAAATAACAAAACGGCATTTAATTAACAAACAAGTTAAGTAAATGTATTTTAAGTAAAATGAAAATAAAAGAACTAAGAACTGAAACCAGTTCAAATGTTCTTGAATAAAACGTGTTATGGTAATTGTTAGTCGCTGGGTCATTTGACACTTTTATCACCACATTGCCGCAAGATTCTCTTATGCTTACACAAAGTTATCTTTCATTTATACACATGTAATATGTAATTAAACCAAAATACACAATGACTCTCTATCAAACATATCTACAATGATAAGGAGTATGGTTACTTACTGAGTTATTAATGAACAGCAATACCACACAAAGAAAGGACAGATTTTGCAGGAATAAACAATGTAAGGAAAGCTCCGTAATAGTGCACCGGTCAAGTCTGAACAAGTTTGACCTATGCATGCACAAGGCAAGCAGTTCTGTACAATTACGTAATCTATCAGCTTAAAGATAACAGCTTAATTTGGATATTGACGATAACATTAAAAATATCATTTATCAGCCGATATCAATATGGCCACTGATATATCATGCATCCCTAATTTTTTTTCTCCATTAGTTTCATGATAATCTAAAATTTCACAATTTTGTCAAGTCAAATTCAATCAAATTCAAATATCTTAAATGAAATATGCATTTCTACAAAAAAATATGCTGAAGAAATGCATATAATTTATACAGTTAATAAATAGATTTAATTTAAACATGTAAACAGAATAATCAGGCTTTACATTCAAGGGTTATTATAGTAAGCTATATCTGAAAATGTAAAACTAAAATCTAAAAAACATTTTTGTTTAAAATAAAACTATTGTCAGCCAAAGATGTATATAACAAAAAAACTTTCTATTACTTAAAACAATTCCATGGAAATGTTTCTCTAATGTTTTTTACAACCAGAACTAAAGAATTATTAGTACTGTATAAACACAAAAAGGCAATTTAAAAACAAAACAATTGCTAAAATTGTAACCAAATTTAAAATGAAAACAGAAAAATTATTTAAGCTATTAGTAAAATTAACAATAGTTACACGATAATAAAATATCGGTGTTATATTCAGGATTTCAAATGATTTATTTCAGAAAAAAATATGTACATGTATTATTAATCCAATTTTTTCTTTTTAAAATCAACAGGGTGTTATAAAATTGCTAATATGTTTACAGAATTAATCCTTGCCCCCGATGATCTGAAGAGGTTGCATGAGTTTGAGGAGAAGTGTGTCGCTGGATATTTCCGAGACCAAAAGGAAAGTCAACAAAGCAGTCAGATCAACCGGATTCGCTCTGCAGCTGACAAGTGAGTGCTTCTCCCAAACCTTATTTGCATGCAGCAGGAAATTACATCAGTTCTGTTTTAGTCAGCCTAGCAGTTGATTAAACAAAATCAAATTACGCCTCTGATTTTCTACTTTGTTTTGAAATCTAAATTGTTTTCTGTGGTTTGTGTTTCTAGGACTGAAGAGATGGCTGGTATATTAGTTGAGGTTGCAGAGAAGGTCAATATTATACAGGACAATCTGCGCACTTTAGACACTAACTTGGGCCAATTACAGGACTTGTCCGCTTTAGCAGTGGACACCCTAAACCTCCTGTCAGCCACAGACAATCAGCAGCAAGAGGTGGCCCGCCTGGGTCAGAGCCATCCGCATGCATGCCGCCATGAGCAGGTGTCCCATAGCTGCTGTCTCCGCATTGGTGGAAGTGTGGCACACAGCCAAGCGCTCCCATCACCCAAACACTACCGCAGTGTGCCTCCATCCCTGCTTCGAGGATTGGGGCCTGGCCGACAGCGTCTCTCAATGGAGTTACCACCAGGGACGAGTGTTGGACCCTTTGAGGTCAGAAGCAAATGCCTGTTGGGAAGCCCAGAGGAAGAGGATTGTCATTTTCGGTGGCCTCTTCTACGTGGCGATTCGAGAGAAGGTGCATCAATGGATTGTCATCTTTCTTTACCTCACTTATGCACTGGATGGAGGGACAGGGGAATGTATGGATCTGGGGAACCATCCCGTGCCAGTTCTCCAAACATGCCTTTGATGAGGGACTTCCAGCTTCAACCCAGCCACGAGGAATCCATGGAGGAGGAAGAAGATGACGAGGATGACTTGCACTCTTTATCCAGAGCCTCCAGCCACACGTTCTTGCTTACGGACACCCAGAGGGACATGGATGGAGCGATGGGGATCAGAAACCCGGCGTTCTATAAGCTCGACGAGGGTGGACATTTCTTAAGGCCTCAAGACGTTTTAAGCAGGAAATTTGAAGCCTATGGTTTGGAGCAGAGCCGGTCTCTTTCGGCTAGTGTGGAGACTATGGCCATGCCAGACTCGTCGACATCTGAGCAGAGCAGACAGACTCATCTGACGGCGCCTCATCACAGCCATGACCATAAAGGTAATAATAATAACACTGGATCAATCTGAGTTTGTGTTTAATAATCAATTTACATCTGCGTCTATAGGATTGTCAAAGCTATTTAGGAGGCAAAGATCATTTGGGAAGAAGTCCATGAGGAGTAGAGCAGGAACTCCTGAAGAGGTAAGAAGATGTGTGTTTTACTTCAAGTTGTCTTTCATGTCTACTAGTAGTGACACGTCCATCTCTTTTTAGGTTAAAGTAGATGAAACACGGGGGCGACTGCATGAGTTTGACTCGCGTAGAAAAATGAAGAGGAAAGTAAAAGGCCTTTTTGACCGGAGATTCAGAACCTCGGTCAGTCTAACCCAGCTGAGTATGTTTATTTATTTATTTATTTATTTTTATAAAAATGTTTTGTCTTATTTGTGAATGGAACCCCCTGTAGTAGGGCTGCAC
Source organism: Danio kyathit (assembly GCA_903798195.1). Taxonomy (NCBI): domain Eukaryota; kingdom Metazoa; phylum Chordata; class Actinopteri; order Cypriniformes; family Danionidae; genus Danio; species Danio kyathit. The sequence continues at coordinate 31,099,571 of LR812523.1, forward strand.
GATTTAATCAAAAAAAAAAAAAAAAAGATTGTGATCTCGATTCGACCCACTACACAATCTTAATCCAGCATTTCTACGATTTAGCCAATTATATTTTCAGGTCAGGAGAGAAGCATAAAGGCGGTCACAAGTCTTGACATTGTTTTATATAGGTAACGTTACTCAGCAACGTGGACACCCACACATGTTGTTAAAAGAGTTACATACTGTATTTATATGGTATAATTCACCCAAAAATGTAATTCTTGTCTTGATGTATTCCCTGATGCAAAATCACACATGGGCTGACCGTGAGCTGTGTGTTTACCACAGAAATGACACATGTGTCCATTATTGTTGTCTACTTTAGTGAACAGAATTTGCATAGGTTGTGAATAACGGGTAATAAAGTTGTAAATAACGTTCAGTATGATGCACAGAACAATTGTTTGAGAACCGTGTGAGAAGTATGATTTGCATGCATGTACCGTTGAAGTCAGAATTATTAGCCCCCCCTGAATTATTAGCCCCCTGTTTATTTTTTTCCCCAATTTCTGTTTAACAGAGAGAATATTTGTTTCAACACATTTCTAGACATAATAGTTTTAGTAACTCATTTCTAATAACTGATTTATTTTATCTTTGCCATGATGACAGTAAATAATATTTTACTAGATATTTTTCAAGACACTTCTATACTGCTTAAAGTGACATTTAAAGGCTTAACTAGGTTAATTAGGTTAACCAGGCAGGTTAGGGTAATTAGGCAAGTTATTGTATAACGATGGTTTGTTCTGTAGACTATCGAAGAAAAAAAAATTGCTAAAAAAAATAGGGGCTAATAATTTTGACCTTAAAATGGCTTTGAAAAAATTAAAAACTGCTTTCATTTTAGCCAAAATAAAACAAATAAGACTTTCTTCAAAAGAAAAAATATTATCAGACATACTGTGAAAATGTCCTTGCTCTCTTAAACATCATTTGGGAATTATTTAAAAAAGGAAAACAAATTCAAAGGGGGGCTAATAATTTTGACTTCAACTGTATGCATGTTGGTTAAAATGTTAGCATTTTAACCAACAGTTGACCTACACTTAAGCCTAATATTATTAGTGTTGTTTTATAATATGTTTGAGAAATAACAATAATAATAGCCTACTTGTATTAACCTTTATTTTACATCTAGAGAATCGTGAGAAAATCATGATCTTGATTTTAAGCAAAAAAAAAAAAAAAAAAACTGTGATTCCCATTTCAACCAGAATCATGCATCCCTATCCCGTAGTAATCCCTGTATGTGGGAACTCCTTCTAAAATATAAAAGCAGGTATATATACTGTACCATATGAGCTTCAATTATTTACTACAGTGTTGCCCAATCCTGTAGCTGGAAATCTAACTTTCTGCCATAACCCTGATCAAAAACAGCTAAACCAATGAAGTAGGATCAGAAGGAGCACTTGGTAATTACAGGTGCATTTGATTAATGTTGCAACTGAACTCTGTAGAAATAAGATTGGCACTACTGATGTACTATATGTATAACAGTATGGTACTATATATAAGCTCATTTTATTAAATTTAACTATTTGATTTATCTACTTTTTTCCAAACTTTTCCTTTTTGAACTGAAAAGGTTACTGGTATATACCTTGTAGCCTGTCACAAAAGGACAATAAAGAATCAATCAATGAACTTCATGTCATTAGTCAGTTAATTCATTAAATAAAAGAATAAAAGCATTAAAAATGATTTAGTTGTTAATATTAAGCAAAAGAGTACATTTGTTCTGGAAGTATTTTCCCATTCTTTTCCCCCTCAGGGATTTAAAAAAAAGTTTTATTACAGTGTTATAGGCCATCAAACAGTATAACTCTGATTTTAAAGAAGTAAATAAGAAGCAGACAAAAATATAAAGGTAAAGACTGTACTTTAATGAGAGAAAGCACTAAAATCCCATTAGACACTGTGAACGAATGAAAATACAGAGAAATGTAAAAGTATTTATTTAAAGAGTTTGATTGTACCTGTAGAGATTATATATTTCAAGATCATTCCAAACATTGGATATTTATATCATTGAAATATTTTTATTATGTGTTTTGTGGTTCTTCAATGGGAGTGAGTGGAGCTAAAAATCTACTTCTGCTATTAAACATAAGTGCTTTATAAACAACTTCACTTAATGTGAAGGGGTTCAACAAAACACATGCAACAAAAACATATTAACAACCTCAGAGCTCAAAACAGGTCTGTCATTAAAGGTTTACTAGTTATTGTTAAAGGGATATTTCACCCCAAACTAAAATTGTTATTAATTGCTCAGCCTTATGACGTTCCAATCCCCTTTGATCTTTTTTTCATCTTCTGAACACAAAAGAGCAATAGTCCTGAGATGTTTAAAGTACACAAAAGGAACCAAAAACATTGTAAAAACATTTCATGTGATTTCAGAGGTTTAACTGTAATCATGAGAAGCTCCAACAACACTTGGAGATAATACTGTTTGCCTTTATCTTTTCTTCCATGTCAGGTCAAGGCATGTGTTTTTTTACAGCCAGTATGATGTATTACCATAAGAATCAGCAGGACAACATGCAACGAGTAAATGCGCACCCTAATCTAATCAGTGGTGTAAAGTAACTAATTACAAATATTCAAATTACTGTAATTGAGTCATTTTTCTCAGGAATTGTAATTTACTAAGTATTTTTAAAAATGTGTACTTTTATTCTCACTTGAGTACATTATTAGTGCAGTATTGGTACTTTTACTCCACTACTTTCCTTCAACCTGCAGTAACTACTTTGTTTTCTTGGTTATGGGGATTAGAAAACCAATCATGCGATTCCTGTCCAATCAAATCGCACATAGGAGGTAAGTTGCATCATAATGAACAACCTCAAGACATGGGCGATTTATAATTGCAGCAAAGAAGTTCAAGAAGATGTCTAAAATCTTTACACGCATTGACCCAGAGACTGTTTAGACTGTTGGTTACTGATGAGAAGATGACGGATGTTTACTGTATGATGACCAAAATGGCCTTAAACACCTAGCAGGCACAAGACGTCAGATTGACGTTGTACCCTAACATTTTGTTTGAAAATGAAAATGAGGTTGATGTCAGAACTCAACATCAGGCCACTTCAATGTCCAACGTCCAACCTAAAATCAACCAAATATCAACGTCTAATGATGTTACAGCTTGACGTTGTGTGGATGTTACCCCTATGACATCTATCAGATGTTGGATCTTGGTTGCCATACCTGACGAATAAATGTCAGTATTTGATGTCAACATGATGTTGGTTTAAGATGTTGGCTCGATGTTGGATTTTGGTCACTTTCTAACACAATCAATGGCATTTGATGTCGTTATTGGACATCAAAATAATGTTGTCCTTAGATACTGGCTATACATTGAATTTTGGTCACCTGACATCACAACCTAAATCTAACCTAATATTAATGTCTTATGACGTTGTGCGCCTGCTGGGCATTCACTAGATGCACTACAGAATGTTACGTTTACTCACACACACACACACACACACACACACACACACACACACACACACACACACACACACACACACACACACACACACACACACACACACACACACACACACACACACACACACACACATACACGCACATGCACAACTTACATGTAAATGCATCAGCTTTTTATAGCGTGATACTCACTACTTACTACTCTTGAGTACTTTTGACAAGGCTACTTTTTACTCATACTTTAAGTAATATTTACTACAGATACTTTTACTCTACTTGAACTACATTTTTGGGCAAGTAATTAGACAGGCTAACAGAGTTGTTTTTACCGTTTTACAGGTTTTTTGGCACACCAAAGTGTTTTTGGAGCTTTGTATGAACTGAATGTTTTGACAATGTTCTGTTTTTGGTTGCTTTCCTGGTCTTTGAACATCTCAGGACCATTGGCATCAATGGAGAAAGGATTTAGCTCTCAGATTTCATCTAATATATAACATAAAAAAATTTGTTTGTGTTCTGAAGATGAATGAAGGTCTTGGGGGATTAATTTTGTGTGAACTAACCATTTAAAGATCAGTTTCCCTGTGAAGAAAATGAATGGTTTTTTTTTGCTTTGAAAAACCAACAGTTGTGCTATACTTTTTAGAATTTTCTTGTATAAATTCAAATGCTAACTTGCAGCTTATTTCTGGAGTTGCTGACACATTTTTTTTTTTTATTGATTAGACATTGACCAGGTGGACATCACAAAATTGGCCCCATCGTGGTTGGTAAGTTGGCCTGCATTCCTTAAATCATGAAGGTGACCTCTTTGCTGGTTGTGAGAGTTTTGATTGGCTTAATGTGTTGATCTTTATGAAGAGTTCCGGGCAGCCACTGCTCAGCAGCTGGACCAGATCCATCAGTCAAAGACCCTCGTAAGTTCAGTTTCTGATTCAATATAACATCTCAATTAAGCACATGAAACATTTCTAACCGTTCACTTAATTTTCCCACTGCTCATAGGGTAAGCAGTATGACAGACGGTAAGTTTTTTTGTTTTTCCTTTATTGTGAATGTTATGAATAAATTGCATGGGTTTGATTTTGATAAAAGATGTTTTGTGCTCTCTCTCTCTCTCTCCATCTCTGCTGTTAGTAAGGAGCTCTACATTTAAGTTGACTGAAGATTTAGGCCAGCATTACTCAGGTGAGGAAGAATAGCTAGACTTTTATCACCTCAAGTATGTTTGGCTATTCTTTTGATCTTTTCTGGTGCTCTTTCTTCCAGCAATGGAGAGAAACAACCTAATGAGACTGGCTCACTCTATACCCTTTACACCTGTGTCATTATTGGGTAAATAACCAAACAGTGGGTGTTATTTATTTATTTTTATTTATTTATGTATTTATTTATTTATTCTCTGCTCTGTTCAGGTGGTGTTGAGGTCTGCATTTACACACTGGAGGAGTCAGTTGCTGATCCGTCCTCCAGTATCTCCACTTGGCTTCAGAATGGACGTACAGCTGTTCTTCAGCCTTTAGCCCATCAGGAGGTGCTGGATGGGGGTCTGCGCAGGGCCACAAAAGTGGTGTGTACCTGGGCTGAGGGTGACGTGTTGAAGCTGGGCTCAGTGTATGTGGTGAAAGCCTTCAGACCAGAAGTGGTTCGCATCTGGCAGAAAGTGTTCCCAATCAGCACTTCACTTCACCTCTGTCTGCGGGTGCGTTTTTGACATTTTTCATTTATGATGGACTTTCTCCAACTGATTCATTTGTTTGATTATTTTAAACCTAATAATCAGAGACAGTATTTTAGGGCTGTGTAATATGTATAGTCTATGATAATATCATCATTATTCCAACCTTCAGAATCACACGATTCTTCAGTCTAAATCAGTCTAATGTGCAGATTTGGTGATCAAAAGATTTTTTGTTTTGTTTTAGATATATTTTTATTTTAAGTAATTTTTTTTATTTACTCTTTCATTTTTATTTTATTATTATAGGATTTAAGATCAATTAATTAATTAATTTATTTATTTATTTGACATAGACATCACAATTACACTGCACAACCAAATGCATTTGTTTAAGTGTTTTAGCAGACTTGCTAATTCTCAACACCTGTCCATGGGAGACTTGACATAAAATGAAAATAAAATAGATACATGTACACAACATTATAATTCTTTACATAAAATTGCTGTAAGGCAAAAACAAAGGTGGCGTGATCAAACAAACTAATAGACTGTTTGTGCAAACACTACTGTTTTGTTTTTAACCACTTTTTAAGTACACTATTAAAAACTTTTATATTAATTTCTAATTGTAGGATAACAGATAAATCATTCCACAATTTGGTTCCCCTAACAGAGAAAACCGATTGACCAAAAGAGGTCTTACACTTTGGTACAAGACAGTCACCATTAGCAGTGTGACTCTGTGAGAGGTTTGATGTCTACTGATTAGATTAGAAAACAGCATTGGAACATGATTATTTAAACTTTTAAACAATTTAAGATAACTCAATTTAATAACACTATCAAAATTAAAAAGGTTATGTTTACATAAAACCTCACAATGATGCCATTGCATAGGCTTTAAGTCCATAATTGTAATTTCTTGGTTATATATTGAATCAATAGGCTTCAATTGGGTTAAATAGGCTTGTCACCATGATGTAATGCAATATGAGAAGTGTGACAATATCATTTAATACATTTATAATTTTGCAGTTCGATATGTTAAAAATCTTCTAATAAAACAAAAACAGTTTAGACTTGGCTTGACCTTCTTACGCATATTTTTAACATGACTATCAAATTTTAAATTCATGTCTAGAGTTATGCCAAGATACTTAAATTTGTTCACTTTTTCAATAACTTTATTTTTTTAATCAGCACCTCAAATGTATCCCTTGCAGGCCTTTTCTTCTGGAGAAGCACATAGATACTGTTTTCTTGAACTTTAATGTTAAATGAGAGAGCTCAAGCCATTTTGATATATGCTGTAAAGCCTGAGTCAGTTGCTCACCTGCCTGGCAAGGTGTTTTAGCAGACAGATACTGTAGATGACTGTATCATCTGCATATAACTGGCAGTCAAACTTTGGGCAGCAATCTGGAAGATCATTTATGTACATTATGTATTTAAACACTGGAAAAAAAAGTAAAAAAATATATTATTGCTCAATTGTTTTGTTTTGTTTTGTTTCATATATTTTTTTTATTTTTTATTTTATTTATATTTTATTTACTTTTTTATTCGATTATTATTATTATAGGATTTAAGATCAATTTAAACACTGTGGAAAAAAGTGAAAAATATATATTGTTACTCATTTGTTTTGCTTTGTTTCATATATTTTTTATTTTATTATTATAGGATTTAAACACTGAAAAAATATATTATTACATTTATTATGATGTATTACATTTTTGTTAATAAAGTATTATTTTTTATACCACTTTTATAATACTTCTCTCTGCCTCTCTATTGAAAAAAATCTTTACAACATGTAGGAAATTCAACAACAGCGAGCGGCACAGAAACTCATGCAGAGATTCAACCAAGTTAAACCCAGCAGTGTGCCTCACAGTCCTAGGTCAGTCAGCATCATGAACTCTTTATGTTATGATGATTAGCAGTTGATTTTATCAGGTCTATGAATACATAAGTCTAAGCATGTGTATGTGTGCAGGTTTCTGGATGTGTCCTTGCTGCACTGGCGCTCTGATGGCCAGTGGTTGACTGTAGAGAATAACATGAGTGGCCATTTCAGAAAATACAACAATAACACAGGAGAGGAAATCTTGCCCTCTTCTGGCCTGGAGGAAACGATGCTAGCTTTCTCTCACTGGACCTATGAGTACACCAACAAGGAACTACTAGTGCTGGATCTACAAGGTATAGATTGGCTGCTATAAACGTGTTCATACTTAACAGGTTTGATTTGATTAAAAATTTAATTAGTGTGGGTCATTCATTCATTCATTCATGGGCATTATTCCAGATATTTTACTGATAATATTTAAAACCAATTGAAACAGTGTGGGATTTAAAAACAAAATACATTTATTATGACTCTATTATATTTTATCATTATGTATTAAGTTTTTGTTAATAATGTATTATTGTAGTATATATTTTATACACATTTTTTTCTGTCTCCCTATTGGAAAAAGTCTTTCCAAATTCAACAATGGAGAGTGGCACAGAAACTCATGCAGCGATTTAACAAAGTTAAACCCAGCAGCACCTTCTTTCCTTCTTAAAAAAAAAAATAATATATATATATATATATATATATATATATATATATATATATATATATATATATATATATATATATATATATATATATATATATATATATATATATATATATATATATATATATATATATATAGTTGAAGTCAGAATTATTAGCCCCCCTGAATTATTAGCCCCCCTGTTTATTTTTTTTCCCCAATTTTTGTTTAACGGAGAGAAGACATTTCTAATCATAATAGTTATGATCATCCCTTTTTCATGTTTTCATCCCTTTTGGGGTGATTTTGAGTCTTAATTTAGCCATAACTTTTTCTGTGTTTCAGCTTTGATTTTTGGTGACAAATTTTATTTTCACACACATTTTGAGAAAATGCTTAAAAAAAAAACTACCCTTTTGTTATGTTAGAGATGAAAACATTCACTAAATTAAACTGCTGTAAAAATGCATCAGATAAATATTTTTTTCTATTTTTTTTTTGCATGAATTTGTTAATCAACCTCAGTCCTGATCAAAACTACTAAATGTTTTTTTTTTTAATGACAGGATTTTAACTCCTTAACTGTTAAATTTATAAATGATGTCACTGATTTGGTGAAAAAAAACAAAAAAACACAAAATTACATATTTTAAATATAAAAAGTAATTGTGCACCGGAATTTTTTTTCACCTTTTATCAAAGTCATGGACATGTGAAACAACATTGCCTTTGATACATTGTTTTTGATTTATTTTAAATTTTTTCTCCCTAATTTACCGTTGGTGGCTGTTTTTGCCCCTTTGACTTCCATTATAACCACATTTTTTTTGATTACTAAACCATGACACAAAATAATAATGCATTTTTCTTTTTATTTTTGGTGCTTTTCCCTGTTGGAAAGAGGTAAAGTTTGTAATTTTTACTGTTGATAATCACTTGGCATCATTAACCCTTTAGATTAGCCTGTGCAAAAAAAAGCTTACTTTCTGGATTTTATACAGAGTTTAACAGCAAATTAAAGTGTGTATGTCTGTGTCTGTCTGAGTGTGTGAGAGAGACCTTTGCGCACTTACCTTGATGTGTCTGAGAAAATCGAAATGTGCATCTCAGCTCTCAGAACTAAATGGAGTAAATAATAACAAAGACTGTGTATTTATGCACCATCAAATGTGGTTATAATGAAGGTCAATGGGGCAAAAACAGCCACCAACAGGAAATTAGGGAGAAAAAATGAAAATCTAACAATGCCTCAAAGCTAATGTTGTTACTAATTGTTCACATGTCCAAGACTTTGATAAATGGTTAAAATAAATCCAGTACACAATTTTTTTTTATATTAAAAATATGTCCTTTTGTGTGTTTTTTTTTCCCACCAAATCAGTGACATCATTTGTGCACTTGGCAATTAAAGAGTTAAAATCCTGTAATTTCTAAAAACATTTAGTAGTTTTGATCAGGAATAAGGTTGATTAACAGATGTATGCAAAGAAAAAAATTGAAAAAAAAAAATGTATCTAATGCATTTTTACTGCAGTTTAATTCAGTGGATATTTTCATGCCTAACATAACAAAAGGGTAGTAAATTTGAACAGTGCACAAGAGTTAATGATGATGATTAATATTATTGTAAACTTGATGTATTGAATTTTTATTTGTGTCTGAAGGTGTGGGAGCGGACCTAACAGACCCCTCGCTGATCAGAGTCGATGATAAAAGGTGAATAAACACCAAACAAGTATCAATGTTTAAACATATTTGTTTTAGTAAATGTGCAGATATTTCCTTCTGCATTTGTTTACTCGGCTAAGTAAAGTTTGCTCCCGTTGCAGCTCCCCTGGAGAGATGGCGTTTGGACCTGCCAATTTGGGCGATGATGCAATCCAGAGCTTTGTTCTCAAGCACACCTGCAACTCCTGCTGCAAGAAGCTGGGTCTCTCAGGTGAGGAGAAACCCGCGTGTCACAGGGCTGAGGGCTGAGCTTCCACTCTCGTTTGCATTTTTATTTCCAGCAGCGGAGGATCTCGCAAACATGTCCACATGGCACACCTCCATGTTTTCCAACTTTGCAAGTGATTTGATAGTTCGTTTGAAAAGCGCAAACTTCAGAACGAACAGGAAAAGCTGTCTAATTAAGCCTGAAGGTTTGGAGGAAAAAAACTCTAATGAGGGGAGAAATTATTTCATTTCCATGACAGCAGAGGCTTGAAGAAGAGGGGCGTGGTTTCCTTTGTGGCATGTGGAGTGTTCTCTTTGATTACATATTTAATAGTTCTTTGTGCGTTAGAGAGCGTTGACTTTGATTAGATATTAATTACTGTCTCATGGAAGACATATGAGATGCCTGTTGTTTGTATCAAGAGGGAGGCTTTGCTTCAGAAGTACAGGGATAAAAAATAAACAAACAAACGAAAACCACTTCGCCACATTTGTTTGATATTTCAAAGGTGCTTTGTGTTTTTTTTTTTTTTAATCCTCTCCAAGAACCGCATCAAATCAAAACAAATTATTAATGTGCAATCCACTAAATTTCATTTCGGATCTTAAGAAAAAGCTTCTCTTTGTGATAAATTATGAATCTTCATCACAGTTGTGTGTATTGTGGCTTTTCAGATTTGAGGAGTTGCGGGATCCTGAAGAAGTCAGTTCCTGCCTTTGATGAGGCTAGCTGCACAGCTTAACCTCTGACCTGGAAGGAGACTTTTAGCAGATCCTCAGAGAGTACGCAGAGACACGGCTCAGGTTCATGGGGGGACCATTGTTCATATACTATTTACTTTTTTACAGGCTGAATATACTGTATATAAAGAACTGCTGTTTATCGTGTTTAAAGCAATGTGCACAATGTTTGAAAGGGGACATCATTTTTGTTTTAGAGATCAGACTTTTCTCAGCAAACAATTTTTGTGTAATAGACGTCTAATAGACATCTAAACATAGACAGCTTGGCTAAAACAAGGCTAAACTTGGGCTATCAGTGAAAATCTAATAGACATCTAAGAATAGCCCAGAACTAGACTAGTGGTCAAATAGACAGATTAGACAGACTTTATATGTGTAGTCATTCATTTCTGTTTATTTGATGACTAGTCTAGTTTTGGCCTATTTTTAGACGTCTATTAGATTTTTACTGACCGCTCAAATTTAGCCTTGCTTTAGCCAAGACAACTATTTAGATGTCTATTAGATATCTTGTAAAAACAAAAAATGCTTGCTGGGTTTCCACAATTATAAGTTCATGTTTAAAAGCTGGTTAAGACAATGCATAAAATATATATTTTTACATTTAACGACAATATGCAAGGCTTGATATGAACCTTGTTTTGTTTCTTTAGGGAATAAAGAAAATTAAACACCCTATTTTATGCAGCATTTCATATTTATTCTTTTTTTTAACCACAGGCATTTTAAAAGGAATGTCTTTTACATGTTTGCATTTGTTTGTTTGTTCAGTTATATGCTGGTGTCCTGACATTTTATTCTACCCATCAGCTCATGCTTCCAACACTGTATTTGAATGGTTCTGAGGTTGGGGTTAGGGATTAGGTAGGTTAGGGTGATATTACAGCTTCATATCACACTACTCCACATTCAAATTTACACTGGTAGCAAAATTTGATGGGTAACATATTGCGTATTCAAAATGTGCTACCTACTTTTTGAATGGGAGGTAGGATAATCTGACAAGGTAGGAAAAATCGACAGAACACCGGACAGAAATTATTATAGCCACATAAGTGTGTGCTATAAGTGTGAGATTTAAGAATGTAATTAGCCAGCATAATTTAACATAATTTCACACAGAAAGACACGTGATCAGGTCTCTTCTGGATATTTCTGACCAAATTCTTTACTTAAACAGCTCTTTTAGCTCAAAAGAGTACTCGTTCAGAAAAATAGTAATACCTTCTCATTTATTCACTTTTTTTTCTACAGAGGACTAGCCTTTCTATTAATATATTCAGTTGAAGGCAAAATTATTAGCCCTCCTGTGAAATTAATTCTTTTCAAATATTTCCCAAGTGCTGTTTAATTAAGGGAAGATTTGTTTCAAATCATTTTAAGTCATAATTGTTTTAATAACTAATTTATAAAAACTAGATTTTTATGTATATACCATGATGACAGTAAGTAATGTTTTACTAGTTATTTTACAAGATACTTGTATTCAGTTTAAAGTGCAATTTAAAGACTTAACTAGGTTAATTTAGTTAACTAGGTAAATTATGTTAATTGGGCAACTGTGGAAAACGGTGGTTTGTTACATAGCCAATTGTTTAAAAACAAACAAAAATAAATAAATAATCTGAAGGGACCAAATAATATTGACCCTAAAAAAATGATTAGATACATTTTAAAACTACTTTTTCCCCCTGGCCAAACTGAAAGAAAAAAAGACTTTCTCCAGAAGAAAAGATTTAAATACAGTAAAATTTGAAAAATCTGTTAAACATCACTTGGGAAATATTTGAAAAAGTAATACAATTTCTGAGGATGGCTAATAATTGTGTGAAAACTGTGTTTGTGTATGTTGGTGTATAGAGTCAAGCTCGAAACACCTGGCAAATTCTGACTTATATAAGTTAATTTTATTCAACCAGCAAGTTTTTTTTTTTTGACCGGAAATGACACAGGCTTCTCCCAAAAGGCTATAAGATTATATACAAGAGGCATCATTCATTCATTCATTCATTCATTCATTTTCCTTTGGCTTAGTCCCGGGTTATCAAGGGTCACCACAGCGTAATGAACCACCAACAATTCTGACATATGCTTTACACAGCAGATGCACTTCCAACTGGGAAATACCCATACACCAAGGCCAATTTAGTTTATTAAATTCACCTATAGTGCATGTCTTTGGACTGTGGGGGAAACCGGAGCACCCAGAGGAAACCCACGGCAACACGGGGAGAACATGCAAACTCCACACAGAAATGCCAACTGGCCTAGCCTTGACTCGAACCAGTGACCTTCTTGCTGTTAGGCAACAGTGCTAACCACCGTGCCGGGCATCGGTGGCATCATTGTGGAAAAACATATTTACAAAATTATTTACACTTGAACCAAAAAGTCTGAATTTATCAGGGGTATGCATAATTTCAGGCTTGACTGCTGTGTGTGTGTGTGTGTGTGTGTGTGTGTGTATATATATATATATATATATATATATATATATATATATATATATATATATATATACAGGCAGTGCAGAATTATTAGGCAAATGAGTATTTTGACGACATCATCCTCTTTATGCATGTTGTCTTACTCCAAGCTGTATAGGCTTGAAAGCCTACTACCAATTGCATCTCTGTAATGAGAAGGGGTGTGGTCTAATGACATCAACACCCTATATCAGGTGTGCATAATTATTAGGCAGCTTCCTTTCCTTTGGCAAAATGGGTCAAAAGAAGGACTTGACAGGCTCCGAAAAGTCAAAAATAGTGAGATATGTTGCAGAGGGATGCAGCACTCTTAAAATTGCCAAGCTTCTGAAGCATGATCATTAAACAATCAAGCGTTTAATTCAAAATAGTCAACAGGGTCACAAGAAGCGTGTGGAAAAACCAAGGCGCAAAATAAACTGAGAACTAAACCATGAACTGAGAAAAGTCAAGCATGCACCTGCCAAGATGCCACTTGCCACCAGTTTTGCCATATTTCAGAGCTGCAACATCACTGGAGTGCCCAAAAGCACAAGGTGTGCAATACTCAGAGACATGGCCAGGGTAAGAAAGGCTGAAAAACGACCTCCACTGAACAAGACACACGAGCTGAAACGTCAAGACTGGGCCAAGAAATATCTCAAGACTGATTTTTCTAAGGTTTTATGGACTGATAAAATGAGGCTGGCTGGCTGGCAAGAAAGGGTCTAAACAAAAGTTCACCTGATCTGAACCCCATAGAGAACCTGTCGTCCATCATCAAATGTGAGATTTACAAGGAGGGAAAACAGTACACCTCTCTGAACAGTGTCTGGGAGGCTGTGGTTGCTGCTGCACGCAATGTTGATGGTGAACAGATCAAAACACTGACAGAATCCATGGATGGCAGGCTTTTGAGTGTCCTTGCAAAGAAAGGTGGCGATATTGGTCCCTGATTTGTTTTTGTTTTGTTTTTGAATGTCAGAAATGTATATTTGTGAATGTTGAGATGTTATATTGGTTTCACTGGTGAAAATAAATAATTGAAATGGGTATATATTTGTTTTTTGTGAAGTTGCCTAATAATTATGCACAGTAATAGTCACCTGCACACACAGATATCCTCCTAAAATAGCTCAAACTAAAAACTACTTCCAAAAATATTCAGCTTTGATATTAACAAGTTTTTTGGGTTCATTGAGAACATGGTTGTTGTTCAATAATAAAATTAATCCTCAAAAATACAACTTGCCTAATAATTCTGCACTCCCTGTATATATATATATATATATATATATATATATATATATATATATATATATATATATATATATATATATATATCCCAAATGATGTTTAACAGAGCAGGGAAATTTTCACAGTATGTCTGATAATGTTTTTTCTTCTGAAGAAAGTCTTATTTGTTTTACTTTGGCTAACATAAAGCATTTAATTTTTTAAAAGCCATTTTAAGGACAAAATTATTAGCCCCTTTAAGCTTATTTTTTTTCGATAGTTTACAAAACAAACCATCGTTATACAATAACTTGCCTAATTACCCTAACCTGCCTAGTTAACCTTATCAACCTAGTTATGCCTTTAAATGTCACTTTAAGCTGTATAGAAGTGTCTTGAAAAATATCTAGTAAAATATTATTTACTGTCATCATGGCAAAGATAAAATAAATCAGTTATTAGATATGAGTTATTAAAACTATTATGATAAGAAATGTGTTGAGAAATTCTTCTCTCCATTAAACAGAAATTGGGGAAAAAAATAAACAGGTGGGCTCATAATTCAGGGGGGCTAATAATTCTGACTTCAACTGTACTGTGTATATATATATATATATATATATATATATATATATATATATATATATATATATATATATATATATATATTCTGATTCAGTTTATTGATTAAATATACTGAATGCATGTATATAAATGTAACACAATTACAAAAACACTGTTAATCTCTGGCATGCTCAGTGCCATTTTCGAGTTTTGACCTTCAAACTTAGAGAGAACGCTGTCTGTATTTTATTGTATTATAATAACTAATCATAAACACTTTAATGTATGCATTTGTTTCCAAACATGACACTGAGAATGAAATGAAATTACGACAAAGGCAAGTTTGCATCCATAAAAGTTTCTTTATTTTTTTTTATCCCACAAAGAAATGTCTACAAAAGCCATAAAATATAGAATTTAACAAAAAAAATCACTTAAGTCCTTCGCTTAGTATGTACAACATGGAGGAGACACTTTAAGGTCTCGAATGAATCAGTACTTTTACATGTCCATTTCCACAATTTTCGCACTTCAAGCTTCCCCCCCCCCCCCCCCCCCACCCAACCACCTCTTCAAACAACAAGCACACATATTCGCTCCATCATGCAAAGTGCTATTCAACCTTCACTTCTATATTGTTGTTGTTGTTTTTTTTCTCAATCCAAACTCGCATACACACACACACACACACACTCACATTGTTGGCAAGTGAACAGAAACCTTCCCTCCCCAAATGCTACATGTTTATATTGTGGACATGTGCTAAAGTCCTGTCAATCAGAGCCTGTCATCTGAATATTCACACTTGCATCTGAATTCCACTTTTTGATTGCTTCTCAAGTAAACAACTTATACAGTAAAGCATCTACCCTGTATGCCATTCAGCTTCACTTCACACTAGCTATGGCACTTGAAAAAAAAATGATTCCTTTACATATTTAGTACATAAAAAGACTTCTGCACGCCAAGTACAGTCTTAAGGGTTTTGGTAACAGATGCTACCTTTGTTTGTTTTGCTGCTGCTGTTGTTGTTGATGTTTTTCATCCAGGGAGATAGACACATTCTGATTCATAAATTAATAAAAAAAAAAAATAATAAAGAATGTAGAAAAAGAACAAAAATATCGAAATGTGTAGTATGCGTCAGTAGTGTTGGAGGAACTTCAGTAGAAGTACAGCACTCAAAACCTCACATACACACAAACACCTGTTGCTTCCGTGTAGGATTAGTGTATGTCGATGATATTTTCATACTGGATTAGCAGAATACAGTATAGGATCACTCTGCATGCTGCGTTTCATTCATACTATGCAGAATATACCAACTATATAGTATGCATTATATAGTCTTCGATTGTTAGGGTATAAAACATACTGTGCCTAAAGTACACATGCGCAGATGCAAAGTCAACACACTTGGCAGAGTCAGCACTTGCATAGTCTGGCAGCGGTAACAAAAAATTGTGTTCATGCCATGTCGCAATTATCGCAATTACAAAATCTTAACTTAATATTAAAAAAAGTTCACATTCTCATAGAACTTAAACTAAGAATTTACAATTTGTACCACCTGACAGTACAGCAAAAGTGCTGCGATGGAAATGCATATTTCTGAGTGCACAGATGTAAACATTTCTGAGTAGAGCATTGCGTCATTTTGAAATTGCGGTAATTGTGACATGGCATAAATATAGGTAAACTTAAATTCAGAGTTACATTCTGATGTCTCTGACATTAACCTAAATGCTATGGTAAGTCGGTAAAAGTAAACCGATTTTAATCAACTCTTACTCTGGCAATGACAGTATTAAATTAACCATAATAGAACTTATTTTCATTAAATCCCTATTAATAATTTTCAAAGACTCTCATTTTGATTCAGATTTTTAAAAAACTTCCTCTTTGTAACTCGTTTTCAGGCCTGTGTTGTCGTGTAAACGGGCAAAATGCATAAATTACCTTTTTTTTGGGTTAAAAAAAATAGTTGTGTAAAAGTTTTTTATGCCTGTCAAAAATAAATACTGTACGCTGCTGTCCTTACCAAGGTCTATAAAGCAATAATGCAAAGCACATCTGTATGCTTTAATATGGAAGGTGAAAAGTGCCAAAATGCTTTTAACGAAACGCATAAAATTGTATGTTGTCAATGCACAGTTTGACTGTTTTTAGTATGTTTAGAGTAGACGTACTCAGTCTATGTTGTGAGGTCAAAATTTTATGAAAGGCAATATAATGTCTGTTTGCATGTGTATATAGCAATACAGTGGTCTCTCGTTTTTCGCAGGAGTTACAATCTAAAAATAACCAGTAATAGGCGAAATCCGCGAAGTAGTCAGCTTTATTTTTTACTTATTATTATAGATGTTTTAAGGCTGTAAAACCCTTCACTACAGACTTTATACACTTTTCTCAGACATGCATTAACATTTTCACACTTTTCTCTCTTGTTTAATCACAAGTACAAACCTTCGTAGAAAATTAAGTCCAGTATTGTAGAATGAAACCAAAAATCAAAACCATTTGATCTTCATTTATTTATTCCTTAATGGTGCCCTACAGCCGCGTAACTTCTACCTTCCTTTAGGATGACCAGAACTTTTTGTGCGATGGTTAGCATCTTCCTCTGCCTTTTGAGTGCTACTGCAGGTTCCTTTGACGGTGAAAAACGTTTTGTCGACATTGTGAGGAGAAAACTTGCAAACATACAGTACAGCACTTCCGAGTCACACTCCTAGCGATCGAAGATTTATGTAAATTTGGCGAGCTGAACGCATTCTGTACTGTACAGGTGACACAACACGAAAGATTGATTGACAGCCAGTCAGGACGCAGAACATAATGCACTGTAGAAAGAAGCATGTCAAATTACATGGAAAAAAATCGGCGAAACTGCGAAGTTATCGCGTTATAGCGAGGAACCACTGTGTAGCGAAATCTCTCATGGATAATTGTGACATCTGTATTCTGAATATGTAAGACCAAAATATTATCAATTTAGTTGTCTTTTGAGCTTGCTGTATACATGGCCTCACTGTGCACAATCAAACTTAGCATGTTTCTTTTCAAGACTTTTGGCCCCGATCACCCTCCATACTCTGACACTCACCAAACAGTAAGTTGAGCTTGCATCTGCGTTCCTGTATGTTTTGACCATTAGCGCCCTTATATTACCTTAGTCCTACACAGTAAGAAATACTTTGTGCTTGTGTCGGTGTGCGAACAGAATGAACAGGGTGTGTTGCATTTCCAACAACAGCAACCCAGAAACATTCAGAATAAAACAAACCCCGAAACCCACACCCACCCTCCCCTCAGCAACACGTTAAGAAAACACAAAAGCCCGAAGGTTTCATTATTATGAACCAGCATGCAAGAATAACTGAACAACAATAGGCTAAGAATAATAATATAATTATAATAATCAAATAAAAAATAATCTTAGAATGCAAAGATGACTGTAGTAAATGCTTCCAGTTATTGCTACAGTACCTAACAGTGTTGAACCTCATATTATAGATACAAATCCCTCTCGTCCTCAAAATTCACAGTCTAATACAGAAAAAAAAGCCTTCATCATAAGTTTAAAATGATTTCTGACTGAATCCGTTTTTCTGTAATGAGCATAGAAATAGATAAAGAGCAGCTTATTCGTGCTCTGTATAAATAATCTAACTTACATAAAATCCATTTCATTTCTGGAGATGCTTAATAATTACAATGTTTTAATTTGGAGCGCAGTGTTGCACGCTGATATTTACACACAGAGAGATGAATGCTGGGATGTGAAACGAGAAAGCCCGTTTCACCTCTCAACCATGAGTTACACGCTTTACACACACATACATACACACCAAAGCCTTGTCTGGGTAGGTTTTGTATGTGAAGAAATCGCTGTGATTGTATTTTTATTCCCTAAAAATGTCCATGTTTTTTTTTTCTTCTTCTTCTTTTAAATAGTACTCTCTTTCTATTGAAAACATTAAGAGAAGTCCCTGAGATGGGTGCCACGAAGATTCACACCCAGAAATGATTGTCTTGAACAAGAAATTAGCATTGTAAGAATTGGAAACATTCCCTAAAGTTGGGCTGAGAGCTTTTGGTTCAGTTGAACAGCTTCTCAGCGGACTACAATTGTGCATTCATTAACACCATGTATCTGTGGTTAATAATCCTTCATAGTTAAGTGCTTTCGAGTGCATTTCACAATATAAATGCATCAAGATGTACTAAAAATTCACTGTTCGGTATGTCGAGTTTGTTTGTTTTCTTTATAAGAAACTGACATATGGCTTTACATCCTGCGAGTACAGGTCAAGAGAAAGGGGAAAGCGTTCTCAGTATCTCCACCTGGTGGTTTGAGCTGGTACTTGGGGAGATTTTTACTACTTATTTAACCAAAAGGGTTTAAATCTACTTAAAACTGCTCTTATTAAATTCCTCACGCAGTAGCTGCATTTGTGGATCTACACTGCAGTGTGGATACTCTAAAATGATTGTCATTTACCACTTGAATAAAGTTTTGAAACCGTGGAAACAGAGAAATTTAGGAATGCTTAGAATACGGAGTGAATAAATAAATAGCGAACTAAATTCAAGACAAACCTGGCCAAATCTGAATTTTATTCCGAATCGTCTCTATAAAAGTAAACATGAATTAAAAAATGAATGAATCAAAAAGTACAAGTAAAATTGTTAAATATTGTAAATATTTTTTCTTATTTTGTTTTAATGTTGCTCCTATTAGATTAAGACTGTTCAGGATTAGTCCCAAATTATGATTAAAATGGCCAATAGAATTATTTACTGAAAGATTTGTTTTTAACTGAACATTGGGTCTCATTCATTAACGATGCACAATAGATTACATCAGTGTATTGGCTGCTTATATTTTTAGTAAAATAATGATATACTTTCCTACACACAATGAAGTACAGTGGAAGTCTGAATTTTTAGCCCCCCTGAATTATTACCCCCCTGTTTATTTTTTCCCCAATTTCAATTCAATTCAATTCATCTTTATTTGTATAGCGCTTATACAATGTAGATTGTGTCAAAGCAGCTTCACATGGAAGATTATAGTGAATTGAAACAGTGTCAGTGTCACAATTTCTGTTTAACAAAGAGATATTTTTTTTTCCATCACATTTCTAAACATAATAGTTTTAATAACTCATTTTTAATAACCGATTTATTTTCTTTGCCATGATGACAGTAAAAAACATTTTACTACATATTTTAAAGACACTAGTATACAGCTTAAAGTGACATTTAAAGGCTTAACTAGGTTAATTAGGTTACTAGGCAGGTTAGGGTAATTAGGCAAGTTATTGTAGTTCTGTAGACTATCGGAAAAAATAAAGCTTAAAGGGGCTAATAATTTTGACCTTAAAATGTTTTTTTTTTTTTTTTATTAAAAACTGCTTTTATTCTAGCCGAAATAAAACAAATAAGACTTTCTCCAGACGAAAAAATATTATCAGACATACTGTGAACATTTTCTTCCTCTGTTAAGCATAATTTGGGAAATATAAAAAAAAGAAATAAAGAAAATTCAAAGGGGGGCTATTAATTCTGACTTCAACTGTACATGCAAAAACAGTGTTGTGCAAATGTGTGCATGAAATCGACATACAAATGTTTTCATGAACAAATAATGTGGTATTAATAATTGGTGGTAACTTGTCACAACAACAATTATGTATAATGCGTAATTTATATATAATTAAGATAAATTTCATATTTCATCATAAATTAAAGCTTTCAGCTTAAATCTGCCGTCTGAAATATGATCTTTATATATGTACACACAAAGACACTCATTTAGCCCGAATGCACTAATTTTAGAACAGGAAATGTTGTCAATTAGCCAATATATTTAATTAGAAGTATACATGTGCGTATAAATGTGAACAATTGTTAGTGAATGAGGCCCAGTGTTCCAATTAATAGTTTAAATGGCAAGAGTGCTACCTTTTGGAAAATGTAATTTAATTTTGAGCACTGAAAACATTTCATCTAATAAATAAATTGATGTTCAAAATACAGAATAAATTCAGAATTCACTAGTCTGATCTGGGAATGTAATTAAAATGATACATTATTGCTCAAGTCAGAGAATCTATTATAAAGGCAGCAGAAATAGGATTGAACTCTACTAGTTGAAAAGAGAGCTTCAGCTCTACTACATTAGTGCTGTATTACAGTAGTTTTGGCAGTGTGAACAGCATTTCATAGATTTTTTTAGTTTTTTTAAATAGATTCAAAGCAGTTCTGAGGGCTTTCCATAAAGTCAAATTTGACTGGATTGTTTTTCAGCAGTTATTACAGAAACCGTTATTGCAGCAATGACTGACAAGATGGTAATCGGCCATACCATATTTTTGTAAAATATATATATCTCTATATTTTCTTACGCAAAAGTATCCCTTATCAACTATTCATCCACATTGAAAAATCCTAACGTGTAGGATTGGTGTTGTGGTGCTGTTTATACATATCTACATAGCCCAGACAAGGCTTTTTTTCTTTTCTTTTTTTCTTTTTTTAAACGTGGCCAAACAGTTAGTTAGTCCCCCGTTAACCTTATACCAGTTTCCAATTCACATATTCTGTACAGGTAAAACTACAAAAAAACAAATACCAAAAATTACATAGACAAGATACGGGCCTTTGAGGCCACCGTTGTTTTTAAATTATGACTAAAATATTACCAGAAAAAAAAATTAATACTGGAATACCGCTTTTGTTCTAGAGAAATGACTACATTATCATTTTTGAATGCACTCCCTTCCTTCTCATTTCAATGTAACAATATTTTATAAAAACAAAACAAAAAAAAAAAGAGAGAATTAACTTACCCAATTTAAAGACAGCTTAAATTGTCCTAAAGTCTGTACATTTCTGGTCAAACTGAAGACGCCTGCTGGCGCGTATATACATTCTTATGACTGTACCGGTGAAAATGAGTTGTTTCTGAAGTGCAGGACATTCCTAGAGTTAGTTTAGTTGTTGCGGCTGCTGCGACACAGTGTTCCTCCTCTGTTGAATGAAAGACTTTAGCGAAGTGTGCGTGGTCATTTGGGCATGACGGCGGCAGCGTCTGGGTTGAAGAGCTCTTTGTAGAGGGGGGGAAACAGCATGTTGACAGTCTCTGGGTGAAGCTGCTGGAAGGCCTGAAGCTCCTCCGTGTGCAGAGTGCAGAGAGCAGAAAGGGTCGGGATCCGGCTGATCAGCTGCACAAAACAGGGATGGAGGAATTGAGTTGATTTGACTGAACATGATCAAATGCCAATCTACTCTATGGCTCAATTCGATTTATTAGTTCGCATTTCAGAGCTTAATCCTGTAACATTTAATGATGCACAGAATGACAATCATATTCTATGACCAGATTAAGATACAGAAAAAAAAATTATATGCATTAGTGTCTACCTACCTACCTACCTACCTACCTACCTACCTAATATTTTATCATGCATCAGTGAGATGTCTATTACATACACACCGTAATAACCAACTGTGTGGAGTAAGAGGAAGCGGGGAAAGAGGTACAAGCCTTGACTCATTTCAGTTGCCAGATCGATATTTCTATAATTTAATCACAAGAACTTACAATGCATCAATGTTAAATATTTCAAGATTTTAGATTTTAATAATATTGGAATAAATATTGAATTTAATATAAAACTAAATATTAAAAGAAAAATCTTCTGAAAATGGAAAAAGTCCAGATGAAAGCACTTCACTCTTAACAGGTGGTCTAATACATTTCTGTGCAATATATGTAAAGTTTTTTACCTAATATGTAAAGTTTGAAAACATGTAATATTGTATATTCATTGACTTGTGTAATTTTCTGGAAAATAAATATTTAAATGGTAATATGATTTCAAATTTTGAAAAAAAAAAACTCAAATCACAAATTAATAATAATGTAATAACTTTGAATATCTTTTGAATGTCTCTTTATGCATTAATTCTGCTCTTTTTAGTTTTGGGAAGTGTTCTGTGAATTTGTTTTGTCTACAGGAAGCAGCTAATTGCTCCTTGGC
The DNA here is from genome assembly GCA_903798195.1 of Danio kyathit. Taxonomy (NCBI): domain Eukaryota; kingdom Metazoa; phylum Chordata; class Actinopteri; order Cypriniformes; family Danionidae; genus Danio; species Danio kyathit. The sequence continues at coordinate 31,122,294 of LR812523.1, forward strand.
TTGGTCCTGCCCCTGTTCCAACTGACCCTTTTCACAAGACTGTTATGATGCGTTGAACAGTCATCATAATCTTAAATGCTTGAAAGTTTAATGTTTTGATTTTTTTTAGGCGTCATCCATTTTTTTTCCCTTTTTCTGAAAGTCTTGCTAACACCATCGAGGAATTTTTCTTTTATTATTTCAGCAATTAGTATTGTAAAAAAAATATTTGTTGTACTCTCCCTTTCACTGCGCTCTAAGTTTACCCAGCTATGACGCCTTCCGCTACTGGGAAACCCGGAAATTTGAAAAGGGTCTATAGATGCTACACCCTGCCTGGTCAGCTGACTCATGGCTGCCTATAAATTCTTTCTTTGTCACTTCTTGTTTAGCTGTTTTGAGCTGATGTCTTTACTTTCGTAGAAAGAAATCGAGTGTTAGTAAAATGAATTGAATTAGAGTTTGTTCATCTGAGGAAAATCTGTCACAGTATTTAGTGCTTTAGCTCTTGCTGTGAAAATCTCACCTTTGCCTGTTAACTGACTACTCTGCTGTTTTGCCTTTTTTGGATTTGTTCGCTGAATGTAAATATTTGTACATGAAAAATAGGGAGCTTGAGGCCATTTTCTTTTGTACCTTCTTTTTTTCTTGATTGTTTTTGTGGACAAGGAAGTTAGATAATTAATACATTTTATTTTCGTCCTATTTTCCAGAGCTGTATAGAAATATCCCTACTCACTTCTATCTACACTAATAGCACTGTAAACTTGATTAATCTATGTGTCAGTTCTACACAACAACCCTAAAGATGATTATAATAAGTGGATATGGCAACACTGCAGAAGTGCCTTCTGTAAAGCAGCCTTCCAAGCTAAAAACAGCACACGAGGCATCTGTCATCTATGCTTGAGTTGAAATGTATGAATGTAAAGGGTCCAATTCTATAACATTAAATCGATCAAAGATATCAGATGCACAAGCAACTTAACATTTAAACTGCATTTAATTATGGTTGTCACTCCTGAAAATCTACAGTGTGCGCATGGCCTATTTAAGTTCTATATCATCATGCGATCGGTTCCGAACTGTGTCATGGTCACTTGAGACACTTTACCTTGGCCAGCGCATCCTCGTCCAGATGGTTCTTTTGCATGATGTGCTGCAGGGCAAAGTAGATTTTTTCTTGTAGCTTCTGCACTTTTCTGGGCTCCATTAACCATGGCCGGTCTGGAAAAGCAAGAGAAGCGTCTATTAATATCTGCTGGTCTGAAAACAGTACAGTAATATTGAGAATTCAGATATGATTGGAAGGTTTTGATTTGGACACAATGAAGACCTCTTTAACAGAGTTGCTGCAGATTTTATGAAGGTTAATTTAAAGCCAAGTAAAGAAAATGTAATGAATAATATAATGCAAAACAATAATACATTTTTAAAAGACTTTAATTTAGATTTTTTTATTGAATGCAACAAAATGTAAAGCTTCTTTTCATTGCTAGACCATATGTGTGTTATGTAATGTCTAGTAAAGATATTTGTATTGGGTCAAATATTATTGAGGAAAACAATACGACTATGAACATGTTCACCCCTCATGACGACTCCTGACTTATCTATCCTATCTGACCTATATCTACATTTCTGCGTTTTAAATTTTACAGTGTTGAATTTAATGTTCCGAATTTCTTCATCTTGAAAACTTGAAACTGTATTTTTACAAACTGGATATCTGCAGTCTAGGAATTCAGAATGTGAGATGTATTTCTGTACAATTATTTTATGTAAATATTATGGTGGTGGTTGCTTTAACTGACGGTTAAAGAGCGTAATGACGGAGAGTCAAAATGAGTCAAATGCTCGTGGTGCACATGCGTAGTTTTGAGTCAGAGTTGAATGCGGGAAGAGAGTGCCTGCAGATGTCTGTAGCTGCTGTGTATTATCAATCTATGGAGAAACACAAATAAAAGAAATTTGTGCCAATGCTCTATGTCTGTGTATGCCTGCATTAGTCGCGTGGACCCATCTACCTGCGACCGGAGATACAGAACGACAAAAACCCCTCTTACAAGAACAAAAACCCAGAAGTTTGAAAATGCGTCTATAAAAATCTGCCTTTTTTTTCCTAAATTTCAAATGTTCAATATTCAAGTTGAGTTTATTCAATATTTAAATTTAAATTCAAAACAATTTAATGCCATTCAATATTCAGTTTTATTCAATTACAACTGTCAATAATTAGCACAATTCAATTTCAGATTGTTTTGTCATATTTTAAGCTCCATATGGGTTGGGATCAGGAAAAGCCTGTGAGTCGGGATTTGAACTCAGGATGCTTGAAGATCTGTTACACTATATGTCAGCAGATTAAACACCGGCCTATCGGCACAGCTGTTGTTTTTAAATGTGCTTCATAAATAATTATGACTAAAACCCATGTGATCACGTTCCCACGCATCCACGTTTTAAAATGTTCCAAAACCAAACGTTTCACTTGTGTTCCAGATATTTCACATGTGATTTTATCTTGTGAAGCTCATGTGGTTAATCAGGAAAGGCAGACCTGAGACCTGCCGAAACCCTGTTTGTGGTGCAGCTACAGTACACTCAAAAAAAGGACATTTGGTGTTTGTTCAAACTATGTATTTAAATTGAGCTGAAACAACACAACCCTTGAGATTTTTGGCACAACTTAAGGCTGATTTATATTTCTGCGTCAAGCGCAAGCGTCTGGTCCGGCGCAGCCTTCGCGTGGTCGCATACCCCTTGCCGTGGCCGTTGCCGATGCTGACGTGTACCTCTCAAAAAAATTGTACACGTCGCAGCGACGCGTAGCGCAAGCAAAGTCGGCTTGATAGCGCTGATGAGTGTGGGCGGGACTGAGAGCCGCGCGAACCCGATATTATTGATGGAGCGAGTGTACAAGTGTCGAGTCCCGTGAAGCAGCTCCTGATGGAACGTTTTGTGTTTACCTCATGATTGAAGTTGTTGCACGTCCGTCGGTTCCCGCCTCAAAATGAGTGATTTTGAGCCACTTCTACATTAAGGTAGCTTAAAAACAAAACACCAGCAAAGAAACTCGACAGAGGAACATAAAAACCTCACTGCTAGCTAGCGTTTCGGAAGTGTTATTGCAGAGCGACACAAACAGCGCGCAGAAGTATTAAATGCATGGCTATGCGCAGGCATGCACCGTGGGTCACGCCGATCACTCGACGCAGAAGTATAAACCAGGCTTTAATTGTTTTATGTTCAATCTACTTAAATTTATAACAACTAATCAGTTAACTTAATTCCTTCATGTTGTCCCAACACAAAACTGATTGGGTGAAACTCAGCATTTTTACAGTGTAGGACTCTTGGAAGGTATGCAGTGGACTCAAAAAAAATTCTTCAAACCACTCATCTATAATAAGCTAAAACAACACAATTCTTGAGATTTTTTTGGGAGAACTTAATTGTTTTATGTTCAATCCACATAAATTTGTCAAAACCAAACTACTTAAATGATTTATGTTGGGTTTTTACAGTGTGAGGCCTGACCTGTAGAAATAAGAACTGCGGCAGAAAACAGGGCGATCTCCTCTTCTGTTAACTGCAGTGAACAAAGACTCTTGGCAAAGTCAAACACCGCACTGACCAGGTCATCGCAGCCTGCAGGAGGTAAATATGTCAGATCACATGCTCAAATATTGTCTAATAATATACAATCAATACATTTTTATTTGTTAAAAATACAATGTACATTTTTTTAAATATTGCAGTATAACAGTGATTATGGAGGGTTTTTACCTAGAGTTTTAAATATCTGCATGCCTCCGTATTTCCCCTCGAACAGAACCGTGTTGTTGAGAGGATTGAATGCACGACACATCCGGACCAGCACAACCTCCAGACAACCTGAGATCGAGCAGCAGGTTAGTATTTACTGCATCTTAATCAAGTGCAATAGATTATACAGTATATCATATGTGACTTGTTTGGATTTTAGTGTGATCCTTACCTGATTTCAGTAGCAATATCTGGTCGTTCTGGCAAAGCTCCATGAAGCCTGTGATGCGCTTGGCAAACTCTACCACATACTGAATGGCATGAGTGATCTGTATAGCACACTGCTGCCACAGTACGTCCCGTGTCTGAAACGCACACATACACACAAGTCTCATGGGTAAAATGTTTTTTGTGTGTGTACAATATCAACAATATATTGAATACTTATGGACCCTTTTCACAAGGCTGTTATGACGCGTTTAACAGTCATCACCATCTTAAATCCTTAAAAGTTTTTTAATGTTTTGATTATTTAAAATAAAACGTAAGTTTATGAATGAACTTTATCATCTTTGTGTCAAATTACAAAAAAACTAATGACCGCTTATGTGAGGTGTTTCTAATGCAGCGTCTATAGGGCTGAGAGTACATTTGACGTTATTCTCTCCTCTGGCTGCCGTTATCAGTCTCACACAATTTTTTTCCTTTTTCTGAAAGTCTTGATAACACCATCCAGGAGTTTTTCTTTTATTATTACAGCAAATAGTATTGTGAAAAAATTATTTGTTGTCTTCTCTCATTCACTGTGCTCTAAGCTTACCTAGCTATAATGCCTTCCGCTACTGAGAAACGAAAAGGGTCTATTGGAAAAATCACTGCTATGGTTCAGAAGTTATGCAGCAGTACAAGTGGTAAAAAACCTTTTAAAAAGAAATATTTTATGTTTGCTTTTAATTACAAAATTGAGTAAAAATATTAATGTAATAAATATTATAATTCAAAATATATCTTGAATTTCATTGCATTTTTAGGATTTAACTTATTTCTAATATGCAAAGCTGATTGTTCAACATTAAAATTTCCGAAGGATGGTGACTTAAATAAAAAATGTAATATACTAATTTGTTGCTTAACCCTTTGACTGCCCGCTCTACCAAATGGTTGAATATGTTTTGACTGTTTTAAATAATGACTGTTAAAGTCATTTAAAGAATGACTGTTTTAAATAATACTTAGTAACACACCCAGGATTGTTGGTTTACACAGAAATTAAGCAAACATAATCCTGTTGCACTACTACACTTGATTTTTGGTTTAAAAAAAAAAAAACAAGAAAGCATGTTAAATGAGAATCTAAAATATTTTATGGCATACTTCAAAAAATAAAGATTATTTAGTATTCAAAAATGTTTTATTTTGAATCTTTTTTTTTTAAATAAATTGGTCTTTTACTTCATATTTTCAGATTATTTTAGAGTATATGTATTAATTTCGGTACCTTTACCATAAACCAACATATCAACCATTTTTGGTAGAGGTTAATATTTTAGAAATTATGGGATGTGTTGAAAAAAATGCATTGAGAGTTTTAACTAGCAACATTGGGAGTTAAGAAATGCAATCCAAAAATGTTTTCTTGGTGGGGCAGTTAAAAGGTTAAGAAACATGTATTTTTATATTATTAAGCTGTGCTGCACAATATTTTTTGTGAAAATAAATGTTTTTGGGATATTTTTATATAGACAGCTTGAACGAACAGCATTTATTAAAAAATCTTTACATTTCTTAGATATGTAGCCTTTGATAAATTAGTTTAAACCTTTATTGTTCAATCTTTTACTGTGCAGTATTAGTTTATTATTGCTTATTATAATAATCTTTATCAATCTATATGTTTGTGTATATTTATTATACCAAAAGCACATGCGCAAAAAACCCTGATTCATAACGAATATAGTTTCTCAAAATTAACATAGACTTTCCTGCACTCTTTTGTACAAAAAGCTAGACTGGAAAGTCTGAAAGGCTTTTCCTGAAAAGATTTCAAGCCTGATTTTGCGCCCATTTTGCACACCTAACAAATAGAAGTATGGGTCAAGAACTTGCATGCTTTTAGAGCCAAATCCTCCCAGCCACACAATGTCACGATAGTGAAGTATTGATAAAGAAAACTATAATGTCTATGGTAATAGTACATGTTTAAAAAAAGCATTGTTTGTATGTTTCACTTATCGGGTATCAGGGCAACGTCGATCATTTTCAATATCTGTATATCTTTGGTAGTCATGTATGAAGTTTCTGTGAGATGCTGTAGAACTCTCATTGTGAAACTTACTACAATCAGCAGGTGTGTGTAGATGTGGTCTGGCCATTCCTTGTGTGTGTGTGTGTGTGTTTGGACAACTATAACTTTTAAAATCAGTTAACAACCTTCCTTTTGTCTGTGGTCTCCAATGGGTTTAAAATCGTGAGGCAATATGTATGTGAAGAGCTCCCCTGAGTGGTAAAATATGCTATCAATCTATATGTTTGTGTATATGTATTATACCAAAAACATATACGCAAAAAACCCTGATCCATAAAGAATATAGTTTCTCAAAATTAACACAGACTTTCCTGCGCTCTTCTGTACAAAAAGCTAGACTCGACTAGACTAAATGAATCAAGTAGAACACCCTTTGACTCTTTTAATTTAATTTTAAAAAGTAATAATTGAAATTTTTGGTACTCATCATAAAAAAATCAACAAAAAAGGGCAGAATGTGTAGTTTCCCATTTGCGAGACGTCCTTACGGAGCACAGAATGCTGAAAATGTGATATCAGCAAATTGCTTTTGTGAGCTCTGCAATTCTCTCCCTGTATAGCGAATCTTCATAGGCACTATTTCAAAGGGCTTCTCGGTAATTACCCATAATCCATTTGACACAGGGAAATGAAGAGGGCTTGTAGTACGTCTGGCACCCTCCCCTATTGTGCTTTGAGTGTTCGTTAGCTAAATCCGTTCGCTCTCTCGCTTTCTCTTTTTCTCCGTATCGGTGTGAAAGCTGGATAGGATCAGCTCCGGGGGGCTGAGATGCTCTAATGAACTCTGATCTCAAGCATGCAATCTGACTATGAAGAGCAGGCGAAGTATGAGCCGAGACGAGCTAAAGAGTCGCACCAGGTGTAAACGCATGTAAATGAATGTACAGCATGTAGGGACAGAACAAGTGTTTGCCATGTAAGGTGAATTCAGCGAGGGAGTAACCGCGTGCACACCTTGCTTTGGTACATCTTGACCTCCTCGTAAGAGTGCGTCTGCCAAGCGAGCTGCTGAAGCTCCTCCGCTGTGTACTGACACGTCTCCAGGTGGGACTTTATGATGTTCTGTGCAATTCGGTCTAGAACAGAGAAAAGGAGAAGACATGAAGGCAGGGAATGTCTGTGCAGAGATTTAAAATGCATTACAGTGTTTACTACTTATTGCAACCAACCTAGAAAGTAACATACATTGACAATTACTTTTTCTAAATGTTCACTATATGACTTGACTAGCTTAAAAAACACCTTTTTATGACCATTAAGAGTACAAATACATTTATGTAAAAGTAATTTTAACTGGAAAGCGTTTATTTATTTATTTATTTATTTATTTTTTACAATTGTTGTCAGTGCAATCCATTCTGTTTGGGATAAACATTTGAGGTGACAAAACTAAGAACTAACTAAACTTTTAAGGTAAAAGCCCAATGTATATGTTTTATGAGTTAGCCATCAGCACAATATTCGTGTCTTGTATTATATTATATTGTATTGTATTGCAGTTTTGTAAAGCATATGCACAGCTTGCACATGTCCTTTGAACTGCTTTTTACATGCACTCGTTTTGTCCACTAGGTGTCAATAATGACCCGGTCGGTTGTTTCACAAATGTGAAGAAATACAAGAGATGAAATGGGGACAACAAACTACTGAAAATGACAAAAACAGTTGAGTATGAGTGGCTAGATTTCTGAAACTTTTCAGAAGTTTAAAAGCAGGAAAAAGCCTGAAAAGACTTTAAGCCTGATTTTGAGAATATTTTGCTCCCCTAACTATTAGAAGAATGGGTCAAGAACTCTTTATTAAGCTTTATCAATGGGATATTGCATGCTTTTGGAGCCAATTCCAATTAATAGGACTATTTTAAATTTCACAAGGTTGTTTTTACAGCATCGATGTTGTAATGTAATTACAATACATTTAGTTCAATAGACTTAAGCATTCATTTAGTTGTTCAAGTGTAAAACAAGATGCGCCGTTGTAACCACTAGCGCCGTCAGTAGCAACACGCTAGTGCAAAAATTCCATTAAAAATACTGGGGTATAATAAACGGTCATATTTTAAAGACATGGTGTGGGAAATGGAGTTTAATGCAGTGCTTCTTGTCCGATCAGAGACCCACTTCATATCGTATATCTAACAGGCAGTGAAGATCGCTGATTTAATAGAAAGACAGTTCACCGGAAGCCCTTGGGTTGCCTGGCTGAAAGTTAAAAGTCTGTGTGCGTATAGCCCATAATATATGTTTCCAAAAAAACTTTACTACTTTGGGCTCAACAGTAAATTTTATAATTAAGGGACATCATCCATCTACTCAAAATAATTTAATATTGCAACACTGGCTTTATTTCTTACTCTGCGGCTTGAGGACTGGATCTTGTCTTTCCTAACCCGCTTTAATGTTCTTACCTAATTCTTACTACAATCAGCAAGTGTGTGTTGACGTGGTCTGGCCAAGTATTCTTGCGTGCGTGTTTGGACAACTATAATGTTTAAAATCAGTTAAAAATCATCCTTTTGTCTTGGTTTTCAACGGTTTTTAAATGGTTCCTAACCCGCTTTAATATTCTTACCTAATTCTTACTACAATTAGCAGGTGTGTGTTGAAGTGGTCTGGCAAAGTATTTTTTACGTGTGTGTGTTTAGACAACTATCATTTTAAATATGTCTCATGGTTTTAAAATTGTGAGGCAAGTTGTATGTAAATCGCTTATCCTAGTGGTAAAATGTTGCTGCTGGCAGATTTTTTTTTTTACGGATGAAATGAATTAGTATACCCCCTACCCAGTTAAATAAGTTACCGCTCATAACTGGCGTGTATAATAAGGTTTTGTGTAAACAAACCAATTATAGTTTGGGCTCAACAGTAAAGTTTCATAATTAAGGGAAACAATCCATATTGTCAAAATAATTTCACAATTGCATATCATGATACTGGTTTTATTTCTTATTATCATTTAGTCCTAGTAGTAAATGCATACGTATGTGAATTCTGCAACTTGAGGACCAGATCTGGTCTTTCCTAACTCGCTTTAGTTCTCTTACCTAATTCCCCCATAGACACTCCAGGTGCGAGCTGGCTGTCTTGATAGGAGCCGTAGGTGAAAAGGTTGGGAACGGGGGTGAGATCATATATGGGTTCTTGTTTGATCTGTTTCATGCCAGTTATGTCAAGTCCAGACTGATCCGGGCTGGCCTGTGTGGAGTCCATGCCGTAGTATCCTCCGGGAGCGCCGTTCGCCTGGCCCTTGGGCATGTCTATGACGTGACCGTTGGCGTACGTTCCACCAATCTCGTGGTTGAGGGTGCTGAGGCCGTTGGTGAGGCTGGAGGAGTAAACACGAGCAAGGGCTTCTGCTTCACCCGTCTGCTGCTGCCGCTGCTCCTGCAGCCTCTGCTGGTGCTTCTGGACCTCTGCATACAGAGAGTCCCTCTGCTTCTTCGACATGCGGCCAAACTTCACAGCTGATGGGAAGGGCGGATGAAAACAAATTAGATCAACAGGAATAATCAGTGGTTGATTGCTATGTTTGTACACTGTAAAAATGCTAGGTTCCACACAATTTGTGTTGAGACAACATGAAGAAATTAAGTTAGCTTATTAGTTTTACAAATTTAGGTGGACATAAAACAATTAAATTGTCCCCCCCCAAAAAAACTCAAGAATTGTGTTGTTTCAGCTCATTTTAAATAAGTAGTTTGAACAAGCAGCAAACATCATTTTGAATATGCTCAGAATATGATCAAATAGCTGATTGCTATGTTTGTTTGTAATATAGAATATGATCAAGTAACTGATTGCTATGTTTTTGTTGTTATCTAGAATATGATCAAGTAACTGACTGGTATGTTTGTTTGTTATATAGAATATGATCAACAGCTTACTGCTATGTTTGTTAGTTATATAGATTCTAATCAAGTAGCTGATTGCTTTATTCATGTTATATATAATATGATCAAGTAGCTGATTGCTATGTTTGTTTGTTATATGAAATATGATCAAGTTGCTGATTGTGTTTGTTTGTTATATACGTAGAATATGATCAAGTAGTTGATTGCTATGTTTTCTTTGTTATATAGAATATGGTCAAGTAGCTAATTACTACATTTGTTTGCTTGTTATATAGAATATGATAAAGTAGCTGATTGCTACATTTACTTGTTTGTTATATAGAATATGATCAAGTAGCTGATTGCTACATTTATTTGTTTGTTATATAGAATATGATGAAGTAGCTGATTGCTACATTTATTTGTTTGTTATATAGAATATGATGAAGTAGCTGATTGCTACATTTATTTGTTTGTTATATAGAATATGATGAAGTAGCTGATTGCTACATTTATTTGTTTGTTATATAGAATATGATCAAGTAACTGATTGCTATGTTTTCGTTGTTATATAGAATATGATCAAGTAGCTGATTGCTACATTTGCTTGTTTGTTATATAGAACATGATCAAGTAGCTGATTGCTACATTTCTTTGTTTGTTATATAGAATATGATCAAGTAACTGATTGCTATGTTTTCGTTGTTATATAGAATATGATCAAGTAGCTGATTGCTACATTTACTTGTTTGTTATATAGAATATGATCAAGTAGCTGATTGCTACATTTCTTTGTTTGTTATATAGAATATGATCAAGTAACTGATTGCTATGTTTTCGTTGTTATATAGAATATGATCAAGTAGCTGATTGCTACATTTGCTTGTTTGTTATATAGAACATGATCAAGTAGCTGATTGCTACATTTACTTGTTTGTTATATAGAATATGATCATGTAGCTGATTGCTACATTTCTTTGTTTGTTATATAGAATATGATCAAGTAACTGATTGCTATGTTTTCGTTGTTATATAGAATATGATCAAGTAACTGATTGCTATGTTTTCGTTGTTATATAGAATATGATCAAGTAGCTGATTGCTATGTTTTCGTTGTTATATAGAATATGATCAAGTAGCTGATTGCTACATTTGTTTGCTTGTTATATAGAATATGATCAAGTAGCTGATTGCTACATTTGTTTGCTTGTTATATAGAATATGATCAAGTAGCTGATTGGTACATTTACTTGTTTGTTATATAGAATATGATCAAGTAGTTGATTGCTACATTTCTTTGTTTGTTATATAGAATATGATCAAGTAACTGATTGCTATGTTTTCGTTGTTATATAGAATATGATCAAGTAGCTAATTGCTACATTTACTTGTTTGTTATATAGAACATGATCAAGTAGCTGATTGCTACATTTATTTGTTTGTTATATAGAATATGATCAGGTAACTGATTGCTACATTTACTTGTTTGTTATATAGAATATGATCAAGTAGCTGATTGCTACATTTATTTGTTTGTTATATAGAATATGATCAAGTAGCTGATTGCTATGTTTTCGTTGTTTTATAGAATATGATCAAGTAGCTGATTGCTACATTTGTTTGTTATATAGAATATGATATGTCTCACCATCCCGGGACATGCCCAGGGCCAGGCACTTTTGTAGGCGGCAGTGCTGGCAGCGGTTGCGGTTCGTTCGGTCGATCAGGCAGTTGCGCTGGCGGGGACAGGAGTAGGAGGCGTTGTTTTGTTGACTCCGCCGAAAGAAACCCTACAGTCCACATAATAACCAGAGGTTTAAATGAGTTCTTTGCAGAGGAAATCACACCTGTACTGACTGAAATAAATTGTATAGACTGAAATTATTACATTGTCAAACCATATTTCTTAACACTTATAAAAAAAATCTTATTATCTCATCAGAACGGTGCAAACCTTGATTAGAAAGGTATAAATGATCATTAAAATATAGTCACATGAAATGATTTGGTCAAAACTGACTGCACTGGAAACAAGAGGGAAATTTATGTGTAAAAAAAAAAAAGGTAATAAAAACTCCAGCTTTATTTCTTTTGTAAAAATTTTGGCCCCAAATTTGAACCAAAGGCTGTTTAGATTTAATTATTTATTTATAGATTGATTGATCGATGTTTTGGAAAAAAATTAATTCCTTAATAATCTGACCAATATTTTTATTTAAAAAAAAAAAGATCGATCTAAGGTACAGTCATAAACATGGTTATATTAGGTTAACCCCCCCCCCCCCTTTTTTTTTTTAAATTGTTGCCATTTTATGATCTAAATGGCACCACATTCATTCATGCATTCATTCATGCATGCATTAATTCATTCAGAGCATGAGGGTTTGATTAGCTGGAACACATGAACGACCAACAAATGCACAGAGAAAAAGGCTCCTTTTTCACTAACCTTACAGCCTTCACATGTGATGACTCCATAGTGGATGCCTGATGACTTATCTCCACAGATTTTGCATGGTATGACTTCAATTTGGGCTGAAAAATGAACAAAAAAAAGTACAGTTACATAACCATATGCCTTTGTTTGCTTGATAAAGATGGCACATCAGGGCTCCTCTCCGGTGACACAGTGACCACCTTCATTCAAAGAGTGAAGCTTCCAGAGTGGACCAGCATGTGCCTTTTTAAATCGGTGTCGAGACACTTTGACATTCTGTAATATGCGTTTTTTTTGGAAAGACAGAAAGAGAATAAGCTGACCAACTGAGAGAGGAGAGTCACGTTCCTTGATGATTTGCATGAACCTAACCTCCATTGAACTGTAATCAATCAGTGGAGTGTTGGGTTCAATGAATTAACGATTATTTAAATGATCAAATTACTTTCAGCAGACCATGAATAAGCCAAAAACGTACACCAATGTATAATGAACATTAATGTACTATATAGGGAATACAACAAGAAAACACAGTAAACTTAAATAAAAAAAAAAGAGAAAATATTTGGCTACAGACATGCTTGTGATACCAATATCACCTTAAAATACCAAGAGTAACATTATTTGGTAACACAATTTGTGGTATTAACAAACCAATAACTAACACTAATAGCATAATAAACTACTAATTAGCAGTTTATTAATATTTAGTATGGTAGAAGTTGGGTTTAGCTTATAGGTAGGGTTAGGGAAGCTTAATTTGCAAATAAACAGTTAATATCTTAATAATAGGCAGGTAATAAGTCAGTAAATAGCATAAATTATGATTTAAACTAAAGTGCTACCCATTAGTCTTAAGGCAGATAAAATTAAAGCATAAAGTCAAATGAAAATCTCACTCAGTTTTCCCATGTATATAGATTATTTATAGTGCATCTATGTTATTTGAAGTTTATTTGAGTGGAATTTCACTTCCCAAACTGGAAGTGCAACCCATAATTTGAAGCAGTCACAGATTTTGTTAATGAAAACATCCTTGCATATTTACAAGGGCGAGCGACAGTAAACAGTGAATTACATAATCAGAATATGGCAAGTTGTTTAATGAGGAAGCAAACACAAATGCGTGGCCTTGAGGCTCAGCTGCAACCTTTCCTGCACGTGTCACTAGGAAATGTAAAAGAAAAGATAAAAGCAGACTGAAAAGCTGTGAGAGAGGAAAGAGAGCGAGGGAGAGGAAGACAGAGAGAAACCCATCTCCCTGCTGAGACTGCACACTCACAATAAAGAGATTAGCCACCCAATCTAATCCTAAATTATTTCTACACACGCTTGTTCCCCTGCTCTCAACTGGTTTATCTGATGCAGCAATTCTCAATTAATCTTTGCTCACTCAAACGCACATTCACATCTGTCCGTAATAACTATAAAAATGTATGAAAAGAATACATACTATATTTTAAAAATCCTTTTGCATTTGTATTTAGTTTCGTTGTTTTTAATTCCCCTCCAAAATCTCCCAGTTAGTACAAGAAATAGCTAATGAAAAAAGGTAATAGTGGTAATATTCAATATTACTTGGTAATATTCAAGGTAATAGCATTCTCAGATGCAGTATTGATGTTGTATAAAAGTAAGGAATGATTACCAAAAAAATGTTAAACACAATAGATATTTGCTGGGATTCATACATATTGCAAAAAAATTATATTAAATATTTTTATTTTGGTGGTCCATTTGAGTATTAGTAGAGTGTTTGCTTAATACTGCTCCTTCAACAGACATTTTGCTGACTATAAGAAACTTTGCAAGTACATGTCAACTTACACTAACCCTAACCCCAAACTAACAGTCTACCTATAATCTAATGAAAATTAGTTGGCATGTAGAAGCAATGTAACTTGAATTCAACAAACAGACCATCAAAATAAAGAGTGACCTTTATTTTTGTTTACCTTAAAATACTGTGAATTATTATATCTCAGATTTTTTTAAGACTTATTTTTAGAGCACACTTTTTTATCTGAAAAAGAAATGTGCAACACATAACTTCCTATAGGAGAACAAAATATCTCTAGTGGTCTACTAACAACAGAATTATTTGATTAAAGGGTCACACTTTACAATAAAGTTTCAGTAATGTTAGTTAATGTATTTACAAACCCAAACAAACAATGAACTATACTTGTACAACATTTATTAATAACAGTTCAACATTAATCAATGCATTATTAAAATCTAAATTCATGTTTGTTAACATCAGTTAATGCACCGTGACTCCGTGAGTTGGCATGAACTAACAATGAACGACTGTATTTTCATTAACTAGCATGACCAAATGCTGTAATAAATGTATTGTTAATTGCTTGTTCATTCATGTTAGTAAATGCATTACCAAATAGAACCTTATTGTAATGTCATAAGTTATGTTATGTAATTAATGACAATGTAATTGTTATGACAATATGTTATGCAATTAATGACAATTTACACATTTTAATTGGAAATGCAAAGTGAGTGAGTGTTTTTATTATATTTAAACAATTCAACTAGTCAATAAAAAAACAACACTGACGTTTGGTCATCCTTTAATTAAATTTAAATTTTATTTATTTTTGCTTTTATATTAACTTTTATAATCTTAACATTTATTAAAGTACTGCGATAATACTGTAGATTGTGATAAAAAGAAAATCAGCAATTAACATACACAAATGAATATTTAATACCGTCAGATGTCTTCTCAAGTATTGATCCTATTGTAATTGTAGTTTACACAAATTTTTGTTTTTGATTAAGTCAATTAAGCTAAGAGAGACAAGGTTACGTTTTTTCCGATATTTTAAGCGATAATTTCACATTTTGCTGTGTGTAAGATAAATAGCCTTGCTAATTTTTGAGCTGAATTTATTTCCATCTCTGCACAATTAAAACAGCACACAATAACAAATCAAATCAAGCAATAAATAAATGTTTTAGAAATCACAAAAACACAGTCACAAAACCTATATTTGTAACCAGCCACGTTCATTATTGAGAGCAGCAAATTGCTTTAGATAACAGCGCTATGAAATAGAAATGTTACTGCACTTGCTTGAACATGAAGAGATGGTTTTAGCTGCAAAACAAACTAAGACTTCTTTAAACCCGAAATGTTCTCTTACCTACAACATCTGTCTTCATTTTCAGACAGAAGCGGTGCAGACGCAAACACACACCTGACTGGAGACGCAGTGTGAAGCTCAGAGGTTTGGAAGTGCATCTCTAGTTACGGTATGTGTGTGTGTGTGTGTGTGTGTGTGCGCTTGTGTGTGTGTGTGTGTGCTGCTAATCTGACTGTGAGAATATAAACTCACAGAGGCTGACTAGTGTATATATCATACACTGGCCAGGTCATGTACTGTATTTAAACTTTGTACACACATACACACTTTATGAATAGTGCGTGAATATGTTTTGTAGTAAAATGTGAAAAGTGTATGTTTAATGTAAATGCACACATTGTGGGCATGTAATGGGATTAACACACACACACACACACACATAGACATATACGTTAACTAGTACTGTCTGGTTAAGCGGCGGCTGGTCTCTTCTGTCTCAGTCTGGTCCACTAGACTTAAGCCATTGTATCTCTGAGTTTGATGGTGATGGGGGTGGGTTTTTTGCCCCCAGTGACCCTCAGCAAACAAGGAAGGTCATTTCTGTGACAATTTAACCTTGGGTTTACTCGCATATGAAAATGTAGGGACATTTGGTTATTCTATTCTATTCTATTCTATTCTATTCTATTCTATTCTATTCTATTCTATTCTATTCTACTTTATTCAATTCTATTGTTATTTTTTATTATATGTTGTGCATAAACAGTTTTGTTTAATAATGCTGTGTTAAACGCTCCCCTGTTTATTTTTATTCCTCAATTTCTGTTTAACAGAGAGAAGGTTTTTTTTACACATTTCTAGTCATAATAGTTTTAATAACTCATCTCTAATGACTGATTTATTTTATCTTTGCCATGATGATAGTAAATGTTTTACTAGATATTTTTCAAGACACTTCTATACAGCTTAAAGTGACATTTAAAGGCTTAATTAGGTTAACTAGGCAGGTTAGAGTAATTAGGCAAGTTATTGTACATTATATTATATATTATACTCTTGTTTATATTATATTGACTAGACATTGTAAAACAATCAAACTAAAAGTATTTTTATTAAATTAAATTTATTTGATTTTAACATTTCTTACAACTTCCATTACATTTCTTACATTTTCTTAGTAATTGTACTTACGTTGCAATATTTCTTCCATTTTTGTAAGAATTCATTACTTTTTACTGTTTTTAATGACAGATTAGTTTACCCTGTTTCAAAACTGAACCTACTCTGCTTAACAATAACTTACGGGCAATCCTGTTGTAATTTCACTCCATCTGAATGAGTTGTACAGGGCTCCTCAGATCAATTAATTACTCTGTAATCACTGCATTTCATCTTGAGGCACTAATATTATCATCTGTAGGGACTGCGGTTCACATTAAAACATGTTAAAATAGTTTTTCAAAAAGAAAAACTAGCACACCCTGTCCTTGCTTTTAAGGTCAGATAATGCAGCATGGTGTTTTTCGGCAGTGTAAATTCCCTGGTGCTGAAATCTGCAGGCTTTGTGTGTGGAAACGAGGACTGTGAGTTCTGCGTGATTGACCTCCCAACACTGGACCGGTTCCTCTCATGACCCAGTTTGACCAGTGCCAGAGCCAAACTGGGTCAAACCAACACAGAAATTTCAACCTGCTGTGAACACACAACTGCTGTTGAAAATACTCTAACCATAAACCGATGAACAAGTTATAAATAAAGTCTTTTACTAGCGAGGTGCCGGATTGCCAGGCCATTGCAGTGTTGATCACCAATAAAATATGCCAACATATTAATGTTGTGCCATTTTCTTTACAAACAAATTGGACGATGCAGATTCTTGGGATTTATTTAACCTTTTATCGTGCAATAAACATTTATGGTATCTTTATTGTCTTTTTTTTTTAAACATAAAAATTCTTGTAATAATCCCAGTAACATTTACATTTTCCCCCAATAAGTTGTTCAATTAGTAGCTTATTAAAGGTTAAACTAAAAAAGTGAAAAAAAGATGAGTACAAGATGTATGTTTATTTTATTTATCTCAGGCTGAATCTGCAGTGATTTCAAATTAAAAATAATCTGACCATTAAATTCTAAACTCTCTCTCTGTATTTAAAAAGTTTTTTTTCATGTTTTTTTATAAAGAAAATTATTCTGTTCATAAGGTGGCATTTATTAAATGTAAAAAAAATATTTTAATTGTAAAAAAAATGTATATTTTTTTTAAATAAATACTTGTTTATTAAATAATTATTTATTACTTATTGTATGTATTTTCAAATGAAATTATTAGTCCAGTCATTATTGCTTTTATTACTATTACAGATAATAATAATAATAATAATAATAATAATAATCATTAATATTAGAGTGATTTGTGAAGGATCATGTGACTGAAGACTGGAGTAATGAAGCTGAAAATTAATCATTAAAATCACTGGAATAAATGATTAAATTAAATTATAAACTACTTTTGATCAGTTATTTTATAGTGCAATAACATTTCACAATTTTATAATTTGTACTGTATTTTTGATTAAATAACTGCAGCCTTGGTGAGCAGGAGAAGCTTATTTTAAAACATTTAAAAATCCTACTAACCCAAAACTTTTGACGGGTAGTGTATATATTGATATCGATATTGCTTACAATATTTTTGTTCTTTGGTTGCTTTGATGTCTTGTGTTGTACTCATTTGTAAAAGACTTTGGTTAAAAATATCTGTCAAAAATTAAATGCACCTTAACGTCATTTAAAAAAAAATAGTTTGGAGCAAAAAGCCAAAACACACATGCACACAAAATCCTGAAATTCTGATCTCTTTCTTCTTGATTGGTGCATCTTTAATCCTTTCACGTGTGAGTTGTAAATAATAAAGTTTCGGTGGCAATGCGTCAAGTTTATCACGTGACTGATTAGCCCCAATGATCTATGTATATATCATATTTTGTTTCTGTTTGCCCTTTTCTGTAAATATTGACAAATGCTCTAATTATATTGTGAAATTTCAGATGCTCTGATTCTGAAATATCTGATAGATCATATATTTTGTCTTTTAAACAGCTTAATAATGGTTGTATAATTTGTTTTATGATGGGTAAATGGCGCCGCCACGTTTAGTCTGCGCTGTAACTGGTATCTGGGAGAGAAATAGAGAACATAAACAGTGTGTATCTACCGTGAAAAAAAGCTCCGGTCAGATCACACGATTTTAGCATGATTATTGTTGTCGTAGAGATTCGTAAATGACAAATGGACGTCGTGACATAAGATTCAATCATTTCTTCTCGTGTAATGTGGCATAGTTCACAACAACCGATACCATGCCTGTGACGCCTCACGACACCACTGCAGAAAGTCTAGCATGTTTAATTTTTTTCTCTTTCTTCACGACGAGTTCTGTCACGTGGGTGATACTGTGCAATAGGAGTACATCATTTCCTGGTTATACCAGTGTGTGCTGCCGTTAATGCGCCGGACAGGTAATCAAAAAATTGGCTGCATATTTACTTATGAGTGGGTCACAGGTGGATAAGATCAATCATTGGTTACGCAAACTAACTACCTTTTCTTAAATATTAAGGTGTCTTAAGCAATTTTATCTGACAGACTGGCACAAATATGCAGACATCTCTATTCTCACGAGTTTCAAAGTTCTCTCAGCCTTCCAACAGAGTTTGTTCTTTCGAGGTAATCTGGGAACATGTTCAGTGCTGCAAATACATTATAAAAGCCTGTCCTGCTTATTCAAATTTGTCATCAATAGTTAAAACAGTTTCATATAGGCTTCTCTGAAACTGTAAATATTTCACTTTAATTTTATTTAGCCTAGATTTTTTTTTTTTATTTAACAAACCAACACAATCTTGCGCAATTTGTGCTTTGGCGCATACAGTGGACTTGTTTTGAAGCGCATCACCCCAAATGTTATTCGTTATTCTTGTTTATAGATAACTGACCAACAAATGATACATTAAAATTAAGATAAAAATGATAACAAAGAAATTCGTTCAAAAAGATATTTTTTTAAGAAAAATAAACGAATTATATTTTTGTTTGTGCTCCTGCACTACTCAACTGTATGGGTGGATTATTTGTTTCGCTCTGAGGAAGATAAGGATTTAATGAATGCTTCATTCTGATGGTATCACAAACCTCTGTCATATATTTGCTAAATTATTAATATTCTATTATTTTAAAGATTAT
This sequence comes from Danio kyathit, assembly GCA_903798195.1. Taxonomy (NCBI): domain Eukaryota; kingdom Metazoa; phylum Chordata; class Actinopteri; order Cypriniformes; family Danionidae; genus Danio; species Danio kyathit. Next base: position 31,141,961 of record LR812523.1, read on the forward strand.
GTCTTGAGCATCTGATTTTTCCTTGCTGCTGCTTAAGTGCTTTTATTTTCTCCGTCTCACTCGCGGCAAGTTCAGGCGAGGGAGAAAAAATATATCTTAATTCTAAAAAGGAATCATAAGTTTGATCCTATCCACGTCGTAATGAATGCCCTTACATAATGTAGTTATTAGATGTCAGCAAGCATCAGTGTTTATTGAGATTGAAATAATTGAGATAAGAAATATGTTATAGTAACACTTGTGACTGCTTTGAGAAATAATGCTTGTCATAGACATCACGGGATGACTAATCGTGAAGGAACGTGTAGTCTGGCACATTTGTTCCCCACGACAAGTCAAGATTTTATCAAGAAAAAAATCGCAAATCTGACATAGTGACTTTCGTAACCGACAATAAAAATCATACGATCTGACCATGGTTTAAAGCACATCATTCAGTTATATTGAAAAATTATTATTATTGCCATCTCCATAGACATCTGTGTGTATTTTACAATCCTTAATTGGTATGTTTTGTTTGTAGCTATGTGTGTTTGAATGTCTGAAACCTAAAAGAAACGTTATTTGTTTGAAAGCACGAATTAATTGTGATTTATGACAAGCATGCACACCTCTTTCTGTGCCTCAGCGTGTGCTGTCATATTTTAATTTGAGCAGCTGATGACGTGCGTTATAACGTTCTAATCACACCAGTGTGATCGTATGTGTGAACAGGCTAGTGTTAGTCCTAATTTAAGTATTGTCAAGTCAGAATTTAAATATCCACGCTAACTAAACAAATGGCGCAACATTTTCAGTGCATGAGTGTTCTGGTCTGAATGAGTATCAGGGATGTGTGTGTGTCTGTGTGAGAATGGCCACAGGGCCTGTGTGTGTGGACCTGTCATATTAAATAAGGAGATGTGCGTGTCTGCGCCACTGTTGCCAGAACCACCACAGTCTCCCTGGGTTTGTGGGTAGGAGGCCTGTATAGTCTGGCTGTCAGAGCGATCATCCACACTGCCATGACACTCCAACAGGACATGATGTCATCGCCGTCCCTACCCATACAACACCGCTGCACACTTGTCATTGTGCTGATTTTACTTCCTTACAGGATTAAAAACCTAAAAGGATGAGATAAAATATGTAAATAGAAAAAAAAAATCCTAGAGGGATGTTAGCAACGGATTTAACAGCCTCTTCGGATGTTGCTAAAACCATGGCAGATTTGTGTGTTCATTTTCTGTATAATGTTTTGATGCACAACATGGGTATAAAGTGACCAGAGGTTTATTTTCTATATGCGTGCAAGAAATGTGTTTCATCATGCAGTATTCCAGCTACTCCTTATTCAACCTGTTTTTGATCATCACTAATCCTTATTTTGAATTTTTACAAATTTCTTTCATTATTTTTTTTTTTTAATAAAAATGCATTCATAAAAAATAGCGAATATTAGAACTTCATACAGTGCTCAGCATATACAAGTACACCCCTCACAAATCTTTTAAATTTATATATTTAATAGGAAGCTATACAATATTATATTTGTGCATATACATTAGATTAGTCAATACTGAAGCCAAATCTGGAGCTTTTCTGGAGTTAATCTAACAAATTAACTTAAGATAATGGTCCCAAAACTAGTTCACCCAAATTTATGTTATAGAAAAATAATAAATACAAATTTAAAAAAGAGGAAAAATCAAGAGAAGCAAAAAATGTTTAAAGTTATGTTGAAATTTGTCATTTTATTTTTAATTTTTGACATGAATTTAAGTGTACACTACCTGACAAAAGTCTTGTCGTTGATCCCAGTTGTAAGAGCAACAAATAATAACTTGACTTCTAGTTGATCATTTGTAAAAGTGGCAGAAGGTAGATTTTTCTGATGAATCATCTGTTGAACTGCATCCCAATCATCATAAATACTGCAGAAGACCTAATGGAACCCACATGGGCCCAAGATTCTCCCAGAAATCAGTCAAGTTTGGTGAAGAAAAAATCATGGTTTGGGGCTACATTCAGTATGGGAGCGTGTGAGAGATCTGCAGAGTGGATGGCAACATCAACAGCCTGAGGTATCAATACATATGTGCTGCCCATTACATTACAAACCACAGGACAGGGCAAATTCTCATACTTCTGCCTACACATCAAAGTTCCTGAAAGCACAGAAGGTCAAGGTGCTCCAGGATTGGCCAGCCCAGTCACTAGATATGAACATTATTGAGCATGTCTGGGATAAGATGGAGGAGGCATTGAAGATGAATCCAAAGAATGTTGATGAACTCTGGGAGTCCTGCAAGAACGCTTTCTTTGCCATTCCAGATGACGTCATTTGAGTTATTTGAGTCATTGCAGAGATATATGGATGCAGTCCTCCAAGCTCATGGGAGTCATACACAATAGTAATTCTTTTTCCACTGCACCATGACTTTATATTCTATACTGTACATTATTTCTGTTAAGTTACAAGACTTTTGTCTAAGCGAAGTCAGAACTTACTGTCCTAATTAAATCATTAAAAATCAAGGCATGATCATATTTTATTTTGGTAAAATAAGTGTAAGCTAGAGGCCTTTGCCTTTCATATAAGCCCCTTCTGATACCAAATGATCAACTAGAAGTCAAGTTATTATTTGTTGTTCCTAAAACTTGGATAGGCAACAGGAATTTGGTCTGGTAGTGTATTATCTTTCTGTTTTTAAAGATGTTCGGTGACATAAAATATTATTTTGATAAATATATTTGTTTAATCTATTTTGTTCAAATGACCAAAATATATTACCTATATTCACTGAGAATCAATAAAAATATTAAATATAATATAAAAGTATTAGCAATTTAAAAAGTCATTTTTAAAATTGGGGGTGTTCATTTATGTTGAGAACTGCATGTCAAAGAATCCAAATAAATGTAAACATTCATAAATGATAGTAATACTGAACAAATGTGGCTGTTCTGGGAGTCTGCGATGCTTCTTTGCCTGTGTCAGTGTTACGCATCAGGGTTAGGCCTATCAGAGGGTTACATAAGAGAGGGAGTGCAGTGCTGGCGATTCCATGGTTAAGAGGAGCTCAGCCCTGCAGGCTTAGCTGAGGACAGACAGGAGCTGCCGAATACTGCACACATGCTGGACTCACTGCTATAGACAGAGGCTTAGCACACTCAACATACTCAGTCACAACTAAATGACTATTAGGGAGAATACTGATACTGCATATGCGATGGGAGTTTGTGTTAGTTCACCTAAAACGTTCCGCCATTGTTATTGACTGTATTTTGCAAATTGTAAGATAGTATTTTATATAGAGAACTAACTAACTAAATATGCAGCTACAGAAAAAAAAGAGACTAGAAACGTTTCTGTTTCTCTAAGTTTAAGAAATATTAATAAGATATTTAAGAAGTAAATTTTCTTTTATTCTGGTTTCTTCCAAAACAAAGTCCTTTAGCATTTTCATATTAGGGTTTAATGATAGTTATTGTGATTGAACATCAGTGTTAGTCCACCAAAACAAAAAGGTAATATGTTGCTTAAAAATGGATGGAATCTTTTTTTATTATTATTTTATGCACAAAAATACAAAGAAATTATAAATAAAATTCCACATTATACTGTATTTTGTAAATCCCTAGAACTTTTTGAAAGCACATTTAATGCAAGTATAGGTATACGTCAAGATTTTAAATAACATTTGTAAAATTAAATGTCAAAATATATGGGTAAAATAATGGTCCGTTGACAGATACATTTATGGAAAGGTTAACCTAATTTTTCTGACCTGTACTTAATAAAATGTATATAATAAATGTACATAAAATATAAATTAAGTGTCATTGTTTATTTATTAATTCAAAAACTTGCTGATAAATGGGCAAAACCGGAGTTTAAAATATAGTGTTCTAAATATGTGTGGTAAGATTGTTTTATGTTTCAGTGGTATTTTATTGCTTGTCTTCCATAAGTCATGGTAAAGGCTAGTCAGTCACTATTTTTGTTATTGCTTAGAAATCAAACAAGAATAAACAATGTACATTGTAATTTACTCTTTTTCTATATCAAAAATAGCCAATATGAGCATAAAATTACAAAACAAGCACTAAAAGCATCCAATAAATGTAGTGCATATGACTCATGCTGTATAAAAGTCTTTTGAAGTTACACATAATCATATAAAATCACTGTGAGATTTATTTTAAGCAAAACCATTCAATATTCTAAGGATGATTATTCATCTACTGTTCATTTCTACAATCATTTCATATAGTCTATAAATCAGAGAGAGCACTTTTATTATCATTTTTGTATCCGTGAAGTTTGTTGACAACCTTAAATGTCTACATTTACTCACTATTTACTCACTCTCAAGTGGTTCCAACACTTTATTGGTTTCTTTTTATGTTGAATGAAAAAAAAAAAAAAAAAAAAGGTATTTTGAAAAATGTTCGAAACCTGTACACTGGGAAAAAATAATGATTGAAAGATGATTCCTTGTATTTACTAAATATTTTTTGTTACGTGGTTGTAAACAATTTATTTGGGCTGAATTTAATCAAACTAATTAAGCTGAAAATTACTAAATTTCAGTTTGTTTAATTTCAACCCATATATCTTATTTGCAACAATTTTGCAGAAATATTTTTTTCAGTGTACTGAGAAACCTTCCATAGAAGAGAAAAAATACAATGGAAGTCAATGGTTACATGTTTCCAGCCAATCTCAAAATAACTTTTTCAGTTTTGAGTGAACTATCCCTTTAATCAGGTTTCAATCGTTTTTAAAAAATAGACTGATCAATAATTCTTTAAGTTACTGTTCGTTTAACAAAAGCAAGTGATATGGTTTTGCAACAACATCCAATTTTGTCATTTAAATTTATTTTGTGAACTATTCCTTTAATGTGTGTATGAGTGGAAAAAGGAGCCACACACACATGCACGTGGCTTGTATAATTGATTCCTAATGATATGAAGCTCTTTTCTGTCCCAGGAGTAGTTCCCTCTCTCTCTAAATAGTTCTTTAATTAGCTTCATTAAAGTGGATATGAGCACCATTGCAACTTAATTTATTATCACACATTACCCACCCGTGCATAGCTGGAGAACACTGATAAATATTTGCCGTCGATACCAGCTGTCTGGGTGCCAGATGCGTACAAACAATGTTAAATGATCATCGCTTGTGAGTCTCTTGTAAATGAAAATGAGACTGAAGATAAACTTTATAATGCCCCAACATTTTCCTTCCTTCTGTCTCTGCATGCTGCTATATGTTGTGTATTAGTTTGATCAGATGATATTTGGCAGTTGCCTCAGTTATACCCCAAAAAACCTTGTTTCCGGCATTCCTTCAGGTGAACATACTGATAATGTCGTCGTCTTTTAATTTTAGCCTGCAGATGGAAGGCCATTTGAAGTCTTTGTTGTGAATCTCGCCTGTATGCACACGATAAGATGTTGTTTTGTCATCTGGCATGAAGCCCAATGATATTCCAAAGCCTTGTTGGGATATGCTAAACAGTGATACTAATACATCGTGTAGGTGGAGGATTATCTTCAGCGCTCGCACTTGTGAGCATGTCAACAATCCATGTCTCTTTAATAAAGACAAACATTTCAGGACGTGATCGTCATAGTCGTATTGCTTAGTATTGTGCATGGGGCAGACAAATGCACATGTTTATGAAGGTTGGGTTGGGGTGAGAGGGCAGCTGTAATGGCAGATTGTCACCATTAGGTGGCTCATTGTCCAGATTGACAGTGGCCTCGGGGGAAGTGGCTGCAGAGGGGCAGCATGTGGTGTTCATCCATGTTTTACATCATTTCCTTGAGGGAAAGACTCTCGGATGAAGCCTTGGGCTCTCAGATACTAAACAGCTTTCATTGTCGGCAACATTAACATTCTCATTCTGACATTGATCCCTCTGTGTATTGCTATGAAAATAATTAGGCCATTTCCACTGGGAAATAGTTCAGAGATTCCAATTTTTCCCTAACGCTCAGTCTGTTAACATATTCTGATATATGTATCTGACCACCAGCGTAAACATTAATCAAATGGCACTTTGTAAATCCAAAAGTTTCCAACAGTTTAGTTTTCCTAACAACCAAAGTACCCACTCCTTCTGTCTGAAAGTCACTACAGCAGAACTAATCTTCTGAACAGTGTCTTGGCGCATTGATATAATCCTTGACTTGAAATCCTTAGCATTTGGGTTCTGGCAAGCCATGTAAATGAGCTAATAATTAGCGTATATTGTTTTGAATCTCAGTTTCATGGTCCATCAAAATTCAGTTGCACTCTGTGTCCTTGTTTAGCGTAGAAATAGTGCTGTTAGTTGGTCATTTTTTCTGTTCCCGCATATCATGTTAATGTTTATTAAAAATAATTTATGGCTATAAGCTAATACTGAGTAAATGGATTACAGAAACCCTCCACTTTTCTAATAGGCTAATTTTACAACTCACCTAGAGTTAAACAGTTGATTTTTACCATCTTTGAATCCATTCATCTGATTTATGTTTCTGGTGAGAGCACTTTTAGCTTAGCTTAGCATAAATCATTGAATCGAATTAGACTAGTAGCATCTTGCTCAAAATTGTCAAAAAATAGATATTTAAGCTTTCTTATTTAAAGCTTGACTTTTCTGTAGTTACATTGTGAACTAAGACTAACGAAAAATCTGAAGTTGCTATCATTTAATATATATATATATATATATATATATATATATATATATATATATAGATATACGTATATACGTATATATGTATGGGGGAATCAATGGTATTTAATTAGATTTCAGCAGTATTTATATTACCTTTTACCTTTGTAGTACAAAATACCGTTTTTCCGAAACATGTTTTACTCTAAAATGGCAATAAATAAACAAAATAAAGTAATACATCTAAATAAGATGTGTTTCAAATGTAAGGCTGCAATTTCAAAAATGAGCTTTTTTGCCACCAAATATTTTCACAAGATGAAGATCCCATTGCTTTCCAGTGCAGTCATTTTAACCCCCCAAAAACATGGATGTGACTTTTTTCCAGTATGATTTAACCTTTTAAAATCATGCATGCTTATTTACCAACATAGCAAGTGCCAGAGCCTTTACAGAGTTTTGTAGCATTGCAATAACATAAATAAAATAAATTTCTTTCAGTTAAAATATTATTAGAATCAATAATCCCACCACAAACTCTCTACTGTATATTGTGCCTCTTTATGTGCCTAATTATTGTATGTATGTATGTATGTATGTATGTATGTATGTATGTATGTGTGTGTATATATATATATATATATATATATATATATATATATATATATATATATATATATATATATATATATATATATATATATATATATATAACAGTAGAGATATAATCCTAGCAAACTGTCTTTATCTTTAACAGAGAAAGATGGTTTGGGAACACATTAGATAACAGTTTATAAAGCTCTGTCATTTTTACACTCTATTATATAGAGGTGCACATACAGAATTTGTAGTGGGATTATTGATTCTATTAATATTTTCTATATATATATATATATATTTGTTGAAGAGGCTGCAGGCATTTCCCCACTGGCCTGTCATCAGCTGTGCCAGACTTGGGCATCTTTGATCTGAGATGTGATTGGCTGCCGCAATGAGGCTACAGAAGGGACACACTGGCACATATCCAGCATCTGAAGAATATAGCACTATACATCTGAACCTATGAACACTATACGTACTGTGTGTGTTTAAATAAACTGTATTTAGTTTTATAAGTATTTGCAAGATATATAAACATATATTGAAGGACGATTTATTTAATCTAAAAAAACACAGCAAAAACTATAATTGTCTAAGCTTTTAATCCTTTACACCCCTGCATGTGTGCTGTATGCTTGTCAAATGCTGGTCTTTCAACGTGGCTAAAATCTGGCGGATCCGGGCATTCTCTTCATTGGCACCTAAATTGTGAAATTCTCAAAATGTACACTTTGTACTGTACAGGTCCACATTTGTACCTTTTAAGGTAAATATTAACACCTAAAAAGTAAAGATTTGTACCTCATAGTAACTTAGAGGAACAAAAGTGTACCTTTTAAAGTATCAATATATACCTGTAAAATACACCTTTTAAAAAGGTACCACTCCAGTGGTAGTTTTTGTACCTTTATTTTTGAAAGTGTATGTACATGTAATAAAAAAAACTTACTGCAATACTACGCAAAGTTTCATAGCAATATCTCACATTTCAATGGTATATTATTTTGTCTGTATCCTTATTATGTGTCCTCTCTCCCTAAGAGGTAAAAAAAACTATGTAGTAAGATTGCCAGAAAAGAACATATTTTAGCAGACAGCAGAGACACCACCTGTGATTTTACTGCTGTCAACATGGAGATGAACATATTTTAATCTCAATAACTAAACTGAATTACTGAAACCCATAAAAACAGACACAAAATTATAAAAAGTGAACGAGTAGTTTGTTTAATTTGTAATTAATTGGTAGTTAATTAATTTGTAATTAATTAATTATTAATTCATTAGTAATTAATTAATTATTAATTAATTAGTAGTTTCACAGCACAATTGTAATTGTTAATTTACAGTGCACTTGTACATTTTACAGTATTGCTGGCTACCAAAATTGCTAATATTTAAGTAATACTCAATAAGTGCTAATAAGTAATACTCAACTTTTTACAGTGTGGGTTTGACCGTTTACTAGACAGAAAAGGGTGCACGCTCCATCGGCCTGACCTTCATGACCTGACGGCCCTTCGAAAACACAACCTCATTGACCTTGCAACCTCTGAACTCTCTTTGAGACACAAGTGTGTGTGTGTGTGTGTGTGTGTGTGTGTGTGTGTGTGTGTGTGTGTGTGTGTGTGTGTGTGTGTGTGTGTGTGTGTGTGTGTGTGTGTGTGTGTGTGTGTGTGTGTGTGTGCGTGTGTGTGTGTGCATGTGCAAAGCCGGAATGAATGAGTTCAAGTATATCTTTACTCTGACAAGCCATCTGTTACACAAGGAAACCACCACTTCTCCTTACTACTGTCTTACACAATGTTTTTATTATATAATTATTTTATATTAATTTTATTTTTTAATTATTTCATTTTAAGTTATGTCAGCTGTAGTCATTTTCATCAATTTATTTGTCTTATTTTATATAGGTTTAGGTCATTTTAAGCATTAGCAATTTGTAATAATTTATTTTAATTTTCAGTTTAGTTTTAATTTCCAGTAAATATTTGTTTTAGTTACCACTGATTGGTTGTTTCTGGTTGAAAGTGACAGTTTATGGTATCAGCTTCTTAGAGCAAGGTCTGTCACTGTGGCCCAATGGATTGTGTGTGTGTGTGCGTGTGTGCGTGCGTGTGTGTGTGTGTGTGTGTGTCAGCGTGTGTATATTTGTGTGTGCAAAGTGGGTTAGTAAGTCACTCAGCCTAAGGGTAGCATAACAGTGTCATATCTGAGTGTTTGAACACTTCCAAATTGCATAATCCTACATGATTGGTCAATTGCCGTGTATATGGATGCACAAAGGTGCAAACTTTAGATGAGAATCATATCTAACGTAATATAGAAATGATTTACTGTGGAAAAAAGTTTTGTCAAGTAACTATTGTAGTATTCTTTAACCCCCATAATCTGTTAATTTAACGTTTCTATAATATCAGTTCTATATATATTTCTCTATATATTTATCAGTTATATATACACTACAGGTCTAAAGTTTGGGGTCGGGATTTTTTTTTTTTTTTTTCAAGAAAATTATTCTGTTCATGATGGTGGCATTTATTAAATGTAAAAAAAAAATAGTTAAATTGTTACTTATTTATTAAATATTTATTTATCACTTATTGTATGTATTTTCAAATAAAATTATTAGTCATTTTTGCTTTTATTACTATTACCATTAATAATAATAACAATAATCATTAATATTAGAGTGATTTCTGAAGGATCATGTGACTGAAGACTGGAGTAATGAAGCTGAAAATTCATCTTTAAATTCACTGGAATAAATGATTCAGTTAAATTATAAACTACATTTGATCTGTTATTTTATAGTCCAATACCATTTCACAATTTTACAATTTATACTGTATTTTTGATTCAATAAATGCAGCCTTGGTGAGCAGGAGAAGCTTATTTAAAAACATTTAAAAGTCCTACTGACCCCAAACTTTTGACCAGTAGTGTATATATTTTTCAGCTAACACTATATTGGATCTGATTCTCGTCAATAACTGCTTTTACCATGCTATTACTGAAAATGAAAAAACTTCTTTGAAGTATAATGAAATATACATTCACAAACACACTTTTTCCTAACAAAACCAACTGAAAATAACATAAATCTTCAACCGAGGCTTATTGGAAATACGTGCCTAGCGCTACGTTTTTGGAAACCGCGAAATCCTTTGCTCCGGCGATGTTTCCCTGCAGCTTGTGTTGACAAATTCACCAGACCACAGTCTACTTTTTTTTTTTTTAAAGCAAATGAGTAGAGAAAACCCCTTTCATATTGCTTTTCTACCTGGTTTATGAAACCACTAACCACCAAACTCAAACCAGCTTCACTCCACGTACCAAATGTCACACCGTACAAGGTGAGCTACTGAGCAAACTGACCAATCTGCAAAAGTCGTCCATATGGACACGAATGCATTCAGTTACAAAACACAGATGCATACAAGTTGTTTTTGCTGCATTTATTTGGTACTTCATGAAGAACTACACAAAAACAACCCTTTATTTAAAAGTCAGTAGTGCAAAAAGGACCTAAAGTTGTCAGCGTCACACTGCACTGTAGCATTCGTTTTACCATAAACTGCAGGCAAATGTATACTGAAACACATTTTGACTGTTTCACAAAAATGTAGCCCTGACCATGTATTTTCAAAGAGCCTGTGTTGCAAATGTTACTCTGAAAATGTTTTAACAAAAATTTATTTTACAATTAAATTTAAAATTGTACTACTGTAGGTGACAAAGAGTGATAAGAAATGTCTTTATCAACCAACTTAAATCCTAAAAAGTGTGTTAAATATGGCCAAGATACTTTTTTTCATGAGTCCACAAGTGTTTTTGACATTCAATGTTTAAATACATTCCCTAGTTTTTTTCTGTTGAGAAATAATTAGATTTTAAAAATGTACTTTTTGAGGGCTCTAAAGCACTTTAAACTATGCGGTTTTCATAATTTTTAGTAAACTCTTTAAAACAGACCTGAATGTGTTATAAGGATTAAACAAAACAGGTCTTATTTCATATTTTATATACAAGTAATATTTGATAAATAAGGTAATTATTGAGTTTTCTTCACAGCTGACATGTTCCTATTAATACATTTTATTTAAATATCTTTTTGTTTTGAATTTAAATCACATTACACTTGATGGAAAAGTCTGCTTCAGTCAGCAGCTAATTATAGATTTTTATATTTCGATACCTAATTTGGCTTGGTATTCATCAAAATTTCTCTAAATGTTGGTATCTTAGTGTGTGTGTGTGTGTGTGTGTGTGTGTGTGTGTGTGTGTGTGTGTGTGTGTGTGTGTGTGTGTGTGTGTGTGTGTGTGTGCGCCTCTTTACGGCTTCCCTCTCAGGACGGGATGGTAATAGCTCGCCTTAGGCCACAATTTAATTCCATGTAACGAGGTCCTTCCCCAAAGTGGCCCCAGGAGCCCCTCTCTGAAAGAAGCAAATTGATCAAAATCTAAGGGCCTCTCTTCACCTGAGAGCACAGTCTCTCGCTCTCTTTCTCTCTCTGTCAAGTTCATCTCCCTTCATCTCAGTTTCCTTATCTTAAGCTTTCTCTAAGATCACTCTTGCTCTTCTTCAAAATCTCTGTAAGGGCCTCTTTTTCAAAAGCTCAAACAAACGGTTCAATTACATACATATTTGTTCGACATTTCCTCTTTACATTTCGTGCTGTTGCTAAAGTAATTTTCCTAGGAGACTTCTTAAAACATACAATGACATTAGCATGCTTCAAAATCTGCTTCAAAGAGTTAGCTGCATACAGACAGCAACTGCAAAAGAGCACTGTGAAGGTAATGAATCTGAACTAGAGATTTCTGTGGCTATACAGTGAGGTTTATAGTCTGAAAACATATTGAAACCAGAGGAAAAATGAAGAAATATTTAGGATTACATGTTGATAATAAAATAAGTAAACTGATCTTGAGACTCTTTGTACTGATGATCAGATAGTCTTGCTTCCACAAAAGCGCAAGAGGCCCCTGTTTTGAAATAATCCAGTTTTCACACAAACCTTTAGAATTCAGAATTCATGTTAGGGATGCACAGATATGAACATTTTTGGCCATTAGGAATAATCTCGTTATATTTGAAAGCTAATAAAAAAAATATTTACAGGCTAAATATAAGATAAATATAATTCTTAATATGATGTAAGCTTGACTATGAAAACAAAATGCAAACAAATATTGTGGACAATTAGTTTATCTGCAGAAAAAGGAAACTGCAAGAAAGTCATTGCATCTTTTATTCATCATTGCAAACTAGAATTCCCATGTCCCATTTACTTTTTCAAAGTAAAATTCTCCCACATTGCCGAAATGTAGCAAAAACTTTTTTAAAGTGTACATTTGCTCCATGTGATATGTTACATAATGCAGAAGGTATCAAACTAAATGCTCAAGGCCAGCAGTACACATCTGAAATGGTTCTACCAGCAGATATAATCCATAAATTAATATAAAAATAGTCCAGAATTCATTAAAGTATAATTATCAAATAATCATTTAGCAACTACTCATATGGCAGTATTTGTATATAAATATAAATTAAAAAATGTAATATTTTTTAATCAGACAAAAAGCATTTACACTAATGGTCTTAGACTTTGTTAGGCCACATAAGCACCATGGTCACTCACACTAACTTACAAAAAAACTGTAGAAATTGTACATACTGTAAATTACAATAAACACTCAAATGCATTAAAATGATTAAGTCATGATATCAAGTGCAGTTCTGGCAAACAGTAAATGTAAGAACTGTCAAACTGTGCAAAGTAATCCAATCCGAGTGCACTTTCACTGTAAAACAGCCCCTAATTGGTCTTTACTCACCCCCGAGATCCAGTTTCTATTAGTTGAACTTCCCAAAAACTTTCAAATAATGCTGGAAAACACCACATCACCACCACTCTAAATAATATATATGATCTACTATAGTTAACTAGGCTACAAGCTAAAGAGCTGCCTGTGTATACTGTTATATATTTAATTAATATTGTTTGGTCTTTTTTTATTTTTAGAATATGCAGGAGGTACACAAATTAGGATCACATACAAAGAGAACAAAACAACAAAAAACAGATGAAAAAACAACAACAACAATACTATAAATTAAATATATAAATAAGTATTGTTTGCTCTTTACCCAATTATGCTTAAGGTATTCTGCTAGTTGGGACCTTCCAGCAGAAATCATGGCAAAAACTTTTCGTTTGGTGTCTATCTATTTTTACCATCACATTTATACATTTAAGGTATGATTTTTCTCATCCCTCAATTGTGGTTAGGTTTAGGGGTAGGCTTTGGGGACACACCTCCTTTTTAAAATTGTATGTTTTTTCGTACAAATGAAATCATGTGGGGCTGCACTGGTACAGGTGAATTGGGTAAGCTAAATTGTCCGTAGTGTATGTGTGTGAATGGCTGTGTATGGATGTTTCCCAGTGATGGGTTGCAGCTGGAAGGGCATCTGCTGCGTAAAACATATGCTGGATAAGTTGGCGGTTCATTCTGCTGTGGCAACCCCAGATTAATAAAGGGACTAAGCCGAAAAGAAAATGAATGAAATGAAATCACGTGAATGCATACAATTTAGCCCCCCTCTGCTAATATGGAAAATAACTTATGATATTATGAAAATAGCTAATTTCCTCATGATATCAGGCTGGATCTTTCTATTATTGAGACATAAGACTGCAATATATAAACATTTCTGTCATTTGTAATTCATAGGTGTTTTCCAAAAATGTACACATTAGAATCATGGGATCTTGATCTGTGTTCCAATTTAACAATTTAATGTTAAAAAGTTCAACAAAATGAATTTTACTGACATTTGTATTAGTTTGACATATTGACATGTCCTAGTAAATTTCTATACATGTTATTTTACATACATTATATTGTTTTAAACTATTTAAAAAAGCTATTAAAATCATTCTTTTAAATCATTGCATAACATTTCCAACATCAAAAGATGTTGGCGTACAGATTAAGGTCCTATAAATCAGGATGGACTTTAAATAAACTGAACTTTAAATCACAAAGTTAGAATTTAGCTGTAAATAAACATTTTATGGGCGACGCCGTGGCGCAGTAGGTAGTGCTGTCGCCTCACAGCAAGAAGGTCGCTGGTTCGAGCCTCGGCTGGGTCAGTTGGCGTTTCTGTGTGGAGTTTGCTTGTTCTCCCTGCGTTCGTGTGGGTTTTCTCCGGGTGCTCCGGTTTCCCCCACGGTCCAAAGACATGCGGTACAGGTGAATTGGGTAAGCTAAATTGTCAGTAGTGTATAAGTGTGAATGAGTGTGTATGATGTTTCCCAGAGATGGGTTGCAGCTGGAAGGGCATCCGCTGCGTAAAACATGTGCTGGATAAGTTGGCGGTTCATTCCGCTGTGGCGACCCCGGAATAATAAAGGGACTAAGTCGAAAAGAAAATGAATGAATGAATAAACATTTTATAGACCATTTTGAGGGATGTAAACAAAATCAATGGTGCCAACGTATTTCCTGTTTTATCATTTTAATTTCTATAGCTTCCAAGAATCTAAAAAGAGCCACATATTCATAAATGATGTTATTATAGCTGTTTTAACATTAGGTTATGACTGAATTGCCTCTTGTTACAGTTATGAAATAGTTTGATAACAAGTAGGAAATGTTATTGGGCCAATGACGTGACCACATTGAAAAGGTCTATAGTGTGCATTTCTGTTATGTATTATGCATAAGAAATCAGATTTCTAAGTTACATTATTATTGTTAATAAGACTTAGGACATATATTTTTTCTGTTCATATTTCTGAACCTGTTCTGTTTCAGCTAAAGCCTGATAATGTAATCTTCATTATATAATAATATCTTTAGCTATTTTCTCGAATAATGTACTTCAGTCTAAAAGCAGGCGCTGACGTTCAACCTGTTTCACCAAGGTCCACTCACTTTGCGCTTTCTTGCCTCTCCACTGCACTATGTTCGTGTGAGTTTCTATAGACCTCAAACTGGACATGTCTGTCTTGACATGTATGACAAAACAAGTCTGTGCAAACAGATTTTCTGATGCAACTGAAAGTGAAAGGAGTGGAAACTAACTGTGAGCAATGGGTACACAAGCCCACCACATATGAGAGAGAGAGAGAGAGAGAAATAGCTGCACTCTAGATCCGATTTCTGTGTTACATAACTATGTGTTTTAATTCTTTCTAAAGCACAAGACAGAATTTCTCTTTCCTTCTCTTTCCTTCTAGTCTTTCAGTGCAAAGTTGCTATCTGAAGACTATAGATTGTTCTGAACTGACTTCCAGACATAAACCCATGAAATTCATACCATATGTGTGTTTGTCATGTGTAAGGACGTTCTCCAGTGGTGTCAGCTTATCAAAGCCTCAGGTGCCACTCTCCGAAGCACATATAACTGAATGAATGAACACCTAGCGAAGGGCGAAACCAGTCAAAGAGAACTAATAAAACCCACATGCAGCAAAGCAGAGAAAACATGCAGTAATGTTGCCCCTGCAATACCATAGGGAAGAGAAAATGCAAACATTAAATGGACACGTTTACCCTTACGATTGAGGCGTTCTCAGAGCTGCTCTCTCGTGCACACTCAACCATCTCAAACAAGGGCTCAGCAAACAGATGACACACTCTAGTCCACACATTCTCAGTCGATACCAAAGACGTGCTCACAGAAACACTGCAGGGAACGAAGCCGTCACACTCGGAAATAGATGTCAAGATGCTCTCTGGCTGACATTATGTAGTCACCTACAAGGAAAACGTTGATGTGCAGTATTTATTATTAAGAGTGTAGATATCATACAGCAGTGTAAACGGATGGAATAAGGTCTGCAATATACTGAATGGATTAGGTTTGCGCTGGCTGTGCAACTCTGTTTCTGTCTCACTTTGGGGGATTACATCTCTTGGTTTTCTTTGCGTAATCTTTCACAGGTTATGTAAGTACAAGCCATTAGTCAGCAAACCAGCTACAACAAACAACTGACCACATAATATTAGGAACAAAATAAATGCGGGCTTCCAACTTTGTTTGCCATGGAATTTTTTTGGTTACATAGAGTAGTTAAAAGTCTGGAAATCATAAGATTTTATTTTTGTTGCTTCTTCTTAATAGGGCTGCATTTAAGATTTGATAGTAATAAAGGTAAACATTAAATGCATAAATTATCTAATTAAATGTATTCCAGTCATTCAAAGCTGATTTTTTAGCATCATTAGACAGTCTTCAGTGCCACATGATCCTCGGGAATAATTCTAACATGTTGAGACTTTGTGCTACACAATAATAATATGATTATTTTCAATATTAAAAAAAAACATTTAGCATTTTAATCTGATAAACATTATAATAATAATAAACATTAACAGATTTTATTCATTTTTCTTATTTCAAATAATGCAGATGAATATCAAATACAGAGCATTAACATAAAAGCAGAATGATACAAAATAAATAAATACAATAAATAAATAACCTCATATAAATTAAGTAAACCAAACCAAAACACATACAAGAAAAAAAGAGGGTGAGGAGTTGCTAATATCATAGCCTTATTTATTATTTTGTCTCGTTACATGTTTGCTAGCATTGTGTTGCAGAAATTCAGAAATTTTCCCCATTTATCAAAATAAATTTCAATCCTTCCATATAAACTGTAGGAGAGTTTTTCAAAAGCTGCAACTCGTCCTAACTCTGAGATCCACTCGAAAATTAGAGGTCTACTGGAAGATTTCCTGTTTTTAACAATCACCCGTCTGCCTAGCATGATAAAGCTCTATATCCACTGTGATTCAGCTTTATTCAGGTGGCTTAAGGGACAGGGGTTACCAAATACAGTTGTCAGAATTATTAGCCCCCCTGAATTATTAACCCCCCTGTTTATTTTAATTTTTTCCCAATTTTTGTTTAACAGAGTGAAGATTTTTTCAACACATTTCTGGTCATAATAATTTTAATAACTCATTTCTAATAACTGAAATACTTTATCTTTGCCATGATGATAGTAAATAATATTTGACTAAATATTTTTCAAGACACTTCTATACAGCTTAATGTGACATTTAAAGGCTTAACTAGGTTAATTAGGTTAACTAGGCAGGTTAGGGTAATTAGGGTCATTGTATAATGATAGTTTGTTCTGTAGACTATTGGGAAAAAATATAGCTAAAGGGGCTAATAATTTTGACCTTAAAATGTTTTTTTAAAAAAGTAAAAACTGCTTTTATTCTAGCCGAAGAAAAACAAATAAGACTTTCTCCAGAAGAAAAAATATTATCAGACATACTGTGAACATTTCCTTGCTCTGTTAAACATAATTTGGGAAATATTTAAAAAAGAAAAAAAAATCAAAGGGGGGCTAATAATACTGACTTCAACTGTATGTATAAGCTTGGGAAAAAGTCATACTGGGTCTGCAGTATATTTACAAGATATTCATGCACCTCTCTCCAAAAATATTGGGCTTCTGGGCATTGCCATAATGCACGAAATTGGTCACCTGCTTCTTACTGGCATCGCCAGCATTCGGGATTGTTTTTGAAATCTGCTCTGAACAGTCTCTTAGGAGTCCAGTAAAATCTAAGTAAAATTTTAGACGTGTTCTAACATCTCTAGACATTAATTTTAAATTCCCATAAATTTTTCTTCAGTTCTCATCTTCAAATGTGCATCCCAAATCTTTTTCCCATATTATCTTGCCTGCAGAACTAATATTTTGACTCGTTGGAAGAAGCTTTATGGCCAATACCTATAATATTGTGGACCATGTTATTATTATTTTTTACCGTTACGAGAATTTAAAGAGGAGCCAAAGACATTTGAGAGCAAATGTCTCAACTTTAGATATCTCCAGAACTGATTATTACATGTGATTGTCTTCTTAATTCACTGAACTCACCGGATATAACAGTAGTTGCAATGTATTGATATTTTGCTTGGTTATTGTTGGCCTACTGCCTGCTTATAGATTTCGAGCAGTTTGCAATGCATAATCCATGTTTGTTATATGGTCATGGTGTCAAACAATGCTGTATTTATTGATCTGCCTCTAAACTTTAAAGTTTAGTAAGCTAAAAGACTGCCTAAACTTACAGCACAAAACATGTATCAAGTACGTCTTGCATTTTAGACAGCTATAATATCTAAACACACAATTTATGTTAGTTTACAGTAGAAATAAAGCTCAGGGTTGATGCATATCGATCCTGCTCTTCTCTGAGCGGAGCCACGCAACGTCAAGCAGGTCGATAGAGAGATGGCCTCTCACTCCGGACGCCAATGTGATGCTAAAAGCTATTGGCATTAGGAGTTCATGCGTGACGGTCTCTCCTTTGTGTGTGAGCTGGAGCAAGGACTGAAATGAGCATGGACAAAGCAACAAGGCAATGCAGCTGAGAGACATGCATGGTCATCATAACTTAATATGAAGTAAGCACAGGCCAGATGTGTTTCTTATAAAGGCACAGAAGCAAAACACAAGTCAAACAATCTAGATGTGTTGTGTTGTGTTGTTTATGCGTGTGCGCAGTGTGAATGTGATCTGTGTGTGACAGGAGTTGTGGGAAAACTAAAACCAGCTCTGAAGCAGCACTGCACTCTGTAATGGAGAAGACGGGGATTGGAGCGGATGTAGAGCTAGAGTTACGAGATTGGGTACCACAGTCCACAGTCCATCAGATATATGCAAGTCCATCTCTGATCAATGAAGAAACCTGATAAATGTTTTGACCAATAACACACAAACAAACAAGCCAGTGCACTTCTGCTGTTAGTCACTTTGTCACTTTTTTCTACCTCTTTTAATACCTGTTTTAGTACAATGAAAATGTAATGCTCATATATAACACCTAAAGAGATGTTTTAGATTATTTCATGTTATAAATAAAACAATTAAATATTAAAATAAAAACTGTTCCCAAAAGAGAAGCCCTGAAATTAAAATTTTGTAATAGCATATATCATATGATGTTTTTTTATATTTATATATCATATTTCTAATATGATATGCTCTAAACTTTTGTTGTATGGAAGGATGCAATGAAACTGACTGAAACTTAACATCTTATTCGACTGAACGAACTAAAAAGTATTTTAGTTTTGGAACAAAGTGAGCATGACTAAATTATTAGCATTTTGTAGGTAGCCTAAATAATCTAGCCCTCAAGAAAAAACAACAACTTTTTTGTCTGCATAAGTCCAAAACCAACTAAAATGTGAAATGAACAGATTCAACTATATTTGTTAGCATATAATCTTAAAATTAAAGATACAAAAGCTGTCACTGAGGCAGTGTCCTTTCAAAAGACACTTTTTGTTTGGTACTTTTTTTGTACTTTGCACCTTTAAGGTACAACAGGACTACTTTAGGCTCTAATATATAACTTTATCAATATGGATCCTGCAGGTACTAACATGTACTCTTTAAGTACAAAATTGTACCTTTTGAAATGGTATACCGTCCAAGTGACAACTTTTTGGTTCTTCACTGTGTGTTAATTAACACCTATAATTTCAACAAATAATGCATAACTACAATTCACTTTTACTGCCTAAGACGACAATCGGTGGTAGATTTATTCGATTTTATTATCGTCATTTCATCGACTATAATGTTCTCTTTCGGGCGATTGAGAAATGATATGTTTATTAAAAACAAAAACGTTAGAAGCAACAAGAACTTTGTACTGATTAGCCCCATTACTAATTAAAACAAATAACAGAAAATGTTCCCGACTTGTCATACACTAAATAGCCTAATTTAGGCTGTAAAACCCCGTGGTTCGTATTTTTAAATGTCAATGCAAATTGAAAATAACTGGATTTTTAAAAAAGAGGGTACGTAGATTAAATCTGTATATCTGATTACCTCACGACGAGTTGGTTGAACTGTTATTTGAAAGCACGAGGCCCGCGCGCTCTGCAGTGAGTGTCGGAGAGTCGGGCTCGGTGAGGCCCCAGACACTGATGTGATTCTTTCTGACACGGTCCTCTGGGGCACAGAAACAGAGACGCAGAGAGCTGCTCTGGGGGCGTGTATAGGTTGTGACACAGAGATGGAGAAATTGAGTTTTTGGTGTTTCCCAGGGCGTGCGCGCTCAACTCGGAAAATACATCTGCCTAGAAACTTAAAGATTTTCACTGTTTACAAACAGTGTGGATTCGGCAGTCAGTGAAAAAACACTGTGTTTGTTTAATATATTTTAATGTTAAATGAATACTATCGAATAACAAAATGATCACAAATCAGTGTGCTTGAATTAATCAGTTGACTAAAATCTAAATCTTTTCATTTGTACAGGGTATTAGGCTTGCACTTTTATATCTGTATCTTTTCTAATAATTCTAAATGTGTGTATAAATGCTGTGATAAAGCCCTGTCCATGAACTTGACATATTTTAAACATATTCAAATGTTTAAAAATATCTTATCGCCTAGCCTATAAAATCGGTATGAAAACACGTTTAAAGTATTCTAACAAATATGGCAGCGCATTAATAACTATCTTATCCATAAAATACCACGCATAAATGAAAGTGTTCTGACTTCAAATTAATATAAATTATAAGACACATTCTTTACATCCCTTTCGCACCTTGTTGAAGCATTTTTTTTTTTTTACAAAAAGTCTTCAGACACTTTTTCATTAATATATAAATTCCATATCACAGGTGCAATGGCAATACGTCTGAAAGAGCGCGTGGGATGGGCAGAGCGCGCGTGTGTGAACTGTGCTCGCGCGGACTCTGATGCTGCACTTCGACGCTTTCAGCGCGCAGCGGCGCCTGACTGACGGAAATGGGTCAGTAGAGCGCACCACCCTAACACTAACCCCACACCAGTGGTCTGCCTTAAAATGTTACCCACCACACTTTTAAAAAATAGCAAGGGGAAGTTTTCACGCAACTGTTTCCATTAATCTGCTGACCTGTAAAACCGCTTCCCTTCATTTCCTAACCTGTCTAATTAAAAAGCCGCAATTTCTGACATGCAAATTAAACTCAAAGCCCAAGGTTCAAAGTAATATAGGCTACATAATTGTGCATTTCAGTGCAAAGTCTTTATAGGCTCGTAAATTAATTTACACTCTCTAGCAAAGTTGGAGTGGAGTAAAGTGTCACATAAACTGTCTTAAGATGGTCGCGTGTATTACTCCATAAACGCAAGACTGGGAATGATGCGCGGTTTATTTCTCTTTGTAGGTTTTCTGCCCGCATGACTGTAAAATATAGCTGACCAAAACAGACTTTTCTCCCCCACATGCACGTTACTCTGAAAGATTTCTCCATCATAATAAAAACTTCACTTCAGTATGACTTTATTAAACACACAGCTTCCTAAAGGAACGTTGACAAGACTCGGGATGATAATAAAATAAAAAGATAAATAAATAAACACCCTTTTCTTCATTATTCAAATGAGCTGTCACAAACAGTTGTATTCCTACCTCGCATAGTGTTGGCGACTCGCTCCCGAACGCGGCAGTCATGAAGAAACAAACAGAAAGAAACAAAATCCTCGGTAGTGTAGTTTGGTCTCGTCAAAGTGGGTGACTACTGTGCAAAACCATTCCAGAGGTGCGTGAAGCGGTGCTCGGACTCTTCAGTTGTGCGGTAAGGCCAGCATGCGGGTTTTCACTTGACATCTGCGAGCGCGTATACCCAGCGGAGGTTTTCACTGTCTCCGTGAGCGCAGGGAGAGCGCGCACAGGCTCACGGCGGCTCGGATTGGGCTGACACTTTTCGCTCCTCCCACTTTCTAGCGTCTTCAGCAGCACCAAGCAGACACGGGCACTGCGCGGGGCTTTGAGTTCGCGCACAGACTGATCTTTACATCACCGCTTTTACATCAACAGTAATTATTTAAAACACTCCTCTCGCACCTTTCGTGTTATCTTCAGTTGTTGTTGTTTTTCCTTGAGTATTTTTTTTCTGTCGCAAAACAAAAGAGAAAAGGTATAGCCTGGAGGTTTATCTGAATATAAAAGAAGAATTCTGTGCTGCATGGATGGTGTGTGGATACTTATTTAGTTTCTTTATAGGTTTTAATTTAAACAGACTCTCAAAAGCATAGACATATGCATTTATATTTTAAATTGTGCCTACTATAAATACCAAACCTTTTACTTTTTTATTGGGATCTAAGTTCAGTGAGGAACCTTTAGCATCAATGGAACATTTCCAAAGCACAAAATGTTATTTATAATGATTCTCTGGATTTTTAAGAGTTCTTTACTTAGAAATCATGGTGAAAGTGTGAAAGTGAAATGCCAATTTATTTGTTTAATTAGGACACAATATTCCACAAATGCACTAATCGAGTGTCCTGTTATCCTTTTAATAAAAAAATTACTGCAAATTATTCTTTCAGATACAGTGTATAGACAATATAGAAGACATGAATATATAAGCAAACCACATCTGAGATTGATCTGATATTTGATTAATGTGCAGTACTGAAAGTTGAGTTAATGTGTGATACATTATACATTACATCAGGTGTCAAATAAAAGGCAGATTTAACCCTCATGTGTCATGTTTATACCAGTAAGATTTTCTTCTTCAGGGCGTCACGGTGGTGCAGTGGGTAGCACGATCGCCTCACAGCAAGAAAGCTGCTGGTTTGAGCCCCGGCTGGGTCAGTTGGCATTTCTGTGTGGAGTTTGCATGTTCACGTGGGTTTCCTTCGGTTTCCCCCACAGTCCAAAGACATGCGCCATAAGTGAATTGAATAAGCTAAATTGGCCATAGTGAAAGAGTGTGTATGGGTGTTTCCCAGTGTTTGGCTGGAAGGGCGTCCGCTGGGTAAAACATATGCTGGATAAGTTGGCAGTTCATTCCGCTGTGGCGACCCCAGATTAATAAAGGGACTAAGCTGAAGGAAAATGAATGAACGAATTTTCTTCTTCACAGTACAAAATAAAATGTAATTAATTAATTTTAAGTAAATTGCAAAACATTGTTGTCATATTCTAATTAAGTATAGTCAATGTTAAAATAACTTTTTATTAGATTATATCATGTATTAACCATCAATTTATACAGCAAATAGCTAGGAGAGTGTGAAATTGCCCACTGCCTGTCTGTGTGTCTATTGGGGGGGGGGAGGAGACAGCGACTGAGCCACAGACCCATCCAGGGAAAGGCAGAGACTAACTGCCCAGAGCACATCACCACTGACCTACATTTCTCCCACCCCTCCACCCTCTTTTTTATTTTCCATTTCCCCTGTATGAACAAACTCATAATTGTGATGTAATGACAAAAAGCAAGCATGACAATAAAGCCAGACCAGTCCATTGGAGATTGTAAGGCACTGTCCTGGAGTGACAGCACTGTTGTTGAACAAAAAGCTTTTTCGGGCTATTCAGGAAAGGGCTGAGTGTTGCGAAAAGAAATGCATGTAACCTGTGAAGTGGAATAGATAGGTTATAGTGCGTGCAACCCTTGTGAAATCAAAATTCAATGTTTTGCTTGAAAATGTTTTTTATAAACAGACTTCTAACACACAATCTCGATTTAATTTCACAGGACTGCAGATTAACAGCAGGACCTACAGGAATAAATTAATGATCCAAAAACGGATGCAGCCATATGGCGTCTAAAAAGTCACAGTAAAGGTAAACATATTTGGCACCGTACACAGGCTCATAAAAGGGCAATACTAGGTATTCATGTTTGTTGTGCAAAACTTTCATGCTTCTTTTTATTTATTCCATTGCATTTTTCTAGCTTTATGACTGCTATTATACTGCTGTCAAACAGAATCGCTCGGGAAGCTCTAAATCGTGATGTTATTTCACATAAGTACGCAGTTCTCCTCTAACTGGACTCTTGGTCAGGCCACCTCACTGTTAGTCATTATTTTTGAGAGAAGACAGAAGCGAGGTCTAAAGATAGAAGCATTAAATGAGTTGATAGATCTCCCTGGTTTTTAAGGTTAAAGCATATTTGTGCAACTCCTTTGTCCTTGAATCGACCATCAGGAAGTTAACTTAAATATAATTGGATAACTTTCCATTGAAAATAAAAATTAGGCCACTATTTCTCAAAGGGATTCCCCTTAACTCTCACATGACACTTGCCTTTATATCATACTCTGGAAACAAGCAGGTGTTTTTGAAAAGAGAAGGTTTTGCAGGGAGATTGATTTATTATCATGTAGGCCTACAGAATTTGATGCTTTTTTTTTTTGTTACATGTGTTTATTTTTGAATCCCTTTTCTATCACTGCTCAATGTGATATTTAGGGATGTAGATCAGAGATCACTCGATAATTGTCTCCCTTTGCAAATTTAGGTGTCAAATGTCAACATGCAGAATCTCAGACAAAATCCTTGCTGTGGTAATGAGTTGAGAGAGAGAATGACATTGGCTTTCAGAGAGAGAGAGAGAGAGAGAGAGTGAGAGAGACAGAGGGGAAAATACACTTGAGAAATTTACAGAAAGATACCACAAGTGACAGAGGCAATTTTCTGGAAAAAAATTACTTCATCATAATTTCAATCCCGAAAAGAATTGGAAAGAAAGCCCTGAAGGAGCCGAGCCGTGTCACCTTGAAAAATGGCAGTGGAAAAGATCACTAAACTTCTCCACACACACATGCTCCTGACACACATGTACACACAATCAAACTATGATTAAATCTGCGCTCTTTCTTTATCTACGGTTTTGCTTTTGTGCTACACTTGTTTGACACTTTCATACAAATGCTGCAGTTTCCTCATAGTAAACAGAGTAAAACCTTTTACCATATGTACAGTAATGATAGTATAAACCCTGACAGCTAAGTATGGTTAAAACGTAATATAATTAGATGGTTTAAGTTTTGCACACTAATAAATGATCAGATCAAGCATTCAAAATCATTTCAGCTGGGTGTCAAAATGGCCCGAATAAAGCCAAAGGGACCGTATTATAATTTTATTGCGACACTAATAAAGTTGGAGCTCATCTCATCTGTATCAGCAAGTAATAAGCAGATTTCTCATCAAAGCTCTTAATAGGACCAATCGTGCACAATATAACTGCCTTCCCATCAACATGGTACAGAAGACTGCCAATCAGTTGATTTTAATTGGATTTTTTTTCTTAATCCATATTTTTTTCTCCTACACTCTCTTCTAACAAAGCTATTAAGATATTAAATCTATGTTACTTTGAGTGTGTAGTTTTTTTTTTCTTTTTCGTATGACACATTAGAATATCCTCATATGCCCTGAGGCATACTCTCAAAATAATTTCTTCTGCTGATTTAGTTTTCAGAGCCTAATAAATGTTGATGTCGGATATGTTGAGAGAGAATCTTGTACAGAAGCACTGCTTTTAAAGTTTCTGCCTTTGAAAACACTGATCTCAAATCAGAGCATGCTAACACAACATAAAGGCCAGCTACTGTGCCATTTATTTTTTACAGTGATAACTAGCTAAGACCATTTTGAATGAATAAGAGGAAATGCTTTAAAATGTTGCTGTGAAATTTAAGCCCAAAGTATACTACAGTGTTTTTATGTGTATGCAAGGGTTTGCATACATACAGGATGTAGTATGTGATGCAAATTTCGACATCAGAACCAATTTTTTAACAATGAGTGCAGTGAATGCACATGAGATTTGAACGGTTTACACAACATATTTCCATAAAGATCCAACACTAAATGTGAAACAATTATGTATACTATAAGAATAGAAGCAGAGAAGACAGGATAAAAACAACTAAAACTACTAGACAAAAATAAATAAACACCCACATTGACAAGCACTAGAGCACTGATTAAAAATCATTATGTGATGAAGTAAATACTACAGAAATTAAATCTAAATACTATATTACTGTATATTAGATTTAGGGGGCGTCGCAGTGGTGCAGTAGGTAGTGCTGTCACCTCACAGCAAGAAGGTTGCTGGTTCGAGCCTCGGCTGGGTCAGTTGGCGTTTCTGTGTAGAGTTTGCATGTTCTCCCTGCGTTTGCCTGGGTTTCCTCCGGGTGCTCCGGTTTCCCCAACAGTCCAAAGACATGCGCTATAAGTGAATTGAGTAGGCTAAATTGTCCGTAGTGTATGGGTGTGAATGAGTGTGTATGGATGTTTCCCAGAGATGGGTTGCAGCTGGAAGGGCATCCGCTGCGTAAAACATGTGCTGGATAAGTTGGCGGTTCATTCCGCTGTGGAGACCCCGGATTAATAAAGGGACTAAGCCGAAAAGAAAATTAATGAATAAATTAGATTTAGGTTTATGTGACATGGATTTAAACTCATAAAATGAAGAGTTCAGATGCAAAAAACTCTAAATGCTGTCTTAAATTTTCTTCTGAAATGAGTATTTTTATAAGGCTCCTGTGTGTAGGTTCAGTAATTTCACTTTTATGGCAAAGAATATATTCTTTTCATGGTCTTCAAAGTGAAATAATCGAGCATATACAAAGGAAGCTGAGAGTATCGCTAATTTTCAATGCAATTTTTACACGGCACTTAGCATCTAAACTCTTCGAATGTAAAAATCTGCATTGTAATCACTTGTGAGCTTGAAGAATTTAAATCTTGAACATGCAGGTATACTTGGCTTGTAGTTGTTTTTGTTTATAATGATTCTTTCTTAATTTTGCAAATACAATTTAGTAAAAATTGCTTAACTTTTTGATAATGATGTTCTAATGATGCTCTAGGAAATGTTTGCACTTTTTACTTTTTCCATTTTTATTTACACTGTTTTATAGTTGCTTTTGCTGTTAGGTGTAGGAACGTCTCTTTTTGACTTCATTTTCTGCTCAAAATTATGACATGGTGGCTCAGTGGTAGCACTGTCACCTCACAGCAAGAGGGTCACTGGTTTGAGTCCCAGCTGGGCCAGGAGGCATTTCTGCATTTGGATGTTCTCCCCGTGTTCACGTGGGGTTGCTCCGGTTTCCCCTGGAGCTCTCTTACTGCTGGGTTGCGGCTGGAAGGGCATCCGCTGCATAAAACATATGCCAGAGTAATTGGCAGTTCAGTCTGCTGTGGTGACCCCTGATAAACCAGGGACTAAGCTGAAGGAAAGTGAGTGAGTGAGTGATTGTTAACATCCTGTGGTATTGTGCATCAAGTATCACTGTTGGAACAAGAAATTTGTTATGCTGTTCAGTTAAATGTTTGTAGGTAAAGCATACTTCAAAGAAATTCAGCGCATAAAACTTCCAAAAAAGAGAATAAAATGTACTTGAAACCAAGTATTGCAAAGTAAACGTGAAAATACTAAGGCTATGTTTACACTTGTGCGTTGGCATTTGTGTCTCTATGGTAACTTTTTGATTTAGTGGCTAATTCGTTTGAATTCGTACAATTTAGTACGCTTTGCTCATCACCCAATGATGGTTGGGGTTAGGGGTGGGGTTAGGTCATACCTGTCAACATTGGGATGTAAAAATAAGGGATACTTACACCCCCTCCCCCCCGACCCCCCCTTAAAAAAATAAATATGTTCATCTAGAGCTGTTTCATGGTAAATAAACTTCTGAAACGATCAGAAATACGTTTTTATTATTATTTACAAAGGATATAATAATTAGTATACATTAGAAAAAGCTGCAAATAAATTAGCAAACAGTTCAGCTCATTAAAACTATTAGCTATTATAAAGAAATAGAATCAAGTTATCAAATCTCATCTTTTCTTCACTGTTTAAACATTCTGATTAAAGAGCAGCGAATGAATCTCTCATTTAGATTGTTTTTGGTTTGATTACATTAAATAACAGAGCTGTCACTTGAAAACTGCATATATCTATATTGAAAGCATTTGATTGTTTTCCTAAATGTTTATGCTCATTTAAGACAAAATTTGTTGTGTTTAAAAGAAAACCCAACAAGATCGACATGTCTAGATGTTGTTGTTATTATTATTATTCATTCATTCATTCATTCATTCATTTATTTTCTTTTCGGCTTACTCCCTTTAATAATCTGGGGTCGGCATAGCGGAATGAACCACTATTACTATTATCATTATGATGATGATGTGTATATGTCTGTTCAAACACGCACCCAAAACCCAGTGTCCACTTGAGCTTAGCATCAAATCCCGTACGTACAGAATCCGCTTGGGAAACAGCGTCTATTATCACTATAGTGAGCATCAGCTGACAGTCATGCATCTTTATATGAACTGACTGTTTTGAGGATTGCATAGGGGCAATGGCGCCTGTAATGAAAAGGAAATGAATCGCGCCGTTTTTATGTTTATTTCAAAGTCTTTCCATCAAGTTTCCATGCCTAAATAAAATGAAACCACAGAACTGGTTCACATTTAAGAGCAAGGGCGGCGCCTGGTGGTTCGGCGGTATGGGTTGCATATAGGGAGGATCGGCTCTTCTCAGAAAGATAAACAATAAGGGAGAAATACGGGAAAATACCTTTACGGGATGACAGAGGGATAGAACTGTAAAATACGGGAGAATCCCAGGAAAAACGGGAGGGTTGACGGGTATGGGTTAGGTGCCATGCCTCTTTTTAAAATCGTTCATTTTCGTACGACTGAGCTCGTACGAATTAGCCACTAAACTGACAAAACGTAAAATACTTGCGTTTCCCCGTGAGATCAGGCTGCCACAGTATGTAGATTGAAACACTTGATATGGGAAAACTTGCCAAAGAAAAATGATAAGGATGTCAATTCTGCCATAATTTATTCACCCTTAACTTGTTCAGGCTCATTCTGAAAACGTAGCCCAATATACATTTCTGGAGATCGCAAATTATGTAGCCAGAAAAATGTATGACTGCATTTCGTCTTTAAAATGAATGCTATGGGGTGGTATGATGCCATTCCTTTTCACACTTACCAGCTGACTGCTTATCTCCATATGGACGGCTTTCCTGCTGTTACCAGTTTGTCCAGTAGCTCGCTATGTACGTCGGCAGACTTGAGATGCAGAAAAAAGCTGACCATGACGACAGGGTTTGAGTCCGGTGAAGAACGGTTCCAGAAAGCGAGCGAGTAAGACAAAAACAGAAGCCTAAAAAGTAAATAACAGGGTGAGAATGTGGTAAAATCTGAATATGTGGTAAAATCAGACGAGGGGTTTTCTTTTCTGGATTGCTTTATGAAACTGTCGGTTGGGTTTAGGGAAGGGGGTGGGCGGGTCAATCAGTGCTTTTGAAAACACTATTGGTTGGGTTTAATGAAATAGGTGGGGTGGGTCGGTCGGTCAGTCAGTCAGTCAGTCAGTCGACAGCAGCCTCTGGTGGATTTACGCAGTGACATGAATGGCACTTGTGAGAGAAATTTAAGATCTCAAAAAGTGTACAAAGGCATGAATGGCACTCGCGAGATAAATTTGAAATCTCAATAGCATACACAGCAGCCTCTGGTGGATTCACAAAAACTGCAAAAACAACATACTTCCTGGGTGGGACACATTTGGCACTCTCCAGAAATGTATATAGTGGTACGTTTTCAGAATGAACCTGGGTTGTCCAAACCAGTTTTGAGTTTTTTTTTCTTTTTTTGTTTTGTTAAACACAAAAGAAGATATTCTGAAAAATGTTTAAAACCTGGGTCCCACTTTATATTACAGTACGTAGCCTTAATTACTACTGTATGTACTGGCATCAAACATAAATACAATGTACTTACTGTATTCATAATGTACTGCAGAGCACTTCTGGTGCTCTTGAAGTGGGATACGGGTAGGGTTAGGGACAGGTTTGGTGGTAAGGATGGGTTAAGGTGTAAGTGATGGTCAACCGTGTAATTTTATAATTACAAATGCAGGTTAATTACACGCAAGTTTTTAATCAATCATAAGTATAGTGTAAAAACATGTATTTATACAATAAGTATAAATATCAATTTCAGTGTAATTATAACATAACATATTAGTTAAGGCTGCCTAA
Source organism: Danio kyathit (assembly GCA_903798195.1). Taxonomy (NCBI): domain Eukaryota; kingdom Metazoa; phylum Chordata; class Actinopteri; order Cypriniformes; family Danionidae; genus Danio; species Danio kyathit. The sequence goes on from LR812523.1 coordinate 31,172,106, forward strand.
AATAAAGTGGGACGGAAACCTGTAACCATTGACTTTCATAGTATTTAAAATACTGTCAACTGACGAATACTGTGCTTTGCATTGGTTTCTACACATCTTGTCATCTATGATATGAGTGACGGATTCCTCTCAATGCACCTTTTATGTACGTTTATTTTGTGAGCCGCCATGAAATGCACAACGTACAGTCAGTTAATCATTATCGCAAAATAAATCTTGATAACGACCCAGACCCCCAGCACCATTTAGGTGTGCATTAAAAATCCCACTCCAATTCAGATCCTCATTTGTTGCAGTTAGAGTCACCCGAAGCGACTGGATTCTGTGTCAAAGCGTGACCTCTGTGTCCTACATAACCAAGTTCAAACAAATCGACACTCCTCAGAACTTCGTAGTCTACCACAGATAGACACCATTAACTTAACATTCCTTATTCATCCACGGACATAACTTGCAGTTAATAATTCACACCTACATGCTTGATTTGCACAATCATTTTAAGGCACCATTATCGCAAATTGGCCTTTCCAACGTATGAATCTAAAGGGATGGATCTAATGGGGGGGAGTCCTTCACCTCTCTACACCCCAAAGAGGAAGTGTGTGATGAGGAAAGACTAATGGCTGTAGTACAGTCACCTCTGGGGCTGAGGACTGGAGTCAGAGGGGTTGAGGTAATGGAACATACGCCTGCAGTAGCTGAATTATTCACTCGATCCACTGATGCAATATACACTAACACGTAACACACACACACACACACTCTCTACCGGCTGTCTGGAGTGAGACTAAGTTTCTCTCTTGTCTCTGATGAGCAACTTGCTGTCGTGTGCACATTTTCAAAGAGCTACCCAGTGTTTTAACATCCCCTTCTCCACTTTGAAGTCTGCCGTTTATCTCTCATTTGTTCCTTCCACAGACTGTCACTGTTAAACTCAACACATCCCTGGCTACGTTTGGCCGCTGACCAATCCCAATCTTCTGGCATGATTTTAAACAAAACACACAACACCGTTACGGATTCCAGCGCTCCTTTCCTCCCGCCTTCCTCCTCTCGCTCATGAAAAACAGATTAAGTTAATGAATTGATGGGCATCTTGCCTGTGCAAGCTGAGAGTTCGGCTACACAGACAAATAAAGTAGCATTACAATACAAGAGCGCAGACAGACACAAAGGAGAGGCTGCATAGCTTCCCTATTGTTCGGATGAGAGAGTATAGAAGGGCTTACAGACTGCTTGTCTCACGAGCCAAACGGGAAACAAAGGGGAACTTGTTGCCAGTGTTGGGGAGAAATTACAGTAGTGTCAGGATGCTTGTAGGGATTGGGTTGGGGGGGGGGAGCATAAAACAGATATTTACTGTTGCAAACATCCGAGTGGCACTGACAGCTTGGACCGTTGGGGGATTATGGGGCTTCTCGAGGGAGTCTGAGTCTCTCTGAGAGCCACTGGAACAGGATGATGATGACTTTCTTTTATCAGATTTGATAATGGTACAGTAAAAGTGAGGAATATGAAAAGTTTAAATGCAAAAACCTCTAAATGCCATCTGAAAATTTCCTCTAAAATGAGCATTTTTATCAGGGTCCTGTGTGTAGGTTCAGTAATATCCCATTTATGGCAAATATCAAGTCCTTTTCCTGGTCTTTAAAGTAAAATTACTTAACATAAACAAAGAAAAATTTTCATTTTCGATGGAAATTTGAGACAGTATTCAGAGGTTTTTGCATCTGAACTCTTCATATATTTTTTTATGGGTTGGTGTAAGGAGTATGATGCAAAAATATTTGGCACTTTTCAAGCTTTGCAGATAGGATAGAGATATGAGAGGAAAGTTGGTGTGGAAAGTGAGGAGAGAGGTCAGCCTAGAGTGATCTAACTAGGGTTGCTGTGAACGCTGTTATCTCAGCCATTAAAGTTATCAAAATCCCAGATATTAAAATGACAAATCGATGTGATGTCAGTTGACTACATTGAATTTAAAACATCATCAAATTGCAACATAGACTCATTCTGAAAACGTAGCCCTATTTACGTTTCTGGAGATTGCGAATTATGTAGCCAGAGCTTTGGGGCGGTATGATGCCGTTCCTTTTCTCGCTAACCAACTGACCGCTTACCTGCATGTGAACAGCTTTTCTGCTGTTACTAATGTACTATTTTTCAAAATACTATTGGTTGGGTTTAGGGAAGGGGTGACCCACATGGAAAGAACCTATATGAAGACATATGCGCATATATGAAACCTATATGCAGTATATATGCACATATATGATAATATATATATGCTGCATATATGCAAAATTGAGGCGCATATGGCCATATACAGGCCATATAGGTTTCCTGTATTGCTTCTTTATATCCACATATAAGCCCTTTATGTACATACAAGATATGTCTCCTATATAGCTCATATCTTACTTTGGCAACTGTCATACATGATGCCTAGCTCATATTTTCTATTATCAAGGGAATAACTAAGAACTAACAAAAAAATGCAAAAAACTTACTTATGTGCGAACACTTGAAATTGGTATCACATGTAATTGACATGTTATGGAATTTAACAATGGCAAATAAGTGAGAAAAGATGGAAAGCTATGATGTCTGCATGTTTTCCTGAAACACAAGATCAATTTTTTTTTTCTGTTCAGTCTTTTGTCTTATTTTTGTTATTGTACTATATTTTTTCTTGTACTATTTGATTGTTCTTAAGTAATTAAAAAGTATAAATTTCTACATGGGCTTTTATTTATGTTGTCTAGCAGCTATAGATTTTATTAATTTTACTAATATATAGGAAACATATGGGTGAACATAATTGCATATATTTACCTATATCCTCCTAGGGCCTGAGTGTCCACATACGTGGACAGCACATTTTTAACTCTCATATTTAAGTGGCTATTTAAAATACTTTGAATGTTTTATGGCAACGCAGTGGCGCAGTAGGTAGTGCTGTTGCCTCACAGCAAGAACGTCGCTGGGTCGCAGGTTCGAACCTCGGCTGGGCTGGGTCAGTTGGCATTTCTGTGTGGAGTTTGCATGTTCTCCCTGCGTTCGCGTGGGTTTCCACCGGGTGCTCCGGTTTCCCCCACAGTCCAAAGACATGCAGTACAGGTGAATTGGGTAAGCTAAATTGTCCATAGTGTAAGAGTGTGAATGTGTGTGTGTGGAAATTCCCAGAGATGGGTTGCGGCTGGAAGGGCATCCGCTGTGTAAAATCGTGCTGGATAAGTTGGTGGTTCATTCCACTGTGGCGACCCCGCAAGGGACAAAGCCGACAAGAAAATGAATGAATGAATGAATGTTTTATATTTTGTTACAGACATACAGTGTCATCCTGTAACTGTTTTGCAGCATATGAAATGTCCCAAACCCTATTTTTAACTGTCCAAAATGGGGAAAAATGTTTTGTTTTTACTCTCTAATAGTCAAAGCAAGTTTAAAAAAAATTATGTTAAATATGCATAAACGAAAATTCGGGAAAAAGTGTTTTATGTAAATTCGGACCACAAGTCCACATATGGACATCATTTTTCTCTAAAAGTACATCATATCAAAAAATGATACTTAGATTTTTATTCTAATTAGGTTCCAATAAGCCCAAATAGCAAAGAGAAATAAAAAATGCATGTAAAAAAACACCTTGGGCCTTAAGAGGATATAGTTACATGTATGCATGTATATATGTACACATATGTATACACATATATGCATATATATGTACATATATTAAAGGAAAACAGCCAATTTTATATGTCACATATATTAAAAACATACATCAAAACCTAAATTAAAACATATATGTTTATATAGGTTCTTTCAATGTTGGGAATGGCACTCGCAAGAGATATTTGAGATCTCAAAAAGCGTACACAGCGGCCTCTGGCGGATTTGTGAAAACAAAAACTGCAAAAAAAAACATAGCTCCTTGGACGTATTTTTCTCTCTCCAGAAATGTATATAGGGGTGCGTAATCAGAATGAGCCTGGGTTGTCAAATTGACATTTAACATTGGTGTCAAAAAAACAGGGCAGTCCTGTAATCAATTTTTGACTTTTTGACGGCAAATGTTAGATGTCAGTTTTGCAATTTTGACATCAAGGTAGTTGCAGGTATACAAATTTACATCAATGTAAATGTCATGTGTAAGTGAAGCTTTCAGATGAATAAGACTTATTTTATAAATTTTATTTCTATGTTGTTATTTGGGTGGTCAAAAGAGCGTCAATGTGTGGATGTAAAATGGACATCAATATTTTGACATCACATCGATATGCATTTTTGATGTCATGTTGTTTTGTCATCAAGAGGCATGCTGGGATGTTACATGACTGTACATTTACCACAATGCTAGTTGCACTTACCAGACCAGTTTTTTTTTAAACCATGTGTGCTATGTACAAACAAGAGCTTTGAACTGTTTTAACATTTCTGCAACATAGGCTCATTCTGAAAACGTATACCGTACATACATTTCTGGAGATTTTATTATGTAGCCAGAAGCAAGTATGGCTGCATTTCGTCTTTAAAACGAACGCTACAGGGCAGTATGACACCGTTCCTTTTCACACTTACCAGCTGACTGCTTACCTCCATATGGACGGCTGTAACCAGTTTGTCCATTGACTTGTCGCATTCGTTGGCGGATTTGTGACGTGAAGCGGAGATGACAGCTACAACGAAGCTCAAGTCCGGCAATGAACTGTTCCAGAAAGCGGGTAAGACAAAAACAAAAACCAAAAACTAAAATAAACAAGTAAATAACAGGGTGAGAATGTGGTAAAGTCTGAAAATATGGTAAAATTCAAGCTGCCACGAGGGTTTTTCTTTTTCTTGATTGCTTTTGAAAACTCTTGTCGGTTGTGTTTAGGGAAGTGTGTGGGCGGGTTAATCTGTGCTTTTTTTTAAACACAATTGGTTGGGTTTAGGGAAGAAGGAGGGTGGGTCAGTCGATCAGTCAGTCAGTCTGTAGGACGACAGCGGCCTCTGGTGGATTTATGGGAGAAGAGCCAGCACGATTGGCACTCGCGAGAGAAATTTGAGATCTCAAAAAGCGTACACAGAGGCCTCTGGTGGATCCACGAAAACAAAAACTGCAAGAAAACTTACCTCCTGAGACATATTTGGTGCTCTCCATAAATGTATTTCAAGAGTTCCCACTTAGATATGCTTAGAGTTTATAGCAGGTTTGGCATGCTGTCCCGGGAGAGAACCCTGAGCTCGGAGATATTTGAGCCCAAGGCTCCCGCCTGGTCAATAATCATATCAGGGGATCCGAGATCAGGTAGGTCTCGAGAGCTCCCCCTTAGAAAAGGGAGGAAAAGAAGGAGATGGGGTGGAAGGGGGGGATTCTTCCAAAACTAAGATAGAGCAGTAGGGAGAAAACGATCCATTTATAGCAAGCTTGGATCACTCTGATTGGACTGTTACTGATTACAGATGAGCAGCAGTCGTGCTCAATCATATCACGTGCTCCTCTCGAAATTAGTTTATGAAACTTCACATAGCGGTACAGAATGAGTCTGGGTTGTCCATTTCTTGCAACATTTCTTAGGTCATATTTAGTGTCTACACTAATATCGGCCGTAGCTTCACAGCCAAAAAAAGAGACCAAGACAGAACAAAAACAACAACAACAAACTACTGAAGATGGCAAAAATAAATAAACACTAACACTGATGAGCATTGGGGAGACTTATTCTCACTCATAACTTTGGAAAAAAAGCACATACACAAGGCTGATTCTGTCTAGTGTGCATGTGTGGAGCACCTGTGTCTTTAAATGCTGTCAAATGAACTATACTTTAAAATGATGCACATTTCACTGTACTCATCTAATTATGCAATTCTCTGGACTACTTGACTCTGATTTGTCAATCATGCTGTTGTCCATGGCAACATTGTAAATCAGACTGCTCATTTGGTAAGCAGTACAGCTTTCAAGACTCTTGTATCACACCCCAGACTTGCTCTCTACAGATTCATACTAATGCAAATGGCACCAACTTGTATTTCAGTGGTGAAAATGATTTTGGAGCACTGCAGATTTAGTAAAAGGAGCAAATTAGCATGAGAGAACAATTCTAAAATAGCACAGATGGTGGCAAATAAACAGAGATTTAGTTGTAAATCTACTATTTACAATACAAAAACCTTTTACATCCAAAAGACTTCAGAACTGGACAGCACCCATGTGCTCAGGTCGCATGCCTTTTTACAATGGGCTATATGCACACAGACTTTTAGTTTTCAGCCAGGCAGCCCAAGGGCTTTTGGTGAACTGTCTTTCCATTACAAAATTGTCACGTTTCAGATCTGATTTCTTTAAAAATCAGTGATCTTCACTGCCTGTTAGATATCAGATATGAAGTGGGTCTCAGATCGGACAAGAAGCACTGCATTAAACTCCATTTCTCACACCATGTCTTTAAAATATGACCGTTTATTTTACCCCAGTATTTTTAATGGAATTTTTGCGCTAGCCTGTTGCTATTGACGGCGCTAGTGGTTACAATGGAGCATCTTGTTTTACGCTTGAACAACTAAATGAATGCTTAAGTCTATTTAACTAAATGTATTATACTTACATTACATCGATGCTGTAAAAGCAACCTTGTGAAATTTAAAATAGTCACATTAAGCTTTTACCGGAAGTTTATCGTTGGCTATAAAACTCCATCACTTACAGTAAGCCGTGTCTGACTGTATGTAAGATAGTCTACAAGATGTACATTCTGACAACTGCTTATTTTTTATTTTATCATCTGACTCTAAAATAGTGCTAAATCAGGGGTGCCCAAACTTTTTCTTATGAAGGGCCAAAAACCAAACTTGATAGAGGGTGGTGGGCCGAAGTTAAATAAACCAAACTATTACATTAAAGTTGCCATGGTAACTTCCTAATTTATTCATATTTAAAAAAAAATAAAAACTTTAATGGCTGCAAAGTCGATCAGTGGTTAGCACTGTTGCACCACAGCAGGAAGGTCGCTAGTTTGAGTCCCGGCTGGGTCAGTTGGCATTTCTGTGTGGAGTTTGCATGTTCTCCCCGTGTTCGCTTGGGTTTCCTCTGGGTGCTTATAGGTGAATTGAATAAACTAAATTGGCTGTAGTGTGAATGAGTGTGTATGGGTGTTTCCCAGTACTGGATTGCAGCTGGAAGGGAATCTGCTGTGTAAAATATATGCTGGATAAGTTGGCGGTTCATTCCGCTGTGGTGACCCCTGATGAATAAAGGGACTAAGCCCAAGAAAAATGAATGAATGAATGAATGAAAATATCCTTAATCACATTAATAAACATATATTTTACTTTTTATAATGAACTCCTTACAACAAAAAACAAACAATCCCATTTATAACATAATGGTGTTCAATGCTAAATACATTGAATACACTTGATTTGCCAGCCAATCATCCTTTTTTAAAACTCTGATTCATGCATAACATTTAATTTAATTTCCTTTTTTGTATCTCAACGATTAAACAAACAAACAAACAACCAAACAAACAAAAGATTACGTTAAAATTAGAAATTACGAGCTCTGTTGAAGGCATTAGCCCCAACCTTCCCATCCTTCTCCCTCTCTTCTCAGATTAGATGGCAGAGCCAATTCAAAGGTTATTATGGGGCAACTTCGGCCCATGGGCCCTAGTTTGGGCATCTCTGTGCTAAATGATGGGACTGTCCTGTGAAATACAGGATATCTGGTAACCATTTAGGGGGCTAAACCATGGGTATTAAAAATTCTGACAGGGCTATAGCCCACACTCAAAAAAAAAAAAAAAAAAAAAAAAAGATTATTTCAAACCCAATTCTGGGTGTAACACGGACTAAATCAACTGATGTCTTTTAAAAATTATGTTTATAGGACCAAATTGAACCCAATGTTTGGGTTTGTCCATATTTTGGGTTTAAATAAGCCAGCATTGAAGTGCTAAAACTAAAAGGCTGAAAGAAGTTTCATCAAAAGAAGTTATCTTTTAAATTGGACAATGTGTTCCTCTGGCATTCCAAATCAATTTATATGTGTGTAAAAAATCTTTATACCACATGTTCCCTGTTCTCTGTGGTGCCTCCTGGCAACAACAACTGCAGCCATTTCAAGAGCAACAGTTGACATGCTTTTTTAGGCATTAAATACTGTTGCAAATACTCATAATACTAGACTGTAAACATTAGTAAATCACTTTGCGTGATTCATTTAAATACTTCAGCCCCATAAAATTAGCATCTGACTGGGAAACTCCTACAAATGCATTTGCAATAAGTTCAGGTGCTGAATGGCTCTAGCCAAGCCTTTTCAGCACTGCTCTTCTCTGTACTGTTTTAACACTAAAAAGACGCTTTGCACTGGCACAAGCTGTTAATGAATCTGGCCCTTAATATTCTAATAATATTGTAGCGTTTCTTTAGTTTGTAGATTATTTTTGGCTACATTTTGTTGCCAGTGTTGAGTAGAAATTACGAGGGGGGTGTTGGGATGGGTTGGGGGTGCACCAGACTCATAAAAACACATATTTACTGTAATAAACATCTGAGTGGCGCTGACAGCTTGGAACGTTAGGGGATTATGGGGCTTCTCGAGGGAGTCTGAGTCTCTCTGAGAGCCACAGGAACAGGATGATGATGACTTTCTTTTATCATTGTCGATGTAGATACAGTAAAAGTGAGGTGATAGAAATCACACAATAATTCATCATCTCATGACCTTTGTCCTGATTATTGACATCACGCTTGAACCCCATCAGAAATCAGATGGGCACTTGATGCCCAGCAGAGTCTCGCTCTATCCTCTTAGCGTCTGTCCGCAGTTTAATCTTCACTATAACTGTACTGTACTGTTGAAGTGTTCGCTGGGGAGTTTGAGGGGACTGCTGATAGCCATGTGTGTGTTTTTAATGACAATGATGGGGAGGGGGGACCTTCTGTTTTTAACTCCTCCCTCCGTCCCGCTCACTCGGCCCTTAATCCTGAGTCTAGGAGAGGGATTAGAGGGCACTCGACCATACCAGCATCTCCCAATTCTTACCGCACACATCCAAGATTATGGACATAAGCAGTTTAGTGTATGATGGCTGTAGGAATAGTCTAATCTGATGGGTGATAATGATCTTTTATTCGCAATTAGATGAGGCTGAAAACACAAACATGAAGACAAACACACAAATAATAATGTAAATTGTTTTTAACATTATTAGTCTGGAAAATGTGACATTCTGGGAAGTTCAGCTGGGATGTAGAGCAGTGGTAGAGGTTATATTTGGATACTTAATCCAGACTTAATGTCTGAGATTCACTGAATTAAATGCTAAATATCAAATCAAGAAGTATCCACTAACTAATGACCTTAGAGTTTTCTGAGCTAGGTTTGCTATGAATTTGAACCAGCTAGTAATCAAATGGATGTGTGAAGTTCATATGTGTTCAAAGCAGATTTTAAATTGTCAAAAATGTAACATTTTTAATAGTGTATTTTATACAGTCAATCAAAGTGACATGAAAGTATTTTACAAAAAATGTGTATTTAAAATAAATGCTGTTCTTCAGCAATTTTATTTGCCATTGAATACTAAAAAAAGGACCTAAAAGTAAATAGTAAATTAAGTTATAGACAACACAATAGGCAGCACTCCCTCAATGTTTTAAGCATTGATAATAAGAAGAAACGTTTAGCACTAATGAAATGATGGCTCCCAAAATTCAGCTTTCAGCTTTCAGAATTCAATTCTGGAATAAATTACAGTCCTACAAAGGTACACATAAGGGTTCTACAAAAGTACACATCATTTTAAAAGTACAAATATCTACACAAAACAAACTTGAGAAAAAAAAAAGAACAAAAGCATAGTTTTGAACTGAAAAAAAGTAAAAGTGAGCTAGGAAAAATATATACAGTTGAAGTCTTATTTATTATTAGAATTATTAGCCCCTCTTTGAATTTTTTTTTTATTTTTTATTTTTTAGATTTTCCAAATTATGTTTAACAGAGCAAGGAAATTTTCACAGTATGTCTGATAATATTTTTCTTCTAGAGAAAGTCTTATTTGTTTTATTTTGGCTAGAATAAAAGCAGTTTTTAATTTTTTAAAACCCATTTTAAGGTCAAAATTATTAGCCCCTTTATTTTTTTCTATAGTCACAAACCATCATTATACAATAACTTGCCTAATTACCCTAACCTGCCTAATTAACCTAATGAACCTCATTAAGCCTTTAAATGTCACTTTAAGCTGTATAGAAGTGTCTTGAAAAATATTTTGTCAAATATTATTTACTGTCATCATGACAAAGATAAAATAAATCAGTTATTAGAGATGAGTTATTAAAACTATTATGTTTAGAAACGTGTTGAAAAAATCTCTCCATTACTTTAACTGTATATATATATATATAGATATACAATCTAATTGTGAAAGTCATTGTTTATCAGTATAAAACTATAATACCACTTATTGATTACTAGTCAGAATATCACTAAACAAGTTTTACAATTAAATAATCATACAATGTTCTTTTTTGTGAGAATCAAAACATTAAATGAAAGCTTAAAAACCCAATTAAATACTATTTGTATATTTGCCAGTAAAATATTAACAGTAAACCAATTCATCATCATTGGATTTTATTTGCACTCAATTATATGCATCCTGCCAAAATACTAAATATACAAACCAGATTGGACATTTAAAGGGGGAAATCACTACTTTGCTACATCAGTATTCCTTAGATTTATTGGCCAAATTTGGACAACAAATGCTTCTTTGAAGAAAGTCATGACAAGCTAAAAGTGTGCTGTTTTAAAACAAACAACATTGTTTCTTTCATGTTAAGCACATGTTCAAATGTCCATTTATTAATGTGCATAGATATATACACATCACAAAATGTAACAATGTTATCAGGACATTTGTTTAAATAAAAACTGTAAGGGGTAAAGAGTAATGTTTCTTTTTAAGGTGTACTGAAATAAAACTACAAGCACAAATAGTTAAAAGGAATAAAGTACAGTAATCAATTAAAATTACTCAAGTATTTTAATATGTACTTTTAAATATATTTATATTGAAAACAATATATTTAACTTGTAATGATATTTTACAATATTATGGCATTGGTATCAAATAAATGCTATCTGTTAATATAAGTTAAAAAATATATTAAAGTAGAAAACAGACATTTTAAACTGTAATAATATTATGCTGCATTTCAGCAAAAATTATACAACCAAACCTTGATTATTATAAGTGTCACAAGAGAAAATGTGTTTTTGTGTCATTTATGAACTGTGTGTATTTCCGCATTTACCTGATCCATCCATCCATCCATAACACTGACTGCCAGACAGATCATTTGTCATCTCAATTTGTCTTTGTTTCAGCTGAGGTACAATCGTTAATCTCAAGGATTAAGTAGTTGCAACAACTCTAACAACTGTTTGTTTGTATGTGGGGAAGGCGGAGGAGGAGGAGATAGAGAGATAATAAAGGGATGGAGAAAATTACTCAGCTTTCTTATTGAAACAAACTATCCACATGCGCATGTTTATTATGTATAGCTGATTCACGACAACAGAAAATTTGACATTTTCGATATTGCAAACATGACAAATGGCTTGATAACTGAACTAAACAAATTTGCGACATACTCTCATAATCTTGCAGCGTCTCTTGCGGTTGCTATTTACTTGAGCGTTTGTGTTTGGGGATGGAGGAATGGGGGGAGGGTTGGGGGTTTCACAGCTCCATATGTAGAGGATGAAGCCTTTATTTCTGTGGTATTATGTCTGCTTTAACGTATGCCTCAAAACCACACACACTTTTGTCTGATTCTTTATGCTGTCTGAGCTCAAAAACATCTTTTTGCACATACACACAAGCACACACACATACTCATATGCGCAGACAAATACACATTAGCACAGTCCAACTGACTCATTGAATACGTAGAGAAACTGAATGCAGAAAAGTGAAATCTCTTTGACAGTCTCAGCCTGGCTCCTTTATCATCGTCTGAAAAACATGAGTGAAATATGTGCTCTTTAGACTATGTGTTTGAACTTAAGTCATGTGACATGAACTGAAGTGCAATTTCCCCTCTCATCTTTTAGTTGCTGATGAACAAGAGTTAGCTTGTTGTGTTTGCTGCGATTTTTTCATGCCACATCTTCAGTCTGGATGCTTGATTTTTAAAAGGACAGTTTGTCCAAACATTTGACCTAAATGATGAGGAAGTTCTGGCATTAATACGTAAGTCATTGCAAATCTGACAAAAATGACTACTGTATCTTGCTGCGAAAAAAATGGAGATTGGATGAAGAGTGAAGCTGTCAAGCTCCAAAAGGACAAAAAAGCATCATAAATCCATCACACTGTAAATATAAATTTGTTAAGTTTACTTAATTAAATAGTGCAAACTCATTTCCATAATTAAATTACGTTGTTTTAACTGTATTTTATTAAGTATTTGTTTCTTATTCATTCATTTTCCTTCGGCTTAGTTCCTTTATTCATCAGGGGTCGACAAAGCATATGTTTTACACAGCAGATGCCCTTCCAGCTGCAACCCAGTACTGGAAATCACCCATACACACTCATTCACACTCATACACTACAGCCAATTTTAGTTTATTCAGTTCACCTACAGCACATGTCTATGTACTGTGGGGGAAATTGGAGCACCCGAAGGAAACTCACGCCAACACAGGGAGAATATGCAAACTCCACATGTCATGTCAGCAAGTGTAATGTCAACTGACCCAGCCGGGACTCGGACAGTACTAACAAAGTGTGGTCAAAAAACTGAATTATATCCAAACACACATGCTATGCCCCATATGGTCTAAAACCTGACAGGTAGACAAATCTAAGTTTGTTTTTAATAAAACAAATATAAATATGCATATAATAAATATTACTACCACTAATAGTAACATTATACAAAAGCAAATTGTCATGAATAAACTGAAAAAGCCCCCTGAGATGAAGAAGGCATGAAAGCAGTGGCTTTTATATTTATGTAGAAAATAATAATTTTTTGTAATATTTTAATTCTTTAATTATTTTTTATTTGTAAAGATATTTGCGTATTGCTGTACATCCTGTGTGTATTAAGCAATGTTTAAGCGAGGTGCACAACTAACGCGCTCTGCGCTGGACTTTAGACCTCCTCTCAGCTGGTCTATTGTGCAGTCTATTTTAGTTCCTCAAAATAGCAACGCGCCAGCATTGAGCCTCAACACACCTCCTTTTTTAGACCAGAACGCCTATGGGAGCACATATGAGTGCAAATGCATTTGCTATTTAAACAGTGTGATGCAAAACGTTAAAACGACACTTACGTCGAGCTGAAACTAGCAAACAACAATTGCGTCTTGCCTTGTGCCGCATTGCGCCGGGTGTATGCTATGTCCCAAAATAATGTCTCCCTATGTTAATTGTGTTAAAAAGAATAATAACACTTAATTTGTTACATTTATTTTCCTGACACAACGAATGCTGGGTACTAGATATCTGCATGGTTAGGTTAACAAATTCAATCGAAAAAGAAAAAGTTCAAAGAAAAAGTTAAGTCTAATAGCATCAAATTTTGAGTTCACGTAAAATGTTTATATTGAGTTTAATGAACTTTCATTTAAAAATCTAAGTCAAAGGAACTCATTTCATTTAAAAATTGTTCTGCTCAATTTTACAGTGCAATGCAACATATTTATTGAAACATATTTTCATTGAAAATCTTGTTTGCAGCCATAGATGCACTTTCACTGTATATGCAGCATGCATTAAAGTAGAAATTTGCTATTTTAAAATGTAATAATATATTAACATATTACTGCGTTTTTATCAAATAATTAAAAGATGAGGATGAATTTACTTATATATTTGTTCACTAATTCTCTTACATAGTTACAGAAGTGGTCGACAGTAATATCCAGCCAAGAAAAATTTATATCTTCACCCTTTTAAAAAAATATATTGATGGATTGACTGTGATAGATTTTCTAATTATATTGTATAGTTGGGACTGAAGAGTGTACAATTATCATATGTGTGCTGTATATCAATTGTTTATCTTCTGCTCATCTGGGAATATGCAGTAGAATCTCCTCATCCCACCACCAGTGTGCAGCATCCACTTGGATGATGCAATGGCAGCCATATTGCGGGGTGATGAAGCCAATTATGATATGGGGATGGTTAGGAGGCCATGATTGACAGAGATACTCTTTTTCGAAGGACATCCTGGGATTTTTAACAACCACAGAGAGTCGGGACCTTGGATTAATGTCTCATCCGAAAGACGGCGCTCACTGAGCAGTATAGAGTCCCCATCAATATACTGGGGCGTTAAGACCCACACAGACCACAGCTTGAGCACCCCCTGCTGGTCTCACTAACGCCACCTCCGGCAGCAACCTAGCTTTCCCATGTGGTCTCCCATCCAGGTATTGACCACCCTGCTTTAGTGGGCGATCATGTGTGAGTTTACCTTATTTCCAATATTCCATAATATATATAGTGAATATAATGTGCATATATTGCCAGATATGCTGTCAGTTAAATACAATTAAATAGATTTAGTGTTTTCTTCTATCCAAAAACATTCTTCAGATATTGATGGTTTAATTACACATGAAGACTGCAAAAATGTTTAATAGCTCTCTGTAAAATTAAAAAGTATTTCTGTAGTTGCTCATTATCTGGTTTTGTATTGCGATTTGACTGACCTGCCTAGACAATATATCATATTAAACAAATAGAAATGTTAATAAAAGTCACTTGATTAAACTTTTCATCATGAGAAGCTGTCATAGTAAAAAATGTTAGAGTATTTATCTATTTACACTTTAAAATGGCTTTATAGGGCCTTCACTATAAACAAAAACAAGTCCATTTATTTACACTTTCAAATTGCTTGAGACCCTGACTTCTGCTCTGATGCTTTTTTAATATTGAAAAGTTTGACAAAATGTATCCTGACATATAGTTTCAAACTAATTAAAACAAAAAAGTATTTTACAATGAAGGTCCCTTAATGCAATTTAAATGTATAAAAGACAACACCAGTGAATGCCATATTGTTATGGGAAACTATAATCAACAGATAATTTTAAAGCATTTAAAAAAAAAAATACTGTATTATTGGAGCTAATACAACCTACCATTTTAGAATGAAGCTAGTGTTATTAAAATAAGTATAAAACCAGCAGTATCACATCTTCAAACAAACCCTACACATCCCTCTGTTTTGGTTTCTTTTAAATCCGCATCCTTGTTATGCTTCTCTCCACTGTTTTTTTCCAACCCACCTCACTGTACACGGTTTCCCCATCTCTCTCTCTCTCTCTCTCTCTCTCTCTCTCTCTCTCTCTCTCTCTCTCTCTCTCTCTCTCTCTCTCTCTCTCTCTCTCTCTCTCTCTCTCTCTCTCTCTCTCTATGTGTGTGAATGGAGTGATGGTTGTAATAGTGGGATGTAGGTCATCAGGGCAGCTTGGCTGGCTCGTGTCTAGACTCAGTCTTCAGGGCATGAAGTCACAGAATTGTGCACATTGACCAGCACAGTCAAAACGCTGCTGCTAACAGTGTCTGCACACACGCAGCGGCACGCAAAAGAGGAAAGAATCCGAAGAGCAATCATGCAAACTGATAGCTCTGTCTCATTTGCCAAAATGTCATTAAAATGCCATGTGATATTTACATTGGGGAAGGGCACAACAAGGTCTTAATGAGTAACAGTAATCACAGAAATTTGTGGGAATTTATTTTAATACTATAACAAATATTAATTGGTGGTGATTTTTGAGCAGTTTTATGCACACACAACCCTGTCTAATGCCCCAAATGAGTATTTGTGCTACACTTGTGAATCTGTTTAACTCATCGACAGTCACACTAAACTTGTCACTATGCTTGTCGACAGAAGAGAATGCAATGTAAGACAATAGCCATTATTTTATAGACCGTAAAAATGGTAAAAGTATATTAACTGGTAAACAGTAATTAATCTTACTATACAGTGAACAATCATATACTGGCACTCACAGAATTCTTTTATTTTATTAATTATAAAACATACCCCATCAGTTATGTACATTAGATGTTTATGTTTATGTTAGATGTAATTCGTTCATTCATTTTCCTTCAGCTTTGTTCCTTATTTATCAGGGGTCGCCACAGCGGAATGAACCACCAACTTATCCAGCATATGTTTTACGGAGCAGATGCCCTTCCAGTCACAACCCAGTACTGGAAACACTCATATAGCATCCAGAGGAAACCCACATGAACACGGGGTGAACATGCAAACTCCACACCAGCGACCTTCTTGCTGTGAGGCGACAGTGCTAACCACTGAGCCACCATGCTGCCTGTTAGATGTAATGTTAGGTCTAAGTACATATTAGTATGTCTCTCAGCTTTCATGATTTTCTCTTTATTAAATAAATTAATAATGTTTCAAAATGATTCCATTTCGCAAATGCTGATTCTTCAAACTTTCTCTTTGACCAAAATATCAAAATATCAAGAAGGCTTTCTAACCTTTATAAGAAGGCAAACAATTATTAGTAATTGCGCACCAGTCATAAACTATTAATAATAATTTCTGAATGATATTACGGCACTAAAGACTGGAATCATGATGCTGAAATTCAACGTTGGCACAGGAATAAATAAAATTTCAAAGTACATAATTTAACTATAATTTAAACTATCACAATATTATTGTTTTGGTGAGCAGCAGATGTATTTTTTTATCTTAACCTTTTAACTGCCCCACCAACAACAAAAATCTCCAAATGTCGGTAGTTAACAAACTCAATGCATTTTTTTTCAACACATTACATAATTTATAAAATATCAACCTCTATCAAATAGTCATACCTGTCAACATTGGGATGTGAAAATAAGGGAATCCGCTTGGCAAACAGCGTCTATTTATCACTATAGAGCGCATCAGCTGACAGTTATGCATCGTTACATGAACTGACTGTTTTGAGGATTACATAGGGGCAATGGCGCCTGTAGTGAAAAGGAAATTAATCGCGCCGTTTTTATGTTTCAAGAGTTCACACTTAGCTCATGATTTATCACATAGCTTGTTTGGCATGCTGTCCCGGGAGAGAGCCCTGAGCTCAAGGGATCCTCGGGCCCAGGGCTCCCCCCTTTTACATGGCGAGGGGAAATTGAGCTCAGGTCGATCTCAAACTCCCCCGCTGCTGAGGCCAAGGTGAACTTCTTGAGAGTAAGACATTAGAAAAAGATTTAGGCTTATTATAGAGCATATTTGGCCGGTGGGAGGAAACCGGGGAACCCGGGGGAAACCCACCCGGACACGGGGAGAATATGCAAACTCCGCACAGAAATATCAGATGACCCAGCAAGGACCTGACGCCATTGGTATTCTTGCTGTGAGGCAACAGTGCTAGTCACTGGGCCACCGTGCCGCCCATTCTGGATAAAAGGTGGAAGAAGGGGAGGAGGAGGGTTTCTTCCAAATGAAGATAGATGTAGAGAGGAAATAAGGATATATATATAGTGACTTGGGGTGCTTTGATTGGAAGATCATGATTAGCTAATGTGGGCCAGCTGGGTCAATCATGAGCACATGCTCCTCTCGAAATTAGTTTAAAATTAAACTTCACTTCAAGAGTTCACACTTAGCTCATGATTTATCACATAGCTTGTTTGGCATGCTGTCCCGGGAGAGAGCCCTGAGCTCAAGGGATCCTCGGGCCCAGGGCTCCCCCCTTTTACATGGCGAGGGGAAATTGAGCTCAGGTCGATCTCAAACTCCCCAAAAAGCAAATGATAAGCGCTCGGGACAGCAGCCGCGTATTTACAACAGGAACTCCCCAGAGTGCAAAGAAAAAAGCGCTATATCCGGCTGCTGGATATAACGTGAAGAGTTGGTGTGGGGATAAGCTTTTCTAGGGAGTGTGTGAAGGCCAGGGTAGGTCTGGTGGCTATGAAATAAATATTGGAGGCTAAGTTTGACTCCTGCGGGAGTCTGAGTGTGGCTAGGAGTGTAGGTGGGGGAGACTCATGGGAGAGTTGGGGCTTAAGTAGGGCTTCTGTGGGAGTCAGTGCTTAAAAGAAGGTTTGTGAGAGGTGATAGAGAAGGGTGTGGAGTTGGCTGATTAAGAGGGAAGAGATTTGGCAGCAGAAATATTCGACGCTGCTGGGGGAAAAGAAAGGGGAGAGAAGCTGGAAGAAACATAAGTATGCCATAAAATTACTGTACAGAATATACAACTATACAGAATGCAGCAGAAGCACTCAATGCTGGCAGGTAGCTTGACACTGGCCTGGGAAAAGAAAGGGGAAGGCAGCTGGAAGTAACACAGATAAAATATATGAACAATACAATATAGGCATGAAACATACTAGTGGACTCCTATGCTTAATGAATGCACTAAAGCAGCAAAAGCACTCGACCCTGGCAGAAAAATAAAACGGGAGGGAGACCGGCTGCAAGTAACACACATATGCTATACTATTACTATACAGAATATACAAACTAAGCAATAAAAAGATACTAATGCAGCGGGAGCCCACAACGCTGGCAAGGGGAAAGAAAAAGGGAGAGCTGTTGGAGGTAACATAGTTACTATGCAAATACAAAATATAATGAACATGGAATGCTTATGAACTACTATGCAGAATAAACAGGTTAATGCCGATACTGGTGAATAACTATACAGAATAAAACTGATGCAGAGGAACCACTCGACGCTGGCAGGGGGAAACAGGAAGGTGAGGGCGATAGGTGAGGCTCTTGCGAGAGCCAAAGCTCGTATAAACTCCTGCGGGAGTCGGAGCTTAGGGTAATGTTAAGGTGGAGAAAGGAGGTTGGATAAAAAAGGTAAGGAGTAAAGGGCTGGGCAGCAGAAGCACTCGACGTTGGCTAGGGGAAAGAAAGGGGAGAGCTGCTGGAAGTGACATGATTATTATGCCGAAATACACAATATAATAAACAAAATAGTAATGGACTACTATGCAGAATAAACACTAATGTAGACAGTTGGTGAATTACTATATGGAAAATAAATAAACTGGTGCAGCGGAAGCACTCAACACTGGAATGGGAAAAGGAAGGTAGCTGGAAGTGGACACAGATATACAGTACTATACGATTAATATGCAAAAGACACAATATAAGACATAGAAGACAATAGCAAACTACTATGCAGAATAAATTAATTAAAGCAGCGGAAGCACTGGATGCTGGCAGGAAAAAAAAAAAAAGAGGGGGAGAGCAGCTGTAAGTAACACAAATATGCAATACAATTACTATACAGAATATACAAACTATGGAATAAGAAAGATACTAAAGCAGCGGGAGCACACAACGCTGGCAGGGGGGAAGAAAAGGGGAGAGGCTGTTGGAGGTAATGAGATTACTATGCAAAATACATAATATAACAAACATGAAATGCTAATGAGCTACTATGCAGAATAAACAAAATGTAAATACTGGTGAATGACTATACAGAATAAATAAACTGATGCAGCGGAAGCACTCAATGCTGGCAGTGGAAACAGGGAGGTGAGGGGGATAGGTAAGAGGTGTAAGAGCATAAGCTTGTGCTGACTCCTGTGATGAGAGTCTAAGGCAAGGGGTTAAGAGCTGGGAAGGAACAGCGGAAGCATTCAATGCTGGCAAGGGGAAAGGAAGGGTGAGGGTGAAAGGTGAGGCTCTTGCGAGAGCCAAATCTCTTGTTGACTCTTGCGGGAGTCTGACTGACCTTAGGGTAATGCTTAGATGGAGCAAGGAGGTTAGATGAGATTCAAAGGCAAGGGGTAAAGAGCTGCAAGGGAAACAGTGGAAGCACTCAACACTGGCAGGGGAAACAGAAAGGTGAGGGTGAAAGGTGAGGCTCTTGCGAGAGCCAAAGCTCGTGTTGACCCCTGCGGGAGTCTGAGCTTAGGATAATGCTAAGATGGAGCATGGAGGTTAAATGAGAGTCTAAGGCAAGGGGTAAAGCTGGGAGGGAAACACTGGAAGCACTCAACGCTGGCAGGGGCAACGGAAAGGTGAGGGTGATAGGTGAGGCTCTTGCGAGAGCCAAAGCTCGTGTTGACCCCTGCGGGAGTCTGGGCTTGTGGTGGTGCTGATGGAGCAAGGAGGTTAGACGAGAGTCAAAGGCAAGGGGTAAAGAGCTGGGAGGGAACAGCGGAAGCACTCAAAGCTGGCAGGGGGAACAGGAAGGTGAGGGTAATAGGTGAGGCTCTACCAGAGCCTAAGCTCAGATTGACTCCTGCGGAGTCTGAGCCATAGAGGGGGTTTGCTAGGGATGGACAGATAGATGGCTTTGGATAGAGGATAAAGGGGTGGCCAAGATTGGGCTGAGAGGTTTAATAGGACCGACTGGAGTTTGAAATAAAAAGACTGAGGCAAATTTAGGATTTGAAAAACTTCAGAAGACCATTGACCGAGGGTCTGGATCTGATGCTGGGAAAGCCTGTTAATGGCTGCTGTGGTGGCAGAGCCAATTCTGAATGAATGGCTGGGAAATGGTTAAGGAGGGAATCGTGAGAGGCAGAGGACTTTGAGGTGTTTCTGGAACCAGAGACGTGATACTGGACGATTAGCGTCGTCAGTAAAAAGGGGAGGGCTAGGGGGTTTGTTTCTTGTGATCACCTCAAGTGTAGGTATGCTAGGAGGGGGTGAGTGAGGGCAGAGATGTTGGAGATGTAAATGACATGTCCTTTGTTGAATTGATCTGTCTTACTTTGCAGGATGAGGAAACCCTATATTTCCTCATCGAACAAAATTAGATCTGCTATGGTGGGGTGGAGTGAGGGGTTGAGTTGGAATATGTTCCATGCTGTGATGTGTGACTGAAGGGCTCTGAGGGCTTCTACTTGGAAGATAAGCGATATGGGGTTTGGTGGAAGTTATAAAGGGAGTGGCTTAAGGTAATGTCGTTTCTGGAAAGGGAGGGACAGGCGTTGGGTTGGGGTCCACTTCTGGAGCCAATGACCAGAGTTCTGGAAAAAAAAAATGAGAAAGAGTCAGTGATTTGGTTTTGCAACCTGGCACGTGTTCAGCAGACATGATAAATTGTTTTTTTTTTTTTTTTTTTTTTTTTTTTTTTTGGCTAATGTCAAAATAAAATGTCTTAAAAGCAGCATTAAAGGTTGGCGAGTAGGAAAGCCTTTTTCTATGCATTGGACGGTGTTTCTTTGGCACAATGAATGAGAATACTAGAGGTGGACCATTCGTCTCCCTATAGTATGGCAGCAGCGACCATTGGGTACAGTTTGAAGAAAGCTGATGAACAATGGTTTTCTGGAGTGGAAATCGATTGAGGGGGCCATGTGGTGGCGAACTAGTGGCCTACGAGTAATCTTTGAACCCAACTGATGGGGCAGCATCAGTATATAGGCTAATGACTAATGGGGTGAGAACAAAATTGCTGTAGAAGGAACAGCAGTTCCATAGCTTAAGGAAGGCAATCCATAAGCTGAGTTCATTGCGGGTGGGTTTGGTGAGAGACATTGTGTCTTCTAAATTGTGGACTGTGATAGGGAGCTGGAGCAGGCAAGTTGTAAATAGGTGACCTTTTCTTGAATTATAAGGGAAAGAGAAATGGTTTGGTCAATTTTCTCTTTAGGAAGGGAAATTTTTGCGAATCCAAGTTGATGCCTAGAAATTCTATAGATGTATTGGGTCCAGCCTCTGTGAGAGGAATACCTAGATTGGCGAAAACCTTTTGGGTGATCTCTAGGTGTTTGGCTGGAAGCGATGTGGGGGAGAGATGATTAGAATATCATCTAAAAGTTGGATGAGGCGGGGGATTCTGAAATTATTAGATAGAATCCATTTGTCGGAGAATTTGCGACTTGCACTGCTTATGGCACTAATGCATAAAATCTTGAATGGTGGGGCAGAGAATGGTCCAATCATAAGTAGTTGTCGATCTCTTTTTAAGTAAGATGATCGACAGTTTCGGGTTCTGCAATAGCTGATTAAAGATTAGGACAAAGACTAATGGAAGGGAGAGCTGAGACGCCCGGTGGAAACCGTGGGTTAGACCTGAAATGAGAAAGTCAGAAAGATTAGTGTCAGGGTGAGAACGCAGTTCTCTAGCAAGGTGAGAAATATTACAGGAATCGACAGATAATGTTTTAAATTTTTTTTTTTTTTTTTTTTTTTTTTTTTTTTTTTGGTAGACATTTGTCCCCCCACGAGATGGTGGAGCTGAGGATATGGAGCATGGCTTGGCTGGTGGTCCTGGAAATACCTCTTGAAGGCAGAGTAGGTGAAGTAATAAGTTTAAATCCTTGTGGCGTATTACGATCGGACTTCAATGTTTGTTGTGTAGAATATTTTCATGAGCCGGGTAATTTTCAGAAGTTAAATAGCTGTCGGAAGTGGCGGGGTTTATTTATCTGTTTGTTTATTTAATTTTAATTTATTTATTGATTTGACTTCGAAAACGATGTTGATATTTGATTTGTGCTTGAACTGTACTTATTAGAAACTGTGTCCATGGAATGTTGGCTATGGGCTTTACTTTAAAACATGATTAAATAACATTACGTTTGGAATCCTAATATGATTAAAATTAGAAGCATATCTGACCCAATTTGTACACAAAGTCTTTGCAATAGAGTCTGTTCATGAACTATCAGGAGAGAGGGCGGGACTATCTCATGTTCTGAGAGCTCTTGAATAGTGACACTTCTCCTTTCAGCTATTGGCTCAATGTAGTGTCAATCAAAAGTGCAAAGGTCAGCGGCCATTTTGTAGACCAAGTTACAAGTGTTTGTCTACAAGATGCTACTTTACTGAACGCACTCCAGTGACTATTTTGGATGACAGCAGTGTATCCATGGATGTTTATCAACGTATAAAAATGTTATGGACTAATGTTTTTATGGATTGAATTGCTTTGATCCTTGCAGTCGAATTACTCCAAGCAGTTAAAATGTTATGGACCTTTGGACAGGCCGGAGGCTTGAGAGGTGGGTTTATTTGGTTTGTTATAATTGCTGGTTGGACACAGTTCAACAGAGGACACTAGTCGATAGTGTTTGTGTCTTTTTAAAAAAGATTTAAATTATTCTAGTCACGCCTTTGTAAAGATATACAAAATGTTTAGTCTTGCTGGAGAGTAGTTAATTTGCGAGGCTTCCCCTTAAGGCATGCTATGTACGTTACCACAGGTGGACTGCTAAGAGAGCAGTAAGAGTTGGGCTTCATTGCAGTGGCTGTGGCTGAAGTTTCAGGGAGAGCAGGGCTCTGGTTGAAGTTGTAGATGTTTGTTGGTTATGTCCATGTTGCTAGGTTGAAAGTGTAATGCTGTAAAAGTTTTTTAGAGCTAGAGCTTTTTAGTAGTAGGAAGCGTTCTTCCAAATGAAGATAGATGTAGAGAGGAAATAAGGATATATATATAGTGACTTGGGGTGCTTTGATTGGAAGATCATGATTAGCTAATGTGGGCCAGCTGGGTCAATCATGAGCACATGCTCCTCTCGAAATTAGTTTAAAATTAAACTTCACTTATTTCAAAGTGTTTACATGCCTAAATAAAATGAAAACACAGAACAGATTTACATTTAAGAGCAAGGGCAGCCCCTGGTGGTTCGGCGGTATGGGTTGTGTATAGGGAGGATCGGCTCTTCACAGAAAGATTAAAAAATACGGGAAAATACCTTTACGGGATGACAGCGGGATAGAACTGTAAAATACGGGAGAATCCTGGGAAAAACGGGAGGGTTGACAGGTATGCAAATAGTTGATATGTCCGTTTATGCTAAAAGTACTGGAATTATTACATATATATGAAAAATCTAAAAAACATGCCAATATCAGTTTGTATGAAAACATAATCAAAATAAAACATTTTTGAATACTATATAACCTTTTTTTTTTTTTATTTTGCAATTAAATATTTCAGATTCTCCTTTAACATGTTGTCTTGTTTTTTGTTTTTTGCAATAAAACCAAAATTAAGTGTAGTAGAGCAACAGGATTATGTTTGTTTGGAAAATCCTTAAGTGACCTTTCACCCTCTTACTGCAGCATAGCTAAAAGTGACATCCATCAACTATATTCTGCTATATACATATCATATACAGTATATAGCAATTCTCTCTATTATCTAGTGGCTTATTATCTACAATGTTTACAATTACTTGTGGAATCTACAGTAACTTAGTGGCTGCAGTTTGTCAGCAACTTACTGTAAACCAATTACAGCAAAAATACTGTATTTACATTTACTGCATTATTTATCTTGCTGTATATGTGTTTTTTTTGCATTGTATATCTTTACTGTAAAATAAACTGTACATTTCACAATGCAACTTTAAAATACAGTAACATACTGTAAAACGCAGTTCATATTACAGTTCAATACTGTGTAATTCACAAAAATTGTTAACTGTGTAGTTTTAGTGCAGCAGTCTGCCAGTAACATACTGTAAATCAATTACAGCAAAAATACTGTATTTACCCATTTATCTTGCTGTATATCTTTACCCTTTAACTGCCCCACCAACAACAAAAAAAATTAACACACTCAATGTGAATTTTTTTCAACACATCCCATAATTTCTAAAATATCAACCTCTACCAAATGGTTGATATGTTGGTTTATGGTAAAGTACCGGAATTAATACATATACTATGAAAAATCTGAAAAATATAAAATGTCAAACAAGTTTATTTAAAACCGTATCCAATATAAAACATTTTTGAACACTAAATCATCTTTATGTTTCGAAGTATGCAATAAAATATTTCGGATTTACATTTAACATTTTTTTTTGTTTAGTTTTTTTTACAATGAAACCAAAATCAAGTGTAATAGTGCAACAGGATTATGTTTGTTTGGAAAACCCTTAAGTGACCTTTCACCCTCTTACTGCAGCATAGCTAAAAGTGACATCCATCAACTATATTCATATATACATATCATATACAGTATATACCAATGCTCTCTATTTACTAGTGGCTTATTACTAGGCCCACACAGAATCTGTGCGCGCAGAATTCTGCAGATTTTTAGCCCATCATTGATTCTGTTTATTCACTTGTGTAAATGTGTGTAAATTCTTATTATTTAGTTTTTAAATTAATTACAGTAATATTATTGACTAATATGAAAATATTTATATGATTTATTTACAATACAGTTTGTAAAGTAATATTTTCTGTCTTTTAGTAGATATATTATATGAGAGACTTGCTTTGTTTACCAAATAAAGTGGATCTAATTGGATTTGATTTGTGAACTTTAAATACAAGTTAAAAGGTATTATTTTTATTTTATATATTAAGGTTTTAGTTATGAGACTCCCAAAATCATTCCGCATAAATCCGCTGATTTTTACCAAAATTCTGCGCAGAAATATCAAAAAATGTCTGCAGTTTCCGTCTGGCCCTGCTTATTACCTACAATGTTTACAATTTCCTGTGGAATCTACAGTAACTTACTGTAAACCAATTACAGCAAAAATACTGTATTTACATTTACAGCACTATTTATCATGCAGTATATGGGTTTTTTGCATTGTATATCAATACTGTGTAATTTACAAAAAATGTTAACTGTGTAGTTGTAGTGCAGCAGTCTGCCAGTAACTTACTGTAAATCAAATACAGCAAAAATACTGTATTTACATTTACAACACCATTTATCTTGCTGTATATTTTAACCATTTAACTGCCCCACCAACAAACAAACAAACAAAAAAAAAAAACTCTAAATGTCGGTTGTTAACACACTCAATGCATTTTTTTCAACACATCCCATAATTTATAAAATATCGACCTCTACCAAATGGTTGATATGTTGTTTTTTTTGGTAAAAGTACTGGAATTATTACATATACTATAAAAATCTGAAAATATAAAGTGTAAGACCAATTTATTTAAAAATATATTCAAAATAAACATTTGTGAATCCTAAATCATCTTTATTTTTTGAAGTATGCCATAAAATATTTCAGTTTCTCATTTAACATGTTTTTTTTATTTTTTTTACAATAAAACTAAAATAAAGTGTAATAGTGCAACAGGATTATGTTTGTTTGATTTATTTCGTAAACCAACAATGCTGTGTGTGTAAACCATTATTTAAAACAGTCCTTCTTTAAATGACTTTAACAGTCATTATTTAAAACAGTCACAATATGGTCAATCATTTGAGCAGGCAGTTAAAGGGTTAATTACACCTAACTGCCAGTAAATGCGTTTGTAACAGAATTCTGAATAAGCATAACTGTCTAACTGACTATTTTATATATGTTTTAATCCATCATCACTGTAGCTCTGATAGCTCCGTCCATTATTGTCATCACGCTCTGTCCATCAATGCGTGTCACACCTAATATCAGTCTGGAAGCTCAGTTATCGCATGCAACATGTATTCTCTTCACCCACAAAATGATCTGCAGAAAGCGAGTGCACAATAGCGCTCATATTCACAGCTAATATTCAGTGAGTGTAGGTGAAATCTGGTGGCCCAATCTGCCTAGCAACGTGGGCTAGTTTCTAACTATAACACTGAAATATTAATTTATGCAACAGATAAAACTGTATATTACTTTAAGCATGTCTGTGGCGCCAGGTTTTGCATACATGATAACTAAGGACCCAAATGCTCTGACAGGGATTATAAAACCTGAAAGCATCTGAAATGTGTGAATCAGTTAAATTTTTTCAAGATTAAATGCTAAATAATATCTCAGTGGCCATATAAAAATTATAAATGGTTTTACATCCCTACAAATCCTTTTTCAAATATTTAAGGTTGCAATTTATTTTTTCTTACCATGCCAGACAACCAAATACGTGTGATTGTGATTGAAACGTGATTGAGGGCTTTAGAAATGTATTTTGGTGTGTAAATCTCCATTCCTCTCTTCCCCCAACTCGCTCTTTCTCACTTGCTCTGTCGCTCTTTCTCGTCTCTCATGGGTTGAGATGGTAAAAGCTACAGTCTGGCATACTTTACGATATTTTATTCATGGCTATCAGACACTGTTTTTTTCTTACTAATGGAAAATCCTTAAGTGACCTTTCACCCTCTTACTGCAGCATAGCTAAAAGTGACAACCATCAACTATAGTCTGCTATATTTAAATATATATCATATACAGTATATAGCAATTCTGTTTATTAACTAGTGGCTAATTACCTACAATGTTTACAATTTTCTGTAGAATCTACAGTAACTTACTGGCTGCAGTTTGTCAGTAACTTACTGTAAACCAATTATAGCAAAAATACAGTTTTTTTTACTTTTTATCATGTTGTATATGTAATTACAGCATTGTATATCTTCACTGTAAAATAAACAGTACTTTCCCCTATGCAACTTTAAAATACAGTAACATACTGCATAACAGCCCTACAGTAAAATGCAGTTCATATTACACTTCAATATTGTGTAATTTACAAAAAGGGTCAACTGTGTAGTTGTAGTGCAGCAGTCTGCCAGTAACTTACTGTAAATCAATTACAGCAAAAATACTGTATTTACATTTACAGCACTATTTATTGTGCTGTATATGCATTTACAACATTGTATATCTTTACTGTAAAATAAACAGTAATTTTCACAATGCAACTTTAAAATACAGTAACAAACTGCATAACTGCCCCACAGAAAGTTCGGATTATATTACAGTTAAATACTGTGTAATTTACAAAAATGGTTAACTGTGTAGTTATAATGCAGCAGTCTGACAGTAACTTACTGTAAATCAATTACAGCAAAAATACTGTATTTACATTTACAGCACCATTTATTGTGCTGTATATGTATTTACAACATTGTATATCTTTACTGTAAAATAAACAGTAATTTTCACAATGCAACCAAAATACAGTAACATACTGCAAAACTGTCCTACAGTAAAATGCAGTTCATATTACAGTTAAATTCTGTGCAATTTACAAAAATGGTTAACTGTATAAGTGTAGTGCAGCAGTCTTGCAGTAACTTACTGTAAATCAAATACAGCAAAAATACTGTATTTACATTTATAGCACCATTTATTTCTCTGTATGTATTTACAGCATTGTATATCTTTACTGTAAAATATAAATATAAAGTATTTTGCACAATGCAATTTAAAATACAGTTCATATTACAGTTAAATACTAATTTACAAAATTTTTAACAGTGTATCATTAGGATATTGGCTGTTTTTTTTGTATTTATAAAGCACATTCTGCATGATCTTATTCTACATTCCTAATCCTACCAATGACCTAAACATAATTACTACCTTAAAACCTATTTATAACCAGAAAATTAGAAGTTTATTAAGGTAATAGCCAGAATTGTATCTTAAAATAAAGTGTGACCATATGTAGTGTACATAAACAGAAAATAAAATGAGAGAATGTTCAATGTGAGAATTAAAGTTTGTTATTTTTTCTGAAAACAAAAGGTCAAATAATGCAAATAATACACCATCATCCTTTAGCATCTCACAATATTATGCTAATATAATTAAGTAAAAATTAAACAAAATTTTTTATGACATGTTATTAAAATATATAAACAATATATGTTAATACTTACTAAATTTGATTGTCTTTATAGTTTTGTCATAAAACGATTAATGTACTTGATGTGCCTGACAAGATTATATGACATAAACTAAAGTAACCTATAGTGTATGAAAATGCTCTAAACTCTTTAATTTTTAAAATGAATTTTTAATGTATGTTTCATATTTCTATTACATCTGAACATTCAACTCAATAATTTAATCATGCAGTCTCATGCATAACATTTGTTACATTTTATTACATTCTGCATACACATTACATACAGATATGTCCAGGCAATAATTCACCTAACATCCCATGATTCCATGCCTTCTGTAACCTGGTGTTGACCACACAGATAAAAAGAGCGTCTGAATCTGCTTGGCCCAGTGCCTAAACCATGACTCAAATGCAAATGTTCAAGAGAAACAGCTGAAGGGGAAAAAAGCCCTCCATGACCTGTCAAAGCAGATTAACACACGTGGACTGCATGTGTCCGTGAGACAGAATATTATTCTCCTGTAACATTCTGTGTGTCTGAATATTAATATTATTTCCCTTCTATCTGAGTGCACACCTCCATGATATAAATAAACATTTGTTCATGCATAAGAGATTATACAAAATGCTTTTATTTAACATTGTCCTATAAAGGTCTAATAACCTTTCGAATTTCAATAATAAATGAAAATTTACATAATTTTTTCTTCAAAAATGACACATTTTTAGATTAACAATCAGGGTTATTTCACCAAATATGTATTTCTTAACTCAAATTAAAACAGTGGAATTTTGTTTTCTAGAAATTAATATATCAGCATATCTGAAAATGTGTCAGCTTTTCATTGATTTATGCAATATATAAATATATATACTTATTTTGGAAGAAATGCCATCGGTTGCTACATGAGATGTGCTATTTTTGTGTCCGAGTCAAATGAGGTTTACAGTGATTTTAAGCAGTGATTTGATTTCTTTTATTCCACATACAACAGTGTATTTGAAATTAGCATGTGATTAAATCAGAAATTCCTTCTACAGTGACATTCTTGAACGGAAAAAAACTCTCGTCCTGAACGCTCTGCCCCTCCCTGCTGTCACCTTGCTAGGCTCCACCCTCTCTAGGGAGCCGCGGGCGCTACTGTCACGTCCCATCATGCATCTCCCACCGTAGCGCAGTTGCCAGGGTAGCTAGCCTTTAGCGGATGTGTGTAGGTTTAGAGCTTAGCTGTTAGCGCCAGGTTTAATTATAGATTACAATGAGCTACGAGCATCCACTCTCTTTTACAGCAGGCGTGCTTGGTCATGCATGCACAACCTAGAGCAAAAAATTGCACTGTGTTGGAAAATTGCAAAGGAAGAGGACGTATAAAAAAAAAAATGGAACCTTTGATGTCCTTAGATTAAACCTCTGTTATGATGTTAATATAAACCTCTATGGAGAGATTTCCTTTGATTCTTACAGTTTATTAGACCAGTGGTTTCCAAAGTGGGGGTCGCTTGGTGATTTCTAAAAGTCAAATACATTTTATTAAAATATTAGAATTACCATATTTTAACCCTAACCCACATAAGATAAAAAATAGTAGTTATTAATAGAATAAAAATAACAACATGCAAATAAAAAGCCATCAGCCATTTATATATTTTTGATTGTGTCTTTACGTTAAATTAAAGACACAGCAATAGCTTCAGAAGCAGCAGATTGATTTTATAGCACCAGGTTAAACTTTCTGACACCTTTATGGCAATCGAATACATTACAAATAAATACAGGCCACGACTGGACATTGAGAATGATCTCTGATTAATGGTCTCCAAAATTAAACCAAGAATAGACTTGTGCCGAAAGCTTTGTGTCACCAGTCTCTTTAGTTGAAGTTAATATTAAATTAAACAAATTCATAAATCACTATAAAAATGGTATGGTTGTTAGACTGTTGCACTTTTTTGTATTGTCAATATGCTCATTTTTATATAGACCTATTGCTAAATGAGCAATGTTTGCATATTTATAACCACCTAGGACGAATTTGGTGGTCGCGAGTGGCATTGTTATTTTAAGGGGTCGCAGGCTGAAAAGTTTGGGAACCCCTGTATTAGACTATATGATGTTCATCCATTTTTTTGTTCAACCATTCTTTTCATAATTTAAAAAGTTAGTTGACCTGAAAATTAACATTTGGTCAACAAATAATGTAGATTTTCAGTCCCTCTATTCCAAAAAAAAAAAAAAAAATCTATAACAATCAAGCTCTTCTGAAGAGTTATGGTCACTTTGGATTTATTTTTAGAAATAAATAGCTTTATTTGGTTGTTTTATGTACATAACTACATTGATTAGTCAACTTACAAACAAGCTCAAACAAACTTGCTTGACATGTAAAGACAATCCTCATTGGTTCTTGCAGAATTTAAAGTAATGTAAAAAATGAAAATGTAATCAGCATTTGATCACCCTCATGTGCTTCCAAATCTTTGTGAGATTCTTTATTCTGTCGACCACATAAAGAAGGTATTTTGAACTATGTTAGACCCCTTGGCATTCATAATAGGAAAAAAATGCTATAATACTAAAATAATAACAATAATAATACCATATAATTACAGTATAATAATAAAAAGTACTACTACTATGCATGCTAACAGTTTTTAACGTTTTTTTAAAATGATATCATTGCACTGAAGACTAGAAGTTCAACTGATCTTAAATAAGTTTGGAACAAGTGGAGGTTCAGTAAACGAAAATTGCTCATTAACCAGTGTAAATACACATATAATTAATACAAGTCAAAATAACCAATTTGCTGATTCAGTTAATCCAGAGCAGGCCTCCAGTAAATGATCCACTAATTCAAGTCATATGGTGAAAGTGAATAAATCCACAAGTCTGACTCAAAATGAGCCAAGAACAGCAGATAGTAGCTATAGATATCAATGATTAAGTTTAACATGATATTTAGGTCATGTCCAATAGTGTAAAGTAACAAATTACAAATACTCAAACTACTGTAATTTAGTCGTTTTTCTCAGGAATTGTAATTTACTAAGTAGTTTTAAAAATGTGTAATTTTACTTTCACTTTTTATTGCAGTATCAGTACTTCACACCTTTCCCTCAACCTGCAGTCACTATTTTATTTTTTCTTGTCTATGGGGATTAGAAAAATCAGTCCTGTTATTTCTGTCCAATCAAATTGCACATAGAAATAAAGAGGTAAATCACATCATAATAAACTACCTCAAGATATGGGTGATTTAAAATTGCAGCAAACTGTTTGGAAGCATTAAAAGTGTCCAAGAAGATGTTCAGAATCTTTACACGCATTGACTCATAGACTGTTTAGATGCATGTCACTGATAAGAAGATGACGGATGTTTACTGTATGATGATCAAAATGACCTTAAACACCCAGCAGGCACAAGACATCAACATGACGTCAGATTGACATTGTACCCCAAAGTCGTGGGGATGTTACATTTAGTTTGGAAATGAACGTCAGAATTCAACGGCAGGCTGATGTCAATGTCCAATGACCAATGTAAAATCAATCCAATATCAAGGTCTAATGATGTTACAGCTTGACGTTGTGTGGATGTTACCACTATGACGTCTGTCAGACATTGGATTTTAGTTGCCATACCTGACAAATAAATGTCAGTATTTGACGTCAGTAATGTTGGTTTAAAAAGTTGACCTGACGTTTGATTTTGGTCACTTTCTAACAAGTTAAAATCAATGAATTTCAACGTCATTTCACGTTGTTATTTGATGTCAAAATAACGTTGTCCTTAGACGCTGGGTAGACATTGAATTTTGGTCACCTGACGTCACAACCTCAATATACAGTAGACAAACATTTAGTATATCTGCATTGTAATCTTCTTAAAGTGTTAACACATTTTGCACTCTGAGATGTGATTTATATTGTATAATTACATTTTTCAGCAAACATCTACACAGATATAGTTTTTACTTATTTTTATATCCAAGGCTAGATGGTATTTTTTACTATTTCACCCGCATCAAAATTTATCATTCGATTGAATGGGCATTATCAGTGGTTATCAGCTGATAGATAGGGGCCAGTAGGGGCCTTCTTGATCTACTGGTAAGCTCAGAAAGCTGTTATCATCCATCCACATGGTTAATCAGCAATACTAATAGAGAAGACTCTAGGGGTAGACGTTAATGAAATACAATTAATGGGAAATTTAATAAATAATATAAATAATTCTTGTTAACTTCCGGCCACAGCTGTGTCTGATCTAGAGCTGATTAACCATGTGGATGGATGATAACAGTCTTCTAAGCCTACTAGTAGGCGCAGAAGGTCCCTACTGCACTATATCTATCAGCTGATAACCACTGATAACGCCTATTCAATCGAGTGATAACATTCAAATCGGCTGACTATTTTCACTTGTTTGCACACTTTGATTATAATTAATTATCAATAATAGTTGCTAAATAAATGATCATTCTTTTGGATGTTTTTTTACTTTAAATACGTAAGTACTGTACATTAAAATCAAGTACGTTTGTATTTTGACCAAAATTGAAAAGGGGGGCGAAATTTGTGGGGTGGTCAGTGTCCCAGAGGTTAGCACTGTCGCCTCACAGCATGAAGGTTGGCTGGTTTGAGTCCCGGCTGGCCAGTTGGCATGAATGAATGACTTGGTGTACTTCATCTACCACTGAATTGGAAGTTTAAATCAAATTTCAAACTGACTTTAATTGTATATAATCAAAACCATTACTTCACATTCTTCAAAATACCCCCCTCCCCAAACCAAAATCAGAATTTAACTAATTCAGATTTAAAACAACATGAAGATGAGTAATGATGAGTAATGAACCACTTCTTTAACTAGCACAGTTCATTATAATACAGTAAATTCAGCCATCCGTGTATTATCTCTGTTCATTCTCCACATATCGTCAAAATACAGGTCTATCATTCTCTTGTTTGCCCACATTAGATTTGCCCACTAACACTCCAGCTTAAAGTCCCCACCCCCAAGACCACCATTAAACTTTAAGACCTCAAGCAGACCATGCATATTTCATTCGGCATTTTGCAAACAAAGACTAAATAAAATATAGATAAAACAGAGGTCTGAGCCCCTGCGTGTGTAAGCGAATCCCTCGTACCCTCTCAGTCTTGTCTCTTTTCCTCGTTTCTATCAGCATATGAGTAATGTGGGTTCAGAGGTAGCCGTCCAGCGTTGTTCAAGCAGAGGAACATTGTATTGCTCGCTCACGACGAGCCGCTGAGCTGCCACACTGACGCCTATTACATGCATCAGCCATTGTGCACCATTATTTCTGAGATGCATTTATATAATTTGTCTGTCCATTAATAGACAATAACACACAGGCCTTAGTGGAGCAAATCATATAATCACTGTGTAGAAAAGAGTTTCCATTATGTTTCAGAGAGATGAAAAACAGAAAGAGAAAGACGGGGAAAAGAGAGACAACCCTGGGGGGCTTCGTATTGCTCTCATCTTCTATTGAGTGTAAAACAGCTACTGTTTTTACAAAACTAACAGTTAATAATAGAGGTCATGATGCTTGATTTTAATCTTTTTGGTATCTACAGCTAATTTGAAAATAATTCTGTTGTGAATAGGTTGAGAGAGTTAATGGGAGAAAGCGTGCTATGAAGTTTATTATTTGTGCACATAGTTAAAAGAAGATGAAAATGGGGAATCATAATAATTTATTTTTCTCCTAGTACTAGGAAGGCCAGTATCACTTATATTTGTTTGGATCTCTCTATTCAAAGACAGACTCATAATTTAATTATGGCCTCTAAAAATTAAAAGGCCATTATGAAATTATCAGAATATGGTTTTCATTAACCACTATTATAGGAAATGATCAGTCATTTTCAGCTTAATTCTGTAGCCTAAAAAAAACCTAAGCACCACAAATACCTACTGGACTTCTACTCATGCTCAGGATAGAGAACGCAAAAAGGGATATTATTATTATTTTCGGCTTAGTCCCTTTATTCATCAGGGGTCGCCACAGCGGAATGAACCCCCAACTTATCCAGCATATGT
The DNA here is from genome assembly GCA_903798195.1 of Danio kyathit. Classification (NCBI taxonomy): domain Eukaryota; kingdom Metazoa; phylum Chordata; class Actinopteri; order Cypriniformes; family Danionidae; genus Danio; species Danio kyathit. Next base: position 31,206,698 of record LR812523.1, read on the forward strand.
TTTACGCAGTGGATGCCCTTCCAGCTGCAATCCAACACTGGGAAACACCCATACACACTTACATTCACACACATACACTATGGCCAATTTAATTTATTCAATTCACTTATAGCGCATGTCTTTGGACTGTGGGGGAAACCGGAGCACCCGGAGGAAACCCACGCGAACACAGGAAGAACATGCAAACTCCACACAGAAATGCTAACTGACCCAGCCGGGGCTCGAACCAGCAACCTACTTGCTGTGAGGCGATACCCACTGCACCACCATGACGAGCTAAATTAGAAGTAAAACTAGAAGTAAAATCATTAGTACTAACATTTTAAAGTCTCTCCACTAATTTCTAATGGAGTACTCCGGTATAAACCAACAAACAAAATAAATGCACATCTGTTCAAAATAACATATTGTTGCAGTCAAAATAGAAAGTCTGTGTATCATTGGTTTTGTACATCAGTGTGTTCTCTGTCACTGTTTACTAATGTAAGCAACGGTTATGATGACCGTGAAAATACGCAAACTCATTAGTTTTCAATGGAAAATTGTTCAGTCAGCAATTTAAGTTCACAATTGAGAATATGGTCTTGCAATAGTGGTCTTATATATACAGTATATATATAAATATAAAACAATAAAATAAGACTTATAAAACAAATAAGACTTTCTCCAGAAGAAAAAATATTATCAGACATACTGTGAAAATGTCCTTGTTCCCATGGTGGCTTGTGGCTATCGACATTCTTTTGTCGATAGTTAAAGTAATTATACTTACTCCCTGGAGAGATTGTGAAATAGACATACTGTACCTTGACTTAACAGGTTTATGGCTAATAAACCAAGAGTTTACACTTTAGCAGATTGTAAATTAACCTTGCTTTCTGGTTGATCTAAAGCTTTTTGGTCCCCTTAAAGGGAGGATTCATTCACCCCAAAAATGAAGATTCTGCCATCATTTACTCACCTCCATTTGTTCCAAACCTATTTGAGATTCTTTCCGCTGTTGACATTGACTTTCTACCAGTAGCCATTGACTTCCATAGTATTTTTCTTCCTACTCAGGATGTCAATGACTACTGATTTCCAACATTCTCAAAAATAACTTTGTTTGTGTTCAGCAGAAAGAATCTCAAACAGGTTTGGATTTGAGGGAGAGTACATTTTTGTTTTTGGCTGAACTATACATTTTGTTGGTAAAATTTAAGATGCGCCAATATGATTGTATTAGTTAATGTTAGTTAATGTATTTACTAACATGAACAGACAATGAACAATGAATTTATTGCATTATTTGTTCATGTTAATTAATGTTAGTTAATGAAAATACAGTCATTCATTGTTAATGTTAACTCATGGTGCATTAACGAATGTTACCAAGCATGAGTTTGGATGTTAATAATGCATTAAATAAACATTGTTCATAATTAGCTTATGTTAGTAAATACATTAACTAATAAAACCCTAAAGTGTGACCAAATAATCCAATAAAATTAAATCCAATGTATACGTACTGCTGATGAAAATATAATGGATAAATAATAAAAATGGATGGATGGAGTTCACAGACCATAATAGTGCATAAAAATAATATTAGAGCGCAAACTAAAAGCGTGCCTGTTTCGAGAGTCTCACAGCCTGTAGTAATACTAATACTACAGTCTATGTGTGACTCAGACTCCAAACTGATCAGACCCTGTCAGAATCATGAATGACCTTCAATTCCTCTATCTCTCGGACAAGACTGAACATGCCAAAGAGGCCCACAGCAATGACACACACACCCGCTTCTCCAAGACAGTGTGTGTCCATGTATACTGTACATACTGTAACAATAGTCTATATAAATCTCCTTCAATAATTAATAGCTGATGTCAAATGTTAAAGACCAAGCTTTTCTTTTGTTTTGCAGACTGATGTTTTTCTAGCTGAACCCACAGATGACCTTCCAGCTCTGAAAGATAAACTACTCTTTATAATTCATGGGTTTCTTTATTACAGATGTCCTCACAAATGATGAAAGCCAAATCTCTGACAACAGTGCTTCATTGTAATTGTGACTGCAAGAGAAAACCTGGATTAAAACCATTAAACCAATCACACACTATAGCAGCCTTTTGAAGCACTCGATCAGGCAACCTCTTCAATCAGCAGGGAATATCTAGTGAGTAATAACATGAATGTAGTTGAAGGCTATATTGTTTTCCCCTCACAAAATAATAATTTTATTTTGTCCTACTTATTTATACTTACATATTTATTTATTTCATATGTTCTTAAGTATTAGATTTTTTGTTTTAGTTTTTATTACATTTCAACTTGTACTTTGCAATTGTTCTGAAAGCTATAACTGAGTTAGATGTATAAAACTTATAACATTTTGGGAACATTTTTTTCTTTTTAATAGCACAATGTAAAAAGAAAGTTAAAAAAATTAACAGTGATTCCATAAAAGCACAATGTAAAAAGAAAGTAAAAAAAAAATAACAGTGATTCCATAAAAGCACAATCTATGGTTCCCAGATGAAAAAAAAAAATTCTTAAACAAATTTTTGTGTGTATGTGTGAAACATTTTAATAAGCATAAAACAAAACATAAAAAAAAAAAAAAAAAAAACATACTAAAAATGAAGAGAACACTAAAGAAAAATACTTTTGTTGGCATCATTGGTCTCATGAAGAAACTTAAAAATCCACAGAATTTATCCATTGCACAAAAGTCACAGCAAATAGTAATTTAGGTCAATAAGAAATACATAGTTTCAATGTAAAAATATGCTCCAATACTAGTAGTGGAAAGAATAGTAAAAATCATACACAAGTAAAAGTACCATTACTTGCCCAAAAATGTAGTGCAAGCAAAATAAAAGTATCTGTTGTAAATAATACTCAAAGTATGAGAAAAAAGTATCCCTTTTAAAAGTACTTGAGTAATGAGTATGCAGTTTGTGCATGTGTGTGTGTGAAAACGTAACATTCTGTAGTGCATTTAGTGATTGTTTAAGGCCATTTGGTGATTTCAGTCATCATAAAATGAACATTCTTCATCTTCTCATCAATGACATGCAGTCTAAACAGTCTCTGGGTCATTGCGCGTGCTGATTTTGGTCATCTTCTTGGATACTTTTAATGCTTTCAGATGGTTTACTGCATTTATAAAGCACCCATGTCTTGGGGTTGTTCAGTATGATGCGATTTACTTTCTATGTCCGTTTTGATTGGACAGGAATCACAGAACTGATTTTTCTACTAAGCCAATCACAATAGACAAGAAAAAATAAAGTAGTGACTAAAGATTGAAGAAAAATAGAAGAGAAAAAAAGTACTGATACAGCACTAAAAATTTACTCAAGTGAAATAAAAGTACACATTTTTAAAACTACTTAGTAAATTACAATTCCTGAGAAAAACTACTCAATTACAGTAATTTGAGTATTTGTAATCTGTTACTTTACTCCCTTGTCCAATAAACTGTGTTATTTTCAACTTCAACAAAGCTTACAGTGCAGGAGAAACAGTGAAGGAGATACAAAAAATGAAAATTATGTTAATTTTTTCACCCTCTTTTCAATTCCCTGGGCCTATGTTTATCTTTTGAACATAAATTAGGATATTTTAGATAAAAATCAGAGAGCTCTCTGATCCTCCATATAGACAGTCTACACTGTAAAAAATGTCCGTGATTTTAACCGTAAAAGTCTGTACAATCTACAGTGAAAACCTGTTAAATGATTAACAGCTTATTTCTGTACAAAATACGGAAAGTAACTGTAACAGATCTAACCTTTGTTTTCGAGAAAGTAGGCAGAGTGTCTGAAATCTCACCATATACCCCTCATTTACTAGTCCCTAAATCAGTTGGTTAGTTTAATCTACTAGACAGAGCGAATGACCACAAATGACTGAATTGATGAACACCTGCACTCATCAAACTTATTTTAATATTTTCTTTTGGCTTTTCATGCTATACAAATAGTGTGATTAACACCAATAATTATAACAGCCAAAATAAAAACTAGATTTTAAACAAGAAGTTGAAGAGCCCAACTAAAGCAGACTGTCCTCCATCATGGTGACTTAATGAAAAAAATCATTAAGAGCTTTTGTCCTGTAATAAGTGAAGCTCCTGATGTTTGTGGAGTTGTTTAATGATCTCTCTGAGATCTTGAGAAATTATATTTTTATTGTGTAATTATTTTTATTAAAAAAATGTAGTTTAGAGTTTAATTCTCAGGTGATTTCACCTTTGGTTTTGGCTGTAATCTGTGTTTTTCTTTTCTTCAGTGATACTGCTTGTTAACAGTTGTTTATCAATAATTCTGAATCCTCCTTAAATCAGACACTTAATTATCTCATTAACTTCATCACTGTCTGAGTGTTCAACCCTCTGTAGTGAGCACCCTACTGAAGATTTTGCTCTGGGATTTAAGGGGTTAAATGTGTTCGATGAAAAATACAGACTGTGGAATGTATTTTTAACAGAAATATTCTGTCATTTACGAATGTAAAATGTTAATAACAGTAGATTACTGGCAACCACAACTGCCAGTATTTTTTGTAAAATAAAAAAAACAACAACAGCAAAATACCGTAAAACCTTTTTGTGACACCATTGTGGAGGATAGTAGCAGCTGTGTGCAAGTCCAAGATGAGCTGGGAGTATGATGTTATGCTTCATCTTCTTTTATTTAAATGTAACGGTGTAGTTACTAATGCAGTGGGAATCTGTTTGTTAATTCCAGTCACACATGAACACAATAATGCATTTAATGACTTTGCATTGTTTAAAAAGTTTTTGTAGTGAACTGATGGACAATGGTTCCCAATATCAATATGCTCAGATATATTACTTAGACATTTAAAATATTGCTTTTAATGCCAGTAAATGCCAATTAAAATGTAGCTTTCTGCAAATAAAAATAATTAACTCAAAGGTTTGTAAATTATCATTGCATCAGTTAATGAATACATTTTCTCTTGTAAAAAAAATACAACATATTTCTGTAAAAACTATTTTACAGAAAAATTCTGTATTTTTTACAAAAAAAAGTTCTGGCAACCATAGCTGCCAGTATTTTCCCGTAAATGTTACAGAATTTTTTTACAGTGTAGAAAAGAAACCAAAAATATTGGCTGTGTCCGAAATCGCATTTTTCCATACTATATAGTACGCTAAAAACAGTATGCAAGCCAAGTAGTATGTCAGAAATCATAGAATTTGAAAAACAGTATGTGAGAAGTACCCGGATGACCTACTACTTCCAGCAAGATTCTGAAGTGCGCATACGATGGACGTTACGCTATCCCATGATGCCACATGAGAGAATTCATGAATGTGAATCGACCTAACTGACATGGGTGGGTCACATGATTATGACAAAATGGCGGATGTAGTACATCCGAGATCTATTCATACTACTCACATTCATAATGTATGGAACAGGGGTGTCCAAACTCGGTCCTGGAGGGCCGGTGTCCTGAAGAGTTTATCTCCAACTTGCTTCAACACACCTGCCAGGAAGCTTCTAGTATATCTAATAAGAGCTTGATTAGCTGGTTCATGTGTTTTCGATTAGGGTTGGAGCTAAACTCTCCAGGACACCGGCCCTCCAGGACACCCCTGGTATAGAACATACTTTTCTAACAGTCGAGTAGTAAATTTAAATTAAAATGCAGTACCTACTTCAGTTTGCGATTTCGGACGGAGCCATTGTCAAAACATTCCATGTGACTTCAGTGGTTCAACATTAACCATACGAAACCCCAAGAAAAATTTGGTGTACCAAAAAAAGTAATTAAATAAATTGATTTAAAATTTAATAAATGATGATTTAAAGTGGGTTTTAAAAAAGTTAAACATTTTTACTTAGAATTAACTTACAGCTGCGCACATTCTCCCGTTGAGTTTGCTTTTTATAGATCACAACTTTTGCATGTGAAGTTGCGCATGCACATTTCCGCCCTGTACACCATGTTTATAAATGAGACCCCAGGTCTTCAGGATGCACGTTTACTATGACAGTACAAGATAAGGCCATTATTTAGCAGCACAACAAATAAAGTGTTCTTGCAGCTTTATATGACTGTGTTTTGTTGTTGCTCGTTTCTGAGCGCACGTTATCTGTCCGTAATTTTTCTCATTCCATTTCTCATATACGTTGTTTACGAGGCTTGGACGAAGCGGACAGGTAAGAAGGTCACGTGACAGACATTTTGCAACACGTAGGACTACTCTTTTGTATAGTACATTAGGTTAGGGGCGAGCGCCACCCCTTGTACTTTTGGATAGATAGATAGAGTAGATAGTTAGGTCTCGGAAGACTCTTCGCGTGTTTATTTTGTTTGCGCATAGTTAGTTAGATGCTTCTGGGGAGTTAGATATAGTTTGGGTTTTGTTTTTTTCATTTCTTTAGCGCCGCACCCGTCCCATCTGCCAGCTCTCTTGTTTTTCCCCGTCTTTGTATTTGTCTCAGTGTTGTACATATTGTAAATATATATTTTTGCTTTACATTCTTTATTTTTAAATAATTAATTGCTTTTGTTCACTTTTGGGTATTGTAAATAAAGTCACAAATTTTGGTATTTACTTTGGTTGTCTTTTGCACTTCATTCACTGTTAATATAAATTTATTTTAAGTGTCATTAAATGTCAAACCCCATTTCCCCTAGACTACCATCAGGGGTTTGTAACAGATTACAGTTACTTTACAGATCCTTTTGGTTGGTTCCTTTTTCTTTTAGACTTTGAACATATCTGGACTGTTGCTGTCTATGAAGGGTCAGAGAGCTCTTGGATTTTAAATATTATAACTTGTGTTCTGAAGATGAACAATGGTCTCAGGGGATTAACGATATAAGGGTAATTAATAATAAAGGAAGTTTCATTTTTGTGTGAACTAACCCTTTTTTATGGGCAGCCATGATTTATACTGTGGCTTAGTCAACTTTGTTTAAGAGTTATTGTGGGAACGTAGACATAAAACATTAGCATGTGTCTCAAATTGTAGTGCAGAGCAAGCAAAGAGACACCATTAGTTTTTTCCAAAAAACACTGCAAATGGTTAATTAACACCACCGGACATAAAGTGGTTATTAATTTTTTTTTATGAAGATGTGTAGTGTTTGCAAAGCTCGACTTTTAACAGAGAGAAGTTTGTGTTTTAACAGAGGCACAACACAGCACTGGTGGAGGAATGTGAATGTGTGTATGCATAGTATTGGGTGTGTGTGTTTGTTGTGGGGGTGAAGGGAGGAAGTGGGTGTGGCTCTGCCTCTCACTGTCATCCAGATCATGATTATTATGTTGGCAGGATCTAAAAGATTAGACACATCAATAGTTTATGACTCTGTAGAGAGTCTCACTCAATTCCCACATCTATAAATTACTAAACAGGGGCATTTACATCTCTGTTTCTCAACAAACTTCTTTATCTGCTTCTTTCCCTCTGTTCTTTTCCTCTCTGTTCTTTGCTTTTGCCTTTATTTTTAAAACTAACGTCCCCATGAACTATTCAAACTTTTAAAGTGATATTTAACCTTACTGCAGGGCAACTCTGTAATATGCAATGTAGTTAACGGCCCTCTTAAAAGCAGGGGGTAAAAAAACATATCATTGTAAAAATGTAAGCACCTAAAAGAAAGACATCATTAATAGATGTGGTCTGCCGATACACATGAATAATGCAGCTTTTATATTCAAGAAAATTACAAACTATACCCATCGGGAAAGAATGGAGGGGAATCATTAACTGCAAACTAGAACCTTTGCACAAATCCAGCAAATTTTTAATAATTTATCCACATAAACAAATAACACATGAATAAAGAATATTTTTAAAAGAAGATTATTCTGCCACCCAAGCCACAGGAGCTGCGCTCGCTTCGCTTTCTGTGCAACTTTTGTCATCTAGGGATCGCAAAAAGGTGGAAATTAATAGATAAATAATTAAAAAACAAAGTTTAGATTGAGCATTATTCAAATCAAAATAGTTAAGTTTGCCTTGGTAAGTTTGCCAGAGTTTTATCTCCCATTGTGTATAACATCCCTTTTGTCAGAGATCTTCCATACAGCCCTGCGGAAACCTTCCAATACTTTCATAAACTTTATACGGCGTAAGAAAGTTTCATTCAACTCATATCTAAATGTTTAGAAGACATCGTTTCAGCTGCTGCATTGTCATTACAGGAACGGAACGAGTATTTAAACAGGAGCTTATTGGATTTTTCAAACCACTATAAAAATAGCAATCTGAAAATGATGGGACTTTATGATAGGAAATAAAAGTCTGAGGTTGATGGTAATCCATCACTTTGAATCCGAACCCATTAGTGCAAATAACCGGATCAGATCTGCAATACAAGACAATAAAGCATTACTCTAATATCTAGAAACAAAACAATGTGAGATTCCGATGTAAAGCTCACATTAAACAAACACTCCTCAAAACCTTCTACTGCGATGTATCAATTCATAAATACTGTACATAAAGAAACCAAAAACATTAGCTGTGTCCGAAATCGCATACTTCCATACTATATAGTACGCAAAGAAGAGTATGCAAGCCGAGTAGTATGTCCGAATTCATAGAACTCAAAAAAACAGTATGCGAGAAGTACACTGATGACCTACTACTTCTGGCGAGATCTTGTTGTGTGCATCCAATGGACGTTACGCTATGCCATGATGCCACATGAAAGAATTCATGAATGTGAAGCGACGTAACTGACGTGGGTAGGTCACATGATTATGACAAAATGGCAGATATAGTATGTCCGAGATCCATTTATACTACTCACATTCATACTGTACAGATGTACTTTTCTAACGGTAGAGTAGTAAATTCAAATTGAAATGCAGTACCTACTCAATTTGGCGATTTCGGATGCAGCCATTGTCAAAACATTCTATGTGACTTCAGTGGTCTTCCATACAGCCCTGTGGAAACTTTCTGATGGTAATAAACTTTATACGATGTAAGAAAGTTTCGTTCAACTCATATCTAAATGTTTAGAAGACATCGTTTCAGCTGCTGCATTGTCATTACAGGAACGGAACGAGTATTTAAACAGGAGCTTATTGGATTTTTCAAACCACTATAAAAATAGCAATCTGAAAATGATGGGACTTTATGATAGGAAATAAAAGTCTGAGGTTGATGGTAATCCATCACTTTGAATCCGAACCCATTAGTGCAAATAACCGGATCAGATCTGCAATACAAGACAATAAAGCATTACTCTAATATCTAGAAACAAAACAATGTGAGATTCCGATGTAAAGCTCACATTAAACAAACACTCCTCAAAACCTTCTACTGCGATGTATCAATTCATAAATACTGTACATAAAGAAACCAAAAACATTGGCTTTGTCCGAAATCGCATACTTCCATACTATATAGTACGCAAAGAAGAGTATGCAAGCCGAGTAATATGTCCGAATTCATAGAACTCAAAAAAACAGTATGCGAGAAGTACACTGATGAGCTACTACTTCTGCCGAGATCTTGAAGTGTGCATCCAATGGACGTTACGCTATGCCATGATGCCACATGAGAGAATTCATGAATGTGAAGCGACGTAACTGACGTGGGTAGGTCACATGATTATGACAAAATGGCAGATATAGTATGTCCGAGATCCATTTATACTACTCACATTCATACTGTATAGACGTACTTTTCTAACGGTCGAGTAGTAAATTCAAATTGAAATGCAGTACCTACTCGATTTGGCGATTTCGGATGCAGCCATTGTCAAAACATTCTATGTGACTTCAGTGGTCTTCCATACAGCCCTGCGGAAACTTTCTGATGGTAATAAACTTTATACGATGTAAAAAAGTTTTGTTCAACTCATATCTAAATGTTTAGAAGACATTGTTTCAGCTTCTGCATTGTCATTACAGGAACGGAACGAGTATTTAAACAGGAGAAAACACAGCTTATTGGATTTTTCAAATCACCATAAAAATAGCAATCTGAAAATGATAGGACTTTATGATGGGAAATAAAAGTCTGAGGTTGATCCATCACTTTGAATCCGAACCCATTTGTGCAAATAACCGGATCAGATCTGCAATACAAGACACTAAAGCATTACTCTAATATCTAGAAATCAAACAATGTGAGATTCCGATGTAAAGCTCACGTTAAACAAACATTCCTCAAAACCTTCTACTGTAATGTATCAATTCATAAATACTGTGTGTGATGACGATGTGTGTGTAGTGCAGGTCGGGTCATCCTCCGGTGTGATGAATGGCGGTCACATTGGAGTCAGCTTCACACAACCTTGATTTCCTGCTGTGTTTCGGACACATGGGAAATCAAGGGCATTCATCAGCTGCAGTTAAACACACTGTCAATTATGTGTGCCAGTATGTGGGTGTGTGTTTGTGAGGGGGGGGAAGGGTGTGGAGAGATGTCCCGCGGCGCTGATACCAGAACGCCCAACGAGATGCACTTACTAACTGGAAATGACCAACCGAGTTGAAACGCACATTACACTTGATCAAATCATGCAACATTTGGATTGAAGGTTGAAGGTATCTCTGTTAACACAAAAATGAAATGAAATGAAATGAAATAAAATAAAATTAAATAAATTAAAGGTGTCATGGTAGCACAGTGGGTAGCACAATCACCTCACAGCAAGGTCGCTGGTTTGAGTCCCGGCTGGGTCAGTTGGCTTTTCTGTGTGGAGTTTGCATGTTCTCCCCTGTTCGCATGGGTTTCCTCCGGGTGCTCCGGTTTCCCCCACAGTCCAAAGACATGTGGTATAGGTGAATTGAATAAGTTAAATTGGCCATAGTGTGAATGCAAGAGTGTTAGGGTGTTTCCCAGTGTTGGGTTGTGGCTGAAAGGCCATCCACTGCATAAAACATATGTTGGATAAGTTTGCGGTTCATTCCGCTGTGGTGACCCAATTAATAAAGAGACTAAGCAAAAAAAAAAAAAAAAAAATGAATGATTGAATGACTGAATAAATTAAATTAAATAATAAAATACATTTAAAAAATAAAATAAAGTCTGCAAAAGTCTTAAAGGGTAAATTCACTACTAAAAAAAATAATTCTAGAATTTGCTCACCCTAAATAAGGGTTCTATTTACCTAAAGTTCTGAGACATTAAAAAGACATTAAAAAAAGAGCTAATCGATTTTGAATTGGGCAGTCTAATTCAATAGTTCTTAAGAGAAATAAAACCAAACTCACAGTTTTAGTGATGGGAGTTTTCCAAATTGTTTTATGGGATCTTGATTTCTGCTCTGGCAAATTTGATGTTGAAAAATTAAGTTTACACTTTAACAAGGTGACTTTTATTGTCAATTTTAGTTGCACGCACTGTCAATAAGTTCTTATAAATATCTAGGTATTTGGAATGACGAGAGATTAGTCTTTTACTTTATATACACATCGACAAGTTATTGAAAAAGCTTAGACCGAAATTAGGTTTCTTATACCGGTCAAAAAATTGTTTTCCTTATAAGACCCGTAAGAAATTTGAAGAAAGTACATTTTTTGTCTATAATGGATTATGGTGAACATCTATATATGCATGCAGCTGCTACTCTAAACTAGATTGTGTTTATCACGCAGCAATACGCTTTGTTACAGGTTTCAGATTCACGGACGCATCACTGTACTTTGTACGATTCGCGGGCCGAGGTCACGTGGACACGAGTGACAGTGCTAAAAACAAACGCTCAATCAAACTTTTTCAAATCCTGAATCAATATCGAAGTTACTTTTGCACGCTGGAGGAAGGACGACACCATGGCTGAAGTATTTCTTTTAGACAGGTAATGTTCTGTTTTAAAACTATTTTAGTCACGCAAAGCTGATGTAGATTGTGTTGTTACGAATGGGTTATATGCACAGAAGTGTTGTTCAGCCACTGAAATCTTCCGGCGAACGATTGATATGACAATTTTCAGTTTCATAAGGTGCTTTTTATAGCATCTATAATGTATATGTTTATTTAGTTTAACAACAAAACATCAGTAAATAGCGCCATTCCGCCTAGCCTGCTTTACGGGAGTGAAGTTGGTTTTATATTCACATTGGTTCATTTTTAAACAATGAAACCTGTGACGCGCTTCTTATATTGTTTACCATGCTACTCTAAATATTAGGTCTGAAATAGCATGCAAGTATGGCTTAGTAACGAGTGTAATTCCTGCAGCCCGCCGGCCAAACACCAAGCATACAGTAGTCGCTTTAGGACAAAGCATGTGAGAGACTGAGACTGATAAGTGAGACTGATGAGAGAGTGATGACAAGTTTTGCTTGCTAAGTACATAACTGAAAACATGCTAGATATAATACAGTTTTCGTTCAGAATTGTAGTATTATAAAGTACTATAACGTTTTCTAACTGGCGAATGACATGATCTAGTAGGTCTCTGTCATCTTTAATGTGCGCATTTGCGATTTCAGGAGGCGTGGCTTTGGACGACATGGGGAGGGATTGCATTTGAAAGATATTATGCTAACTGGGTTGGCATTTAGGCAGATCACCTACTGCACCTTTAAACATCTTCTGAATAACGTTTTAAAGGATACCTGTAATTGTTTTTTATGACTGATCTTTTTTTTACGAATGGTGATTTTGTGGTTTTGTTTTCTGTGATTTTTTGTGTGAAACTTTATGTGCTGCCGTCTTGACTAGGTCTGACTGGAAGAAGAGATACGTGATCACATGATCAACGTGGTCTCCTGGCTAAATAAAGAAAATAAATAAATTAATTAATTAATTAATTAATAAAAGTTACTTTTCAACATTTCAACATCAAACGTTGTCAGAGATCACAATCTAATTTAAAAGCATGAATAAACAAAAACACACATAAAATATGAAAAATATGAAAAGCTTACACTAACCCTTGCTTTTTTTTACAGTCCACTGATCAGCAAACATAAACAGAAGTTCAACCATACCCACTTGACATGAGACCCTCATTGGTTCTTATAAAAGTTCAAACATGCCGTACGATGCACAGAAAAAAAAACATAATTGTTTTTTGTGCATCAAGCATGATTGTACTTGCAGTATATGACTAAATTAGAATGCTGTTTACTAACCAATGTTTTTATTAAAAAATATAAAGCAGTCATTTGTTCTTTCATATAACTTTTAAAGTGATTTGAATGAGTTTTGAATCAACAATTTTCAATTGAGGGACAGAAGTATATTAGATTGTGACTCTGTGCTCCAGAGACTATTAAAGAACTAAAGTCTTTCATGTTTGGATGAACTAACCCTTTAATTCTCCTGTTAGCAAGATTCACACTGCCAGTCATATATTGCTCAAGGTCATTTCCTTCTCTTATCCTATAGTGTCTCCCAAAACTCACAGCATTTACATAATTCAAACAAGCATTCATGTTTTTTTTTGTGATACCATAGAAGATCGTTTTTTGGTACGTACATACGAAAATTACATTTAAAATGTTTAGGTTAACATTAATGTTTTGGTGCTTCTACATCATTGCCACCTATTTTTTTTCTCACTTTTTTTAGGAATAGGTTTACGAGTATAGGATTTGAATTCATTTAGGAATTCATTAAGTCTCGCTTTTTTTTTTATAATCATAAAATACAGTGCTGTATTTAGATTGCATGTGCTCAAAAATACATTCCTTTATCACTACACCCCCACACTCTCCTCATAACTTACACTCCCCATAAACACTTAATTATTTATTATTAAATATTTGCACAATTAAAATTGCACATATTCATCGCACTACGTTGCACTAATTCATCTTGAATTGTACATATCCACTCCACATATACATTTGTAATTATGTTCATATCTATCTGCATACCTCTGATTATTAATAGCAACCTGTACACAGAGATGGGCAAAAATGCATTGAAATGTATTTTAAGATAATGTACCAAATACCTCAATTTTAAATATATCAAATAAACTACAAAATACAGCAGCTACAAAATGTATCAAAATAAAATACTGTATTTTGAAAATACTGAAAAATACTTTTACAAGGGAGCATGCCATTTTTTTCCGCAAAACTTCTATAAACAGGGCTATTGGATCAATCCCTTTACCATTAAACTGACTTAGTGAATTAAACAATGATTAATAACAACAGCTTTTCTGCACCTCATTCATCTCTGTACATGAGGAGGTATTCATAAGAAATGTAACTTGTGTAAGTTTTTTTTTTAATAAAACTTACATTACTTATGAATACATTTTTTTAAATTTTATTCATAAAACTTGTTTTTCTCTTAGATTTTAGTATAGATTTAGTAGAAATTTATTTAAATTTTTTATTAATTAATTAAATTTTAATTAATTAATTAAATTTTAGTTTAATTTAATAAATTTTAATTTATTAAAAGTATAGTCTTGAAGATGATCTCTTTAATCACTGTAAAAAACATGTAATGCAGATAATGAGTTGGAATATAGTACTATATCTCTTGATTGTGAAAATGGCCACCATCTCTTAAAAGTCTTATATTTCAACATTTTTTTGGAATTGAAATCTTCGATACTCAATGTAAAAATCACGATTTCTGAAAACTTCCAGTTTTAGTAATTTCCATAAATCAAGTTTTTTTAAAAACTTGGGAGTTTTTGACCAGTATACTGGAATATTATTAAATATTTTTGTCTCATACTGATTAACTATTTCAAAGTTTGTAATTAACTATAAAGAGCACCTGCAGATCAGCTACTGGCATTTGAAACAGCCAATTTATTTTTTTGCTGTTTTAATTGTATTTTAATATTATTAATTTTTTTTTTTTTTTTATGTTGTTTCTCTTATTTTACTGTCTGATTTTGACCTGCTCCCGAATTTACCCCTGCTATTTGTCTGTTTCTGTATATGTGATGGATAATTTCCCTCCATTCTCCAAGCATTGATCAACTTCTTCAATATTAATCAATTCTCTAGTCTGATCTCAAGCCTAAACAAATAACTGAGAAAGCATCAATCAGAGACCGCATTTTTATGACGTCATCGTGTAGACTTCATACAAAGTATTTTACGGTATTTTCAAAATACAAAAATACAAGACACTAAAGTATTTTGATACAAAATATTCAGTCATTTTCATAAACCTTATCAATTGCAAATTACAAAATACTATTTTGTACTTAAAATACATATTTGAAATACATGTATCATAAATACTGCCCATCCCTATGTACATATTTTCATCTATTGTAAATCTCTGTTCATAGTTAATTCAACCTGTATATAATACATCCATCTGTAAACATCACCATAGTTTTTCTATAATTGCACTTTATAAATTATACCTATATCCTGCACTTGCTGCTATTTCACTTCTGGTTAGATCTAAACTGCATTTCGTTACCTTGTACTTGAACACGTGTCATGACAATAAAGTTGAATCTAATTTAATTTAAACACTTATCACAGGATAAATATTCATGGCTTGAAAGAGATAAAAAAAGAGACAGGCCTGTGTGCAGATCTTTGGATGTTTTGTCCCCCAGATCTCTGTGCCAGTCATGTGACCGAAATCTCTGAATTGTAAAAAGACAGCAGACATGATGACATCAATGTGTGTGGCATCATATAGCACAAAACAAGACCTTACATCACTCTAGCACTAATATTTCATACTCTCCTAGCAATTGCCACACACACTCCAGCTCACACACAGGCGTCCTATTTGTAGCTATATATGTCTTGATATAATTGAGCATATAATGGATCCTCAGAGCTTTCTTACAGCCAGAGGCCTTTCTATTAAACTCCAATGATTCACACTTATCAGTATCAGTGCTTTGTTTGCACACCCAGCCATCGTTTTCTCCATTCCTCCACCTCTTTCTCTCCTTTTTTACACTCCCCAAGCCTCTCCAGTGTAAACACTCATTTCTCTTTTCACAGGAGCACAGTCATTACAACGTTTATAATTTTTTCATTATACCACCATTTACCAATTACCCACAGCACATGTTCCCTGCTCTAGATGTCATTAACCTCTCCCGAAACTCTCTTCCCGGGCCGTTCCTTAGACTCAGGCTCCATAAGGGGAAGGCTGAGTGCGCCGATCTGCTGGACTGATATGGCAAGAGTCTCCGCGAAATCATCCGAGTGCTCCTCGGGTCTGCGGCTCCTAATTGCTGTGTGCCACAGGGTCCTTATGAAGCAATCAAGCAGGCAATCTCAGAAGACGCTTGTGCCGTAACACGTTAACAATCCTTCCCCCCTCCTCTCTCGCTCTGTCTTTCGTTCTCTCACCTCTTAGTGGAGCTGGGCTTCCCCAGGTCCCAGCTGCAATTAATGACCTTGCTTGGGACCGAGCTAATAAAATACAGGCATGTTTAATAACAGAAAGAGACAATGGAGAACGTTCACGCTGGCTTTATGAACAATCAAATAAACCAACAAGGTAATAAATGCAATTACATCCACAGGCGCGCATACAGATGCGCTCTGGGGTGAATTCACAAAACAAGCATGCCACTTTGTGTGAGATATTTCAACAGCAAAAAGTGCAAAGAGATGGAAGTTAATGGATTTTCTTTTTAAGTAAAAGACTGGTTGCATTTTAATTTGATCAGTAATAAATCAAGCGATGATTAAATGATGAATAGTACTACACTACAGTTGAAGTCAGAACTTTTAAACCCCAAGAATTATTAGCCCCCCCTGTATATTTTTTCCCCAATTTCTGTTTAACAGAGAGAATATTTTTTTCAACACATTTCTAAACATAATAGTTTTAATAACTCATTTCTAATAACTGATTTATTTTATCTTTGCCATGATGACAGTAAATAATATTTTACTAGATATTTTTCAAGGCACTTCTGTACAGCTTAAAGTGACATTTAAAGGCTTAACTAGGTTAATTAGGTTAACTAGGCAGGTTAGGGTAATTAGGCAACTTATTGTATAACGATGGTTTGTTCTGTAAACTATTGAAAAAAAATATATAAAGGGGCTAATCATTTTGTCGTTAAAATTGTTTTAAAAAAAATTAATAACTGCTTTTATTCTAGCCAAAATAAAACAAATAAGACTTTCCCAAGAAGAAAAAATATTATCAGACATACTGTGAAAATTTCAAAGGGGGTTTAATAATGTGTACTATTAATGTCATATATCCAGATGGTTTTCTGCACTTTAACTCTCCGGGGTTTCGGGGCCCTAAGGAGAGAGCGGGGCACAAAGTAACACTTCTTGGTTTTGGCCAAATAATGAACAAAGTAATGGGGTTAGACAAACCCTATTTTTTTTTTATCAACAACACACAAGCCTCTCCTACAAATGAGCACTGAAAGTATGATCACCGGACCTATTGTTTCTGTGCAGTATTGCCAAAAGTAAAAATGTTACTATTTACCCCACCTGCGGGGCAAGTTGTAACAGACAAATAATTAGTTGTAACACATGCTTATAAAGGCAGATTTCACACAATTAATTTAAATTCAGTTTACTTTAAATAGTAGCTATATTTCCCTCAGTACTTAACTCAGTTTTTAAATTCTACGACGCACAGCATTTTTATTTATTTATCTATTGGTTAAACACATTTGGATTCATTTGCATTATTATCCATTATTATGTATTGCATTTGTTTGCATTATTAGCAATACAATAAATTTTTCTATAGAACATTTCAATGTGGTCGTGTCATTGGCCCATGAACATTTCCTGCTTGTTATCAAACTATTTCATAACTGTAACAAGAGGCAATTCAATCACAACTTAACGTTAAAACAGCTATCAGAACATTATTTATCAATATGTGGCTCTTTTTGGATTCTCAGAAGTTATAGAAATTAACAAAAGTAAAACAGGAAATACAATGGGACCATTGTTTTTGTTTACATCCCTCAAAATGGTCTATTAAAAATATGTTCTATTAAAAAACATTTTTGATATAAAATACATATCATATATTACACTCAAAATGTAAAAAAATAATTTGTTTGTTTAGTTGGTGTCCAACAGTGTGTGGCTAATTTGTAACACCCCTGTTACAACTAAACCCGCTGTGTCGTGCTTTCCTTAAAACTGGCCAGCAGTCACAGTGTTTTTTTACATCTTTCCAAATGGTTCCATCTTTTAGCCTAGAAGACAGTAATTGCAACAATATAAGATTTTACTTACATATTTTCACAGATTTTTTGTAAAAAAAAAAAAAAAAAATCGAGTATAATAAAAAATTATTTTATGCTGCAGAAATGTTTTTTCTGTGTTTCTCATCAAATTTCGCCAAACTTTTTCTATAATTGGCAGGAAGACGTCTGCCGACACTGGTGAAACCTTGGAAGCATGCTATGCTTAACCCTGAGCAAATTCCTTAAATCTCACATTTTACCCCATGTTACTTTGTGCCCTGCACTCCTCTATATATGTGCTTTTCTCAGTTGCTTATAAATATGTTACTGGTTAAAGAGTTATGACACTGTATTTAACACAATCTGTGCTACCGTAGTATACTGCAGCATGTACCTGTATGTATAGATTTGAGAAAAGTATAGGCTGAGTGGTTAGTAAAGAAAAGTTCTATATATTTCTAATTCACTGAAATAGGGACACAAAACAAAGTAACTTCAGTTCAGTAAGGTAAATGTTCACAAAGGTTATATTTACTGAATGTGGAAGGTTTGAGTTTTTTCTTCAAAATGATGTGTAAATCACCCTACTCACTGATTTACCTAAACAAATATTGATTTAACTTCAGTTAGAAGGTCACAGTTCACAGTATTAACAACCCATTAACTAACAATACTAGCCTAATAAGCTACTAATTAGGAGTTCATTAATAGTTAGAAATTGGGTTTATGTTTTGGGTAGAATGAGGGATGCAGAACAAGATCATATACTTTATAACTAATGAACGGTTAATATCTTAATAATAGGCAGGTAATAAGCTAATAGCTAATAGCATGAATTGTGACCTAAACTAAAGCGTTACCTTATTTTTTGTTCAAACCCCAGAGAGTTAAAGAGCTATAGATGGACACAGAGACTGAAAGGATGGTTTAATGTAAAATAACCCATTGATTTTCATCTTATAAAAAAGGAAAGTTTCAAATTCATCATCTTCTCATGTGTTTTGGAGAAGAAGAAAAACTGGAATGTGTTTGGAGTGAGTAAATTGTGTCAGTGTTTTTATTTTGGGGGGTGAGCTATCCCTTTATGTCACAAAAACATATTTAAATTAAAGTCATAAGAAGTCACTTTGAGATTGAAATTTACACTAGATGCTTGTGATATAAATAATAAAAAGCACTATGAATAATTAAAAATAAATAGACATTAAATATTGATTGGATTTGTATTGAAATTTTCTTACTACAGTATATAAGATGACAGCGTCTACAGTATCCAGGAACACTGAACTATAGTAAATGTAAACGCCATTAAAATGGTATTAAAATTAAGCTAAATGTAAAATTTTTTTGATTTGCATATACTTTAAGGTCAGTACATTTTTTTCTTCTTTTCTATAATAACAATATTTAACATTTTTCTTCTGAATTTATTACTTCATCAAATGTGACAAAATTCTTCTTCTTCATTTTATAACTGTATAGCATCTGTTATCATGTTGAGCAAAAATGTTTCTATACACAAAAACAAAACAAATGACAGTGAATGTACATAGTATATGTATCGAGAACCTGTTTACTTTAGAACCGGTTCTAAATTTCAAAGAACCAGGTAATTAGATAAGATGCACGATTTTCGATTTCGGACCAGCTGTGTTCCATCATAAGCATGTGATCCTCTCGAAATTAGTTTATGAATAAACTTCTCTTTGAAGAGAGCTGTAACCATTGATTTATAACCACTGACGAAGTATTTGTTTTTTTTTTTTTTACTGTGGAAGTCAATGGCTACAGGTTTGCTTTTTTTAAATATCTTTTTTTGTTTAACAGAAGAAGGAAACTCATAAATGTTTGAAACTATTTAAGGGTGAGCAAATAGTAAATACATTTCTATAGTATATATAGTATAAATGTGGCAAAATAAAAGATTAAAATCAATTAATTCATTTTCTTTTCGGCTTAGTCCCTTTATTAATCAGGGGTCACCACAGCAGAATGAACCACCAACTTATTCAGCATATGTTTAATGCAGCGGATGCGCTTCCAGCTGCAAACCAACACTGGAAAATAAAAAGTTAAAATAAATTAATTAATTTAAATAGTGGTGGGCCGTTATCGGCGTTTATGTGCTGCGTTCACGCGAGACTCTTATCAGGCAATAAATAAATATCGCTGTTAATCTATTCTCAAAGTTGGGTTGGGAGCTGGGTCTATTCTATGCAAGCTATGATGACTTTCACCTTGATATTTTAGCGCGGATGCATACCTGACCGAATTGCACTGTAGGGGGCGAGAATGAGTCTTCGAACCTGTGTGTATCCAACTGTGAAATTACCACATCAAACGTGACGTGCTAACATGGATGCAGTTCACTAGAGTGAATCTGATTACTGTTAGCTTCCACATTTAACTATCAGGCACCTGTAGAGTTTATGCGTTCAAGTAAAATATATACAATAAAATGGACCGAGTGCTTTTTAAAATGAATGACGGTGAATGAAAGTCAAACCGGTGAGCTGTCTGACAAAAAAGTGCCCTTCTGAATCAAATTAAGTGCTTTCATGTAAGAGTACCCAAAGTCACCCAAAACAGTAATTTTTGGGTGACTTTAACTGCAGGTCGGCAGTTTCACTTTTACTCATGAGCATTTCATTCATGCCCCGTGACAAACTGGGGTATTAGACGCAAATAAGGAGTAAGGATTGGTGGAAACGTGTTATGAGAATTTAATAACGCACGCCGAATGGAAAGAAAAGACATTGCATTTCGCAATGGGTGTGTGTGTGTGCGGTCCTTTACTGACAGCCGCGTGTGTGGATCTTGTCGGAAAATATGGCGAGAAGTCCTACATGACGGTAATAGTTTGATTGCGATGTTAACTTCAATAATGCCACTAATATGCATACTCCACATGTCTTAATTCCATTTCTGTTTAGTTCAGTTATGACTTCAGTCTGATTAAGGATATAAAAAAAAAATCGCTGTTTGGAGCTTATGTAGGCCTACAGTTCAAAATTCATGTTAACTGAATAACAGTTAGTAAACACAAGTACATCTTATTGAACATAATTTATTTTTCATCACCAATTATCATAGTAGAAACAGTTTCACAAACAGTTTGTGATGCATTTTGGAAACAGGAGATGAGCCCCTGGTCTAATGCGCCACCTGGCTTGAGAAACCCGTTCTCAAAGACTTACTTTAGTCATTATTTGGGTAGCACACATATTCTGAATGCATTCAAATGAGCCATTTTATCTAGAATAATCTAGATTCATTTCAAGATTACAGTGAGATTAATCTAGATTAAAAAAAATGTATCTATGCCCAACTATAATTTAAAGTATTTGCTCTTTTTTTTTTTTTTTTTGAAAAAATATTGGAATCAGGACAGAGACTCGATAACAACCAGATTTGATAAGCAGAATCGAAATTGGAACCGAAATCGCTAAAATTAAAACAATACTTAACCCTACTTAGAAATAAACACTTCTTGTGCAAAACATTATCAGAAGTCACAAATACACCCCCATTTAGTCTTTCAAAGTAAATACCACAAGACCAAATGGACACAAGTTTCTGTTGCAGTCATTTGATTCATCAGACAACAAAGATGAGCACAGAGATCCGTTAACTCATCACTATAATGGCTCTAATCCAATAATAGTCTCCAAAATCACCGAAAAAGCTAAACCCTGCAATGACCCAAATCATGCACATTGTTCTGGCTGGTTCTTGTGTGTGAAATTGGCTCTGTGGGACAGGTAACCGAGAGTTCAGAGCTGTGTTAGGTGTCCGACAGCCACTCCCTCAGCAGGGCGTGAGAACAGACCAACTGCACTCCAACACCGGACCCAATCAACCCAAACACCAGCCTAGAATTTCATCTGCCTCTTGTTTTGGGCCATAAATTTGGCAGCGCCGGCAATCTCCGTGAGGGAAAACCACTCTTTTGTTCGCTCCTATCACTCACATCGTGCTGCTCTCGTCTCATTGTCAGCTGAAAAATGTAGACTAGAGAAGTTCTGTAGAGCTCGCTATTCCGTTTATGAAGTGCCTGTTTTAAAAGATTCCCTCACATGCGGCACAAAGGCGGCTTTGTGGCATCTGTGTGAAGACACGTCTTTTTAGTGCCAACATGTTTTGATGGTAGCGTACGCATGAGCCAGAGTCAGACGACACCCCTGGGAGTCCCCAAACTGAATTGATTTCCTTTCATTTGAGTTAATCCAAACTTGAGCACCTAGAGCGAGGATAGTTAGAGACAGTCTGCTCCAAACAATCACACGCACGATATTACACGTTCCATCCTCATTACTGCACTTCTACTGCGGATTTATGGCTGTCTTGGATATAGCATATGATCATTGAATTTATATGATGAAAGTAATGAATAATAAATATGATAACAGCTTGAATTTATATAGAAATGTGAAGTTACATGCGAAAAAAGAGCAAAAGGAATATGTGCAATGAAAAGACAAATTTGTTGAAGCCTTTAACTCCTTTGTTACTTTATAAAGTATGGTAATATTCTGCTCTGTACAAACTTCTAAAGCAGTGACTTTGTGTAATCAGCCAACATTTGACCAGCCAATTACTGGAAGTAACTATTTAAATTAAATATTGGTTTGCACTTTATTTTGCAGCATGTGTACTTAAAATGTACTTACACTGTAAAGTGTACATGTACTTACCCTAAATACTGGGTTATATAAAGTAACCACAAGTGTTAAGGTTAGGTTTTGAGGTAGTTTTAGGATAGTAGCTAGTTATTAGCCAATTGATGCAATCGCTGTAATAAGTATATTTTGTTGCAGCCTACAGTATCTACATACTGTACAAAGACAGGACTGTAAAATAAAGTGCTATCAATTCTACTTTTGTACAAACTTTTCATTCATTCATTCATTTTCCTTCGGCTTAGTCCCTTATTTATCAGGGGTCACCACAGCAAAATGAACCACCAACTATTCCATATGTTTTAAGCAAACAGATGCCCTTCCAGTTGTAACCCAGTACTAGGAAAGACCAATAGACACACACACACACACACCACCACACACACACACACACACACACACACACACATACACACACACACACACACACACACACACACACACAACACACACACACACACACACACACACACACACACACACACACACCACTACTGATACTACTACAACATCTACAACTGATACTACTACAACAACGTCTACTACTGATACTACTACAACATCTACAACTGATACTACTACAACAACGTCTACTACTGGTACTACTACAACATCTTCTACAACTGATACTACTACAACAATGTCTACCACTACTACTGATACTACTACAGCAATCACTGCTACTACAACATCTACATCGACAACATCTACTACTTCTGATACAGCTACAACAAATTATCCTACTACTACTGGTACTATTACAGTAATCACTACTACTATAATATCTACATCAACAACATCTACTACTTCTGATACTACTACATCAACTACTACTACTACTAATACTACAACACTTTTACAACTTCTGGTACCACTATTCCAATGACATCTACTACTACAGAAACTACTTCAACAATCCCAACTACAAATACAATCGTTACTTCCACAATGACTACTACTACTACTACTACTTCTACTACAACAACTACAGCAACCTGAATAATGTTGAGGGTAGAAATACTTGTAATAATGAAATAATGAGGAGATAACGGGAGGACAGGTCAGAATAATAGCTAATAAAATAATGGTAACAAAAGTAAAGTAATACTATTAATGATAATATTGAGGAGGTGAGGGGAGGTTGGGAAATCAGGAAGAGGACAAAAAAATAATAATAAATAATAATAATAATAATAATAAGTAGATGACATAAAGGGAGAAAAAATAAATAAATAAATAGATAAAAAAAAAAAAAAAAACAGGAAGGGAAAAAGGGAACAAACTTCTAATGCCTATAGTCACATGACTTTATGCCCATTTTCTTTGCATTCTATTGGCCGATTATGGGAGTCCATTTATCACATGACAGGAGAACACCTGATAGATCATTTGTAAATGCAGTATGTGACTGAATTAATTAATTATTTTTTTTTTGCAAATTGATTTAAACATTATGGGGCAAGATAAATAGAGATTAAAGGGCTGAGGACAGATTAGATTTCTCTCAAAGCAGATTTTGCAGGACAAATAGGCATGATTTTTTGATTATGACCACAAGTTATATGCATAATCATAATGTATGAAGTATAATAACAGCTGACAAAGTTTCTAATAGTATAGATATGTCATTTGTAATTTGTGGTTACACTTTTGTGGCCACTTTACTAGGTACACCTTACTAGTACCGAGTTGGACTCCCTTTTGCATTCAGAACTGCCTTAATCCATTGGGGCACAGATTCAACAAGATACTGGAAATATTCCTCAGAGATTTTGGTCCGTATTGACATGATAGCAACACGCAGTTGCTGCATATTTGTCAGCTGCACATCCAGGTGACTGTTGAGGCCATTTGAGTACAGTGAACTCATTGTCATGTTCAAGAAACCAGTGTGAGATGATTTGTGCTTTATGACATGGCGCGTTACCCTGCTGGAAGTAGCCATCAGAAGATGGGTACAACTGTTGTCATAAAGAGATGGACATGGTCAGCAACAATACTCAGGTAGGCTGTGGTGTTGATACGATGCACAATTGGTACTAATGGGCTCAAAGTGTGCCAAGAAAATATCCCCCACACCATTACACCACCAGCAGCCTGAAGCATTCATACAAGGTAGGATGGAGCCATGTTTTCATGTTGTTGACGGCAAATTCTGCCTCCACCATCTGAATGTCGCAGCAAAAATTGAGACTCATCAGACCAGGCAACGATTTCCAATCTTCTATTGTCCAATTTTGGTGACCCTGTGCAAGTTGTAGCCTCAGTTTCTTGTTCTTAGCAGACAGTTGTGGCACCTGGTGTGATCTTCTGCTGCTGTAGCCCATACGCTTCAAGGTTGGACATGCTGTGTGTTCAGAGATGCTCTTCTGTATACCTCGGTTGTATCGAGTGGTTATTTGAGTTACTGTTGCCTTTCTATCAGCTGGAACCAGTCTGGTTATTCTCCTCTGACCTCTGACATCAATAAGGCATTTGTGTCCACAGAACTTCTGCTCACTGGATATTTTCTCTTTTTCGGACCATTCTCAGTAAACCCTAGAGATGATTGTGCGGGAAAGTTCCTGTAGATCAGCAGATTCTGAAAGACTCAGACCAGCCTGTCTGGCACCAACAACCATTCAATCATTCATTTTCTTTTCGGGTTAGTCCCTTTATTAATCTGGGGTCGCCACAGCGGAATGATCCGCCAACTTATCCAGCATATGTTTTACGCAGTGGATGCCCTTCCAGCTGCAACCCATCTCTGGGAAACATCCATACACACTCATACACTACGGACAATTTAGCCTACCCAATTCACCTGTACCTGCATGTCTTTGGATTTGTGGGGGAAACAGGAGCACCCGGAGGAAACCCACGCTAACGCGGGGAGAACATGCAAACTCCACACAGAAACGCCAACTGACCCAGCCGAGGCTCGAACCAGCGACCTTCTTGCTGTGAGGCAACAGCACTACCTACTGTGCCACCGTGTCGCCACCAACAACAATGCCATGTTCAAAGTCACTTAAATCACCTTCCTTCCACATTCTGATGCTCAGCTTGAACTGCAGCAGATCGTCTTGACCATGTCTACATGCATGTGATTGTGCCATGTGATTGGTTTGATTAAAAATTTGTGCTAACGAGCAGTTGGACAAGCAGTGTACCTAATAAAATGTCGGTGAATGTATATACTGTATACAGAACTGCATTTAAATGTATTTACTTATATTAAACTTATACAATAATTAAATAAATTTAATTGCAGGAACTTAAAACAAATAATCTGTATTGAGTTGATTGTTAAATTAATATCTATATTAAACACAGAGCACTTAACAACAATGTTGCATCATAAAAACACCTATTTAAAAACAACAAAAATAATAATCTTTCATCTCCACTCATCTGCATTAACTGCTTTACGTGACCTCTGAGTGGACAGAGACTGCATGGACTTCAACCAAAACCAAAGTGAGAAGCAAAAAAGACACAATGCATTTTCTATAAAGAAGACACTACACCAAGCCAAACTAATTATCATTATAATGATTCAGCTGAGTAGTCTCGTAATGGAAACTAACACCGCTCGGTATCACACCACACTGCTGTCCTAATGAGAACTTTCACCACTCCAGATAAAGCCCGGCTGCGGTGACTTCCAACAGCAGACAATAGCAGGGTAAATCGGCGGGACTATAGCCCAAGTTAAGTCTGCCTTTAGTTTTGTATAAGACACGCTAGTCTGGTAGCAGACAGTGGGATTTCACAGAAAGACCCGCAACGTCACCCCCTCGCCCCCCTCAGGACCTCCAGAGCCCCAGTGTCCCACGCTGACCGAGAGGTCTCTTCTGACGGAGAAGCAGACCGCGGTTTCCCAGGATGTGCATGCACTTGTCATGTAAATGAAGAAGTCACAACCAATTAAAATAATTGCACCGCATCGCCTTGTCTTTGCTCGCTGAGACCAAGAGAGAGGGAGGGGTGAGGGATGCAGCGATGGGACGTCCAGTCTCTCTCCTCTCTGGGTTGATCCACTCATTTCCTCTGAAAGAAGAGTGAAATATTGTATGCACTGTAAGCTTTCAGATAGGTGATATGCAATCCACCAACTTTCTATGCTTTGTGGGAATTATGGGAGTAACTTCTGTTTTACAGAATCTGGAATTACAACCCCTAATTTGAAATGCAGCAGTCAACTGCAGAAAAGGGTGGATTTAAGGGGCCCTAAAGCTAAACAACTTTTTAAGAAAAAAATGGGAAACTTTTTGTGCATTTTGTCTGTTTGTATACACGACAAGTGTTTTGTGAATGAAAATGCATATACATTTTTTTTTTTTAATTTTAGAAAATTCCACCTTTGTTGTGTCTGTGTAAACATCCAATAATAACAGTTTTTTTTAAATTATGACATCATGTGTGCGAATGGTAAATGTATACGGAGGTGTAGATTAAAGGGAAATGCAAACAAACAACTATGGCCAACTCAAGCTCATTCTGAAAACATACCGCTATATACATTTCTGGAGAGCACCAAATACGCCCCAGGAGCTACATTTTTTGCATTTTTTTTTTTTGCGAATCCACCAGAGGCCGATGTGTACGCTTTTTCAGATCTCAAATTTTTCTCGCGATTGCCATTCGCACCTGCTGTTCTTACGTAAATCCACCAGAGGCCACTGTCGACTGACCGATCGACTGACCCACCCTCCTCCTTCCCTAAACCCAACCAATAGTTTTTTCAAAAGCACCAATTGACCAGCCCACCCACTTCCCTAAACCCAGTGACAGTTTTAAAAAGTAATCCAGAAAAACCTGATTTTACCACGTTTTCAGATTTTACCACATTCTCACCCTGTTATTTACTTGTTTATTTTATTTTTTGGCTTCTGTTTTGTCTTACCTGCTTTCTGAAACCATTCTTTGCAAGACTTGAACCTCGTCATCATGGTCAACTCCTCTCTGCGTCTCAAGTCCGCTGACATACGGACAGCGGAAATAACGGAAATATTCTCTTATTTCCACCTGGGGGTACTCATCCCGAGGCCCTTAGACTATGCAGCGCCACTGATGCGATCCAAGACCAGCGACGAGATGATCCCAAGGTTTTCATAAACCTGGACCAGGGCATATCCTGAGCAGCTGCTGTGGTGGTCATGGAAGAGTGGAGAGCATGAGACTGATTCCGGTGACGCTACAGGGACAGACGAGTCTTCGCAGAGATCCAGCAATCTCCAGCCTCCGGCGCCTAGACTGCAGCTCTGCACAAGACGTTTGGCCATAGGAGAAATGGTTGTGCCCAACTGAGCCTGGTTTCTCTTGAGGTTTTTTTAAATCTTCGCTTTCGCCAATTGGTGAAGTTTTTTCCTCGCCGCTGTCACCACTGGCTTGCATGGTTCGGGATCTGTAGAGCTGCGCATTGATGGAATTTCTCTTCAGTGTTTGGACTCTCAGTAGTGATTATTAACCCACACTGATCTGAGCTAAACTGAACTAAAACACTGAAAACTCAACTGACACTGTTTCAATTTAATATAATCTTCTATGTGAAGCTGCTTTGACACAATCAACATTGTAAATGCGCTATAGAAATAAAAGTGAAAGGTGAACGTACATGACGAGCTAGCTGGACAAACTGATAACAGCGGGAAAGCCGTTCATATAGAGGTAAGCGTTTAGCTGGTAAGTGTGAAAAGGACCAGCATCATACCGCCCCGTAGCGTTCATTTTAAAGACGAAATGCAGCCATACGTACTTCTGGCTACATAATTTGCGATCTCCAGAAATGTTTTAATTAGGGCTACGTTTTCAGAATGAGTCTATGTTGACTATGGCAGAGTACATGGTAGTGTTGTTGTTGATCAAGCATTTGATAATGCTTCATCATCAAAGTGTGGATTTATCCTACTTCACATTACAACCAACTTTGGAGAAGCACACACGGCACACACTATGGATTTGGCACACACGACAAATTCTACCTACTTGTTTGGTGACAGCACCAAATATCGGTCGGGCGCACATAATATAGCGTTTTTGTTCATTTGCACAGATGTGTAAATGTGCATCATTTTGAAAACGTGTTTTTAAGCTGTTTTAATGCCCTTCCAGCCACAACCCAGTACCGGGAAACACCCATATACTTTCATTGATATTCATACACTACGGCCAATTTAGTTTATTTAAAGAATTGATTTCACTAAATGCTTTTAAAAAGAGTATAAATGGTTTAGAGATTGAAACACAGGCTTGTAGATGTTTTGAATAGTTTGTTTTTTACAATGTGTGTAGCGTGAAGTAGACGCTGACAACAGAAGGTGCGGATCCAAATGCAGGTTTATTATGCAGAGAATGGCAGGCAACAGTCAATACAGGAGCAAACAGATGTACACGGGCAATCCAGAGTCATGGTCAGTAAACAGGCAGATGGACAAAAGGCAGGCAGCATACAGGAATAAACAAATAAAACAAGGCGAGGGTCAAAAACATGCAAGACAAGGCAAGGAAAAACGCGTCGTAATGTTCACTATACAACAAGGCTCAGCCACTTCTGTGTGTTTGTGTGCTGTATAAATAGTCCAGTAATGAGTCCATGAGCAGCTTCAGCTGTGTGAGTCTAATCAATGGAGACTTGGAGCAGGTGTGTGTGTGTGTTGCATGACTGGATCTTGTAGTCCATATACCAGCAGATTTGTAGTTCTATGTGATCTGTGTGTTTAGCAGCGATCTGGAAGGATTAGATTGCTGGTAATTGTGACAGTGTTATTCATGTTAGCTGTTAATTGTTTTTGTTTGTTCTGTTAGACCCATGTGACATGTATAATGCCTAATCTTGGCCAAGACGCTCTTGTAAAAGAGATTTTTATTCTCAATGTGTCTTTCCTGGTAAAATAAAAGTTATAGTATTAATAATAATAATAATAATAATAATAATAAGTCTCTATTTCAGAGGTCACCACAGCAGAATGAACTGCCAACTATTCCAGCATGTGTTTTACTCAGCGTATACCCTTTCAGCCACAATCCAGTACTGCGAAACACCCATACACACTCATTCATACTCACACTTTTACACTACGGCCAATTAAGTTTATTCAATTCACCTATAGCGCATGTCTTTGGACTGCAGGGAAACCAGAGCACCCGAAAGAAACCCACGCCAACACGGAAAGAACATGCAAACTCCACACAGAAATGCCAACTGACCAAGCAGGGATTCGAACCAGCGACCTTCTTGCTGTAAGGGACAGTGCTAACTATTGTTAAAAAGGCAATTGCTAGATTGTTACAATAATTTTAAATAAAGGTGTTTGAACAGAACACTAACAACCCCCCAAAAAAACTCGAAACGAGTCTTTATACAGTAATAATAATCTGGAAGAATAAATATATAGAACATAGAACTCAAAAAGACCTTTGGCCACATACTGTATATCCTGCTTGTAATATAATGTCATGATTCATAATGTAATAAAGTACAGCACAAAGCCAAACATACGTCTTACTCACTTTTTACTACGTATATGGATTATTGATTGTGATTTGTTTCAGTTCGTTTGAATGACAGTTCCCCAAACCAGAAGTGCAGCCCATCTGAATCATGTGTGGAAAAAGGTGGATAGAAAAAAGAGAGAGAAAGAAAGCGTATGGACGGTTCCCTTTTAAAAATAAAAAGAGTGACTGTGTGTGTTTGGGGGGGCCGTGGCACAGCAGGTGGTGGGACTAATGGAAGCCTCTGGCAGTGGAGCTACAGAGTGACTGAGTGTGTGTTTAGTAAAAGGAGGGGGTAATGGGTGGATCCTCTATGGGCTGGAGCCGCTGATGTATCCTTATTGACAGAGCTGCTTCTCGGCCCAACAAGGGGATCTGCGGCTCACGGCCACTGCCATGCACAAATGCATGAGAAAAGGAGCGACAGAAGTACTGAGGAAAGCCAGGAGGCAGATCTTTAACATACCATGTCCTGCAAAGGCTCTCATCTAATCCATTTCCCTCCCCCTCTGTACCCCCTACCTAGAACACACTAGTTATTACACACTGCTGCGGGGGATCCATTCACCTTCCATCGGCAGACACACAAACATAGACACTTGGGCAAGCACTGAACAAACTGTTGAGGTCAGACCTTTCATGTCTTCTGTCACCCTTTCATTGACATTCATCATACACCAACACACTGACACTGCAATTTCAAACATACATACATTCATATGAGGTGAGCAGATGATCCGCTATATTCTCAGCATGGACTTGTGTACCATATATGCTAAATATTCTTTTTTGTTTTATGTGCTCTAATATCTCATCTGCATTTTTGCATTTAAATATGTGCTTCAAGAGGCACTGCAGGCTAACAGAGACCTTTTCCTAGTCACCATGTCAACAAATGTTTCGTTATCTTCAGATCCTTGAGGCTGTTTTTTTATATGAGTACATAGGAATATATGCATTAGTGCAGCACCATCTTTTTTGCATATTTTGGTTGAGCATAAAAGGTCTCAAATGCAATGCTCTTTGATGTAAATATACTTAACATGATGATGCTGATTTGGTTCAATTTAAAATGGTGCAAGTTATTTGTTTGGCTTTGAATAATTACTTCCAAAGAAGAAAAACAAACAAAAATTGTAAAAAAGAGAGGGGTTGATAATATTTAAGAACAGAACAAAAGATAACGGTACAGTATAATAGTACAGTATGTGTTATCTACATGTGCAC
Source organism: Danio kyathit (assembly GCA_903798195.1). NCBI lineage: Eukaryota > Metazoa > Chordata > Actinopteri > Cypriniformes > Danionidae > Danio > Danio kyathit. Next base: position 31,238,158 of record LR812523.1, read on the forward strand.
TGTAAAAAAGAAAATGTTTAAAATTTAAGGAAAAAAAAAATCGCAGCCAATATTTCTATGTTTTACAGTAAATTACGGTGTTTCATTATATTTATAGCCATATATCAGGATTTTGACTCAACTTTTAGGGTCACGAAACACCAAAACGCATTTTTTGAGATGTTGACAGTCATGTTTATGTCCCACGTTGCTAAAAACACTATTAGGGCACATATATTTAGCTAAAAAGTGAAAATTGGTTGTTTTTGCATTGTTTAGAGCAAATTTGTTCTTTCGGTTAAAAAAAAAAAATTTGAAGCTACGTCACGGAGATGAGATCATTGTGTAAATTCCAGCGTGGAGATTGGCTGTCTGTGCCGGCTGGTACAAAGTAACGTCATTGAGTTTTCAGCACATCTGTTCATTAATTCATGAGAAAGACTTGGTTCGAATCAATCAGCGCACTCTATTGTGAACAAGATGTAACTTCGGTAATATTCATGATATAGCTTTGAAGACTCCTTTTACTTGTTACAGTGTTCAGAGAGACGCCATGTTGTGTTGCCAACTGTAATTCAAACAAGTAGAAGAAGAAGAATTGTTCAGAGACATGGGTCGTCAGTACTGCGTTTATAAATGTGCCGCAACGAAGGTTTTGTTTCCATTTCCTAGCTTGCGTGTGGACCCACATGTGTGGATTACAGTGGTCTGCTAACACGTGACAAAAATATGTTTGTAAGTAACATTTTTTACCTGAGAGATTTTCAAATCTGGAAATGGTGAAATCTGGATTTGCCACTCGTCTTCTGTAAAAAAAGACGCGGTTGGCTTCATGTTGATTGTCCTGTCTTTACAGATTTGGTAAGTGTGCGATCAATGTTCTTTGTTTATGTTTATTTAGATGACAAAGTTAGTTAGTATCATCAGCAGTTCTCTTTCAGTTTTTAAAGACATACCTTAGTCAAAATGATTTAGTTACTAAGTTTGCAGTAATATCACTAAAATATTATGGACTGAAAGTCTTCCACTTCCCCACAGCTCTCAGATCCGCTGTAAATGCTGCTCTCCGAATCACTGTGTATCTCCCCTGCGTGTGTTTGTGTTGTTGCTGTGAAAATCAGCACGTGCACGTAATTAAACCCCTTTTAATGCACATCCTTCCCTCTTTTTCCACTCGACACTCCCACCTAAACAAAGCTGGACCCACTTTTTTAAACTAGAGGTGTGAAAACACATGCTGAGACAAGGGGGTTTCATGGCCCTTTAAGAGAATTTAAACTCACACTATGCTATCTGAACCATGCACAGACACATTTCCTGGGTCATTTGAGAAGCGTGAGTGCTCTGAATCAGGCTCAGGCGCGGTTCACTTGGGCTTTTGTGCGGTACGCTTGTGTGTGAGTGCAAAACGCGTCTGAGCCCGAAACTGGAGACAAGACGTGACTTTTAAGTGACTGTTGCATATCAATTTACTAATCATTCTTACTGTTCAATGAACATAAACTGTCATAGTTTATTAAAGACGCAAACCCCTCGCTGCACATCAGCTGCACCTTCAGCAAACCTCCTAATACCTGCAGCATGAGGACTTTATGATCATTTATGAGCGTCAAAAGTGGCTGATCTGTTCGCCGAAATATTTGACTGTGTCACTGCATATCAAACAACTAAAATGATATAACTAAAGAAATCTCCACTGTGCTGAGCGAGAGCGATTTTCTTCATTTAAACGGAACAGCGCATCATCGATGACATAAGCGTGCTCTGGCTCGGATGCAATGAGAGTGCAGGCCGTCAGGGGAGATGGGAGAGGGGACAAGCGTGCTTCGGCACGGTTCAAGGCAACTGTACATAGTGTGAGTACGCCCTAACTTAACTGAACTTAAAAATGCAGCTTTTATTATTTAGATTATGTTTGACAAAAATTACCAACATCTAAAACAATGGCTCATGCTAAACTAGTTACATGGAAGTTTACATGGTTTGTATTAGTTAAGAACTTGTCAACAGCTTGTAAAATGTGTAAAGGTGTCCAACAAGTGCTAAGAATTCTGCAGTCACGACATAAACACAACATAGATCTGATGCAACTTGTTTAGGATGACAGGGCTAAATTGCCATAGTGCAACTATTATAAGAAATATTTTGTGACATCACATTTTGTGACATCATGTTTGGTTTGTATGATTTTATTTTATGTTTATATTTCAGTTGAACAAGTGTTTGTTCAGAAGCTTTTCAGAGGTCTAATTTTAATTGTTGTGTGGTGCACAACAGGATCCGAATGTCAGTGTTTGCAATTCAAATAAACCACAGCAATTGCACTGGAGTTCGTTTAAAATAAATCAAAGATACAAAATGTGAACACCCTAACAATCATTATTTTAGGAATCTGACTACATTTTCTACACCAGAATTTATAGTTGTTTAAAAAGTATTTTGTTGTGGAAGACTTACAGAATGTTTCGCAAGAAATGAAGCCAAATAACATCTGCAATTTTATTTTATAAATAGAGCCAATTCTCATCTCTCGATGCATTGATTAGACCAGAGGTGCCCAAAGTAGGGCCCGTGGGCCAAAGTTGGCCCATAGTAACCTTTGGTTTGGCCTGCCATCCTATCTGAAAAGAGAGGGAAAATGATGGGAGTTGGTTGGGGGTGAATGCCTTCAACAGAGACGTAATTTCGAATTGAATGTAACCTTTGTTTCTTTGTTTAATTGAGGATCTAAAAAAAAGCCAACTAAAATTAAATGTTTCATTTAATGTTGTAAATAAATTAAAACTTTTAAAATGCACTGTAAAAAAATAAAAATTGAGTTAACTTAAATTTTAAAGCAACCAGCTGCAAAGAAATTTTGAGTTTATTAAACTTCAGTGGTTGAAGTTCATTCATTCATTTTCTTGTCGGCTTAGTCCCTTTATTAATCCAGGGTCGCCACAGCGGAATGAACCGCCAACTTATCCAGCACGATTTTACGCAGCGGATGCCCTTCCAGCCACAACCCATCTCTGGGAACATCCACACTCATTCACACACATACACTACGGACAATTTAGCCTACCCAATTCACCTGTACCGCATGTTTGGACTGTGGGGAAACCGGAGCACCGGAGGAAACCCACGTGATGAAGGGAGAACATGCAAACTCCACACAGAAACGCCAACTGACCCAGCCCAGCCGAGGTTCGAACCTGCAACCCAGCGACGTTTTTGCTGTGAGGCGACAGCACTACCTACTGCGCCACTGCATCGCCGTTATGGAAGTTGTGCCAAATTATTTTTTTAAATTGACCGAAAAGGATGGTTTAAGTCAATTATACTTTATGGAATTATTTGGCACAACTTCAAACATTGAAGCTCAATAAACTCAAAATTTCTTTGCAGCCGGTTTGCTTTAAAATTTTAAGTTAACTCAACTTTTTTTTAAGGTATGGACAAATAAAAATTGAAAGTCTCCTCAACTGAATATTTTACTTTCATTGAACAAACAGTACCAAACATGGAGCTGAATCCTTTTTATGAGTAAATTCAACTCTGACCTCAAAAATATGTCCACCTAACTTACAATTTTAAATTGAGTTAACTATTTGTAAGTTGGATTTTTACAGTGTGTAAATCCTGTCACTTGACAGATGCACAAGACATCGGCGAGCAAATCAAGTCAAAGGCAAAAGCAGCTTGACTAGTGTATTCAGCATTGAACTGCATTGTATTATAAACGGGATTGTTTATGTTTTTACTATAATAAGTTCATTATAAAATGTTAAAATTACTGCATCATTTTTTTATGTTTTAAAGCAATGTTTTTTTTGTTATTTTTAAATAATACTCAAATATATTAGAAATTACCCATGGCAAATTTAATGTAATGTGGTTTGGTATCTTCAATTTCGGCCCACAGCCCTCAATCAAGTTTGGTTTTTGGCCCTTTATAAGAAAAAGTTTGGCCACCCCTGGTTTAGACAAACAAAACGTACTGGCTCAACCATGTCTTGTGGCTTTAAGTATAGCTATAAAATCATGGATTGCAGTACAACTTTTTTTTTTAGCCTTTTTTAGCTACACAATATTATGACATTGTAATTACTAAATATTACTAATGTATCATCCAGCTGTATAGTTTGTGAGTGAACTGATAAGAAATACTGAGAATAGTTTTTTAAAGGCTGAGCAAGCTGTACAGAATTCCATGTAAAAAAAAAAATACTTGTCTGAATCAATAATTCAAACAACCAAGTGCTTCTCCAATAGTTCAGTCTTACATAGCTTACTTGGAAAAAAGCGAGCTTTCCTGCCTTGATCAAAAATAACACTAACTGAGGATGAATGTGGATGCATTTGCATGTTTTAATTCGGTCTCTTCATTAAATGAAAGAGGAAGCTTATGTAACTGATGTGTTGGACAGCATGTATAGTTACGAGACGCTATTTTTGTAACAATATTTATGAGCGTGTGGTGTTGCTGTGTCAAAACAGAAGATGCATCATATTTACTCAACAACATACATTATAATTGACGACGAGCGACGCACAGATTTATTCACGAATGAAGGAGTGTACACATACAACACGCATCCATATGCAGCACTTTAGTATCCTTCAGAAACATACACTTTCAATAATAATATAAATAAATCAAATAAAACCCTGACAGATGAAAGAACAAAACAAAACAGAGAGGTCATGAATATGGAACGCATCATTTTCTATTTGATATAAATATTCATCACACAGCGATTAGGATGTCATGACGCTGTTATTGGTTTCAGCATGATTCCGAATTTAAAAAAAAATAGAAAAGAGGAAGAAAAAGCCTCTCAAGCTTGATTAATCTCATCAGGACATCATCATAATGGATGTCTCCAATCATGAGAGTGGGAACTTATTCTCCTGCTGCGTCAAGGACTCACCACTCAGAAGGGGCTTTACCTTATAGATCTGCACCCCATAATATTCACGCGGCAGCCTCATAGAGCCCGCTTCAGACACACACTACAGTAACGGATGAGCTCACATGGAGACTCGTTTTGTTCACATTGATTTGCTCTTTCTGTGTTTTGCCTTAAATGTGTGCCGAGAAAGGCCCTCTGGTGTAAGAGTTATGGTATAAAGCGTTAAATCATAAGCTGTTCAAACACGTGTTTGATTTCATGAAGCGTAACAGTGACCACCCACTTTCTTCAGAAGCCTAGGTTTTAAGACATTTTCCCTATTCATTTTCTTCATATGCAGGGATTTAACAAAAATCTTCACCAAGGACTGTAAAACATGAACACGAGCCAGCTCTGAGATGATGCTCAACGTTACGACTTTGAAGTTATACTGTATGTTTAAACATATATGAAAATGAGGAAAAACCAAAGAAGCCTCTAAAATCCCTTAAAGCATTGTGAAGGATTTAAATTAAAATAAAAACAAAAACACACTAGTCTATAAAACAAAGTTATAAAAGCACTTAATAATAAATGTATCAAATACATATAATTGAAACTTGTGGTTTTTATTTGTTTATTTATCAAATAACTCAAATGAATTAACAATCTTATTGCAATACCACTGTTGTACATTTTGGTGGATAATTGTTCTCATTTAACCTCAGGCCATACACCTTTATATGATCTGATCAGATCCAAGCAACAGTTATATTTAAGGTCATTAAGAGTTCACACTTAGCTGATGATTGATAATAAAGTGTGTTTGGCATGCTGTCCCAGAAGAGAGCCCTGAGCTCAGCTCTAAGATCCTCGAACCCAGGGAGTCTGAGCTTAGGTAGGTGTCAAGAACTCCCCTGAATTTGTTCATTTGGCCTATCCCTTTATTATTAGGGGTTGCCACGGTGGAATGAACATCAACTATACCAGCATATGTTTATGCGGTGGATGCCCACTAAAGCTCTTATACTGTGCCAATTTGATTTATTCAATTTACTTATACTGCATGTCTTTGCTCTTTGGACTGTGGGTGGAAACTTGAGTCTCAGGGTAACCAACGTGAGCACAGGGAGAACATGTAAACTCCACACAGAAACACCAACTTGTCCAGTCGGGACTCAGACAAGTGACCTTCTTGCTGTCAGGCAACAGTGCTGCCAATCAGTGCCACCCTATCCTGGATTATGAGGAAAAGGGGGAGGAGTAGGGGTGTATGAGAGGATTCTTCAAGATGAAGATGACTAAGGTAAGGTAATCTGGTTATTTATGTACGTTTGGATTTGTCTGATTGGTAAATCATATGATAGCTAATGCGGGACCAGCCGTGGTAAATCATAAGCACGTGATCCTCTTGAAATTAGTTTATAAATAAACTTCACTTCATAGCACACACTCTAAAAAATGCTGGGTTGTTGGAACTCACTGTTGGAACAAATGTGGACAAACCCAACTGGGTTAAAAAGTGTCATTTCATTCATTCATTTATTCATTTTCTTTTCAGCGTAGTCCCCGGCTTAGGATTAATAAACCCCCTTTATTAATCCGGGGTCGCCACAGTGGAATGAACCGCCAACTTATCCAGCTGCAACCCATCTCTGGGAAACATCCATACACACTCATTCACACTCATACACTATGGACAATCTAGCCTACCCAATTCACCTGTATCGCATGTCTTTGGACAAAATCCACACAAAAACGCCAACTGACCCTGCCGAGGCTCGGACCAGCGACCTTCTTGCTGTGAGGCGAAAGTGTCATTTCAGTTTAATTAAAACAATTAAACCAGCATTTTTTAGAGTGCACATACGCAGTAATTTGACTATTTTTTACATTTGATGGAAGGCTGGAGGGACAGTTTTCAGGGTTATTTTGGTGCATAAAGCTCAGTAGAACATTATACATTTGAAAACTAAAGTCTTGTTTAATAATATTAATATATTTACTAACACCTTTGGAGAATTAGTGTCCTTGATGTACAAGAAAATAATTATTTAAACTTTAAATGGTAGCTTTGTCATTTTTATAACTGTTCCATTGCAAGCTTTTATTGTAACTGTGTGCATGTGCTGATGAAGTCAACTTTGATACTGTAGCTTACCAAAAATGAAAATGCAGAGGTGACTTTTTCTTTAGTAGAATATTAAAGAAGATTTTGTATCTTATTTAACTTTATCTTCTATTTACTTCTTTAATTGTGGTCTTTGGTGATTCATGGCTTGACTAGTGAAAAATTTACTGACTAGAGAATGAATTCCTGAGTGACACAGTGGCTCGGTAGTTAGCACTGTCGCCTCACAGCAAGGAGGTCACTAGTTCGAGTCCCGGCTGGGTCAGATGGCATTTCTGTGTGGAGTTTGCATGTTTCTCCCATGTTTGCCTTGGTTTCCTCTGGGTACTCCAGTTTCCCCCACAGTCCAAAATCATGCGCTTTAGGTGAATTGGGTAAGCTAAATTGGCTGTAGTGTGTGTGAATGTGAAAGTGTATGGGTGTTTCCGAATGCTGAGTTGCGGCTGGAAGGGCATCCGCTGCGTGAAACATATGCTGAAAAATTGGTGGTTTATTCCTCTGAACTAGAGATTAAGCTGATGGAGAATGAATGAATGAATTCCTATAGTGAATGGTTACTGGGACTTTGAAAATAAAAAAAAATAATATGGCTCCTGATTATAAATTGAGGTCTGATGAAGTGAAATGATAAGTCTGTGCAGGAAACTGGACGTTATTTAATGCATTATTATTACTATCAATAATTTACAGCCTCAAACAGGCCTAAATGAAGAAAACATCTTTTGAACTGGCTTTTTTATAGTGAACAACATAAACAAATTAACCAATCAATTGAAGTGTGCGAGGACCTACAAATGTACTCAATCAAAACTCACTTTCAGACATGCCCGACAGTCACTCCAACTCAAAACGAGACTACTTTATTTACTTTATTTGCTTTTATTCCATTATTTGGCAATTTAATAATATGCTTGCATAAACATTACATCATTGCATGCTTATGTGAACAAGTCTGAAAGAAGCAGTTTGCTAGATGAACTGCAGGCAATTGCGTTTTAAATAATATTTCATTTCACTTTATAAGACCTCTGTGTATCATTGGAAGCCACTAGTATAAATTAAGTTTTACTTGTGTCCGCTGTAAAATAATTCAATATTTAACTTTTACTAATTACTAGTTCCACAGATTTTTCACATTCACTCTACAGTATTTTCTTTTCAAAAATATACTTCAATAGGCCCAAATCAGACTCAGACTTTAAAGATATAATATTAGATGGATTTTCCTTTATTAGTCCTGTAAACATGAGCCATTCTGAATGTTCACTGATTTTATAATAATCCTTTATTTAACAATTTTAAACTAACTATGCTTTTGACAATATCATAGTCTTCATAACTAAACCCAATCAAGAAAATTACTTAACTTAGATGTTTTTGCTATTCCAAAATATAATTGTAGGTACAGTTGACTTGCATTATATGATCTACACTCTCAGAAAAAAATATACAATGTTGTACCAAAGAAGGTACAAACCCATTGCAGTACCTTTAAAAATTGTACCTTAAGACAAAGAAACAAATTTGTACCATTGCAGTTTTTGTACCTTTAAGGACATGACTTGTACATGGGAAACCTGCAGATGCAATATTGTACCTTCATTAAAGGTACAAATGTGATCCATGAAGGTATCACTACAGTGACTTTGTACCTTAACAGTGTCAAATTCGTTCCTTCAAGAACTATTTAAAGGCATTTTCCTATATCCAAAATGCATCAATTTATTTTCAGTAAATATAAAACATCACATACATTTTTAAACAATGTTATAAAAAAATGTTTATTTTGCGTAAATGCACCTTTTCCATTTACAATAAAGAATACAAATACTTTAACATACATACAATCTATTTTTGCTTAACATTTCACAACACTTAACAAAAATGTTACAGAAACACATTCTCCAATGTACAATATAAAACTTTTTTTTTCTTCCAATTTTCAGACAATACCTTTGTACTCAATTAAAAGTTCATTTAATTTACTACATTTGAAATAGAAATAGAATTATGCAAAAGTATTGTAACGAGATATGCACAATGTCTGATTACTTTTACAATACTAAAATGTCTGCATGAACACTTTGCATATGCAGGACTTTTGCCAGTTTATTTACTTTACAAAAGGTGCGGATATCATAATGAAAATGTATTTATCAGAAAATGTTTACCAAATGTTTATTAAAAATGCCTTAAATGTTTAGTTTACAATACCTATAGTTTTATTTACCAGTTGTTTTGTATTATAGAACTTAATAATTAATGTTTATGTGTTTTTAAACATATGCTTTAAAATGATGATTCATGTTTTAATATGGAATTATTCATAAATCACTTTGCCTTTCCAGTAATATTGTTTTCATAGATATTGTAATAAAGAAGGAGTTGTCTAACACTTGTGTACCTTTTTATGAGAACAATTGTGTACCTTCATTTCAATTGTACCATAAAAGGTACAGAACAGTATCGCAACAGGTCATTTTTGTACCATATAAGGTACAACTTTTACAAAGGTAAAACTGTTCCTTAAGTAACATTATTTGTACCACCGTGTACCTTTTTTTCTGAGAGTGTATAATGATGAAGGATTGTCCCTTTAACATTTATTTAAAAAATGTAAAGAGTTCAGATGCAAACACTTCTAAATGCCATCAGAAATTTATTTATTTATTTAAATAAATAAAAATAAATTTAAATTTATTTTAAAATGAGCATTCTTCTATTTTTTCCTGTGTGTAGGATCAGATTTGTCATTTTTATGGTCATGAAAATGTTATTTTCATTGAGTCTGAAGTAAAATAATAGCATATAAACATAGGAGGCTGAGAGAAAAATACAAATTTTACTACAACATTCAGATGGCATCTAAACTCATTTATAGAGAAGCAAACATGTAGTACAAAAATAAGAGTGCAAAAGCTACTAACTGTACAAAATAATAATAATATTGTCCAGTAAACCAAGAAACCAAGAGCTTAATTCACAGATCTACATGTCAGCAGTAAGAGGAAATGCCTTTTTGAAACTACAGACTGACGGTGACCCTGCAGTCTAGTAAACACAGCGCTTTGGCTTAAATACGAGTCTGATATGATGTTGAATTAGTACTGAAGCCACAGGGCTAGAGATGCTCCAGAGACGCTCTACTCTGCTCTGCTCTGCTCAGGCCGGGCCGGTCCTCCTCCCCCATTCATGAGCTCAGAGTTTCCCCGCAGGCCTCGGCTGACAGACAGATAATGCAGGAGTCCTGCTCTGAAAGGGCTGAGCTGAAAGAAGAGTTTCACTGCTGGCTTGCTGGAGTGTGGAGCACATCAACTCTCCTCAACGTCTAGACTTTCCTCCACATAAAGCTCACTCGCTGAACTTAAAAGCTTACACACTTCTTTTCTTTATATCTTCTGCTTGGTTGTTTTGCCCTGCAGGTCTAACATGTTCCTATAAGCCGCAGTGTACAGTATGAATCCTATTTCAACCCTATCTAACCTTATAAGGCAAGACATTGGCATTTTATTGATTACATTTAGAACATTTTTTAAGTTTTCTAAATTATTTTAAATGAGGCATTATTTTAATGAAATTCCAATCATACATTTCAAATTTACACAGAAATCTGAGGAAACACTTTAGTTTAGGTCACAATTCACGATATAAACAAACCATTAACAACACTACTAGCTTAATAAACTTGTAATTAACTGTTTATTAATAAGTAGTAAAGTAAAGTTGGGTTTATGTTTTGGGTAGGTTAGGGAACCAGAATAAGATCATACCATATAACTACTAAGGAACAGTTAAATCTTAATAATAGGCAGGTAATAGGCCAATAGTTAACAGCATGAATTGTGACCTAAACTAAGTGTTACCAAATCTGAATACTGGATGAAGTCAAATTTTTTCTTTTCTTTTCTTTTCTTTTTTTCTTCACAAATTATAGTCAAAGATTTTTACAGAGGAGATTTTTTTCACTCCAAAATTCAGAATTAGGATTTAAAAAATATATATAATTACACTGCAAAAAATGCTTCTCTTACCTAGAGTTTTTGTCTTGCTTCTAGTCCAATAATTCTTATCTTAAGAATCCTTTTTATACACATAAAATATTGTCTTTTTTTCAGAAATTATGTCAAAATTACGTGAGTTTTTCGTTGTTAAGCAATCAAAATAATCTGCCAACGTGGTAAGCAAAATAATCTTATTTCAAAACGAAAACAACGGCCAGATATACTAAACAGGACTATGGCTACTTGTTCAAAGACTTATTTATAATGAGTTGAATCAACACAATTGTTGAGGGTTTGTGTGGGATAAAATAATTGTTTTATGCTGAATCAACGTAAATTTGTAAAAACCATTTAGTTAACTTGATCAATTTGCATTGGACAACATGAAGGAATTGTGTGGAACCCTGCATTTTAGTGTGAGAGAAAAATCCCGTAATAGCACAGGTCGTCACCTTAGAATTATAAGGTTCTATCTGACATTTTTGTCAAAATTGAGTTATTGACATTCTTATAAATGACAAATTATTTACATTATGGGATGTTTTTTAGAAGTTGTTTACATTTTAAGACTTTTTATTTAAAAAACAAATGTTACACACGTACTGTTTGCTATGGAATGCAAAAACTTCGAAGCTCAATATCTCAAAATCATTCAGAACGCAGATAGAACCTTATAATTCAAAGATGACGAGGTAGAAATGCAAAATTGTGTCGGTGATCTACTGACAATATGCAAATTAATGACCGCAAACACTACCAGTTGATTTTGGTAATGACCAACACAGTCTACAAAGAGCAGGCCTAAACATGTGGCCAACTTGTGACCTTGGACCACAAAACCAGTCATGAGGGTCAATTTTTGAAAACTGAGATTCATCATCTGAAAACTGAATAAATAACCGTTCCATTGATGTTTGGCTTATTAGGATAGGACAATATTTGGCAAAGATATATTGTTGGCTAATCTGGAATTTGGAGGGGTTTCCTCCAGGTGCTCCAGTTTCCTCCAGTCCAAAGACATGCGCTATAGGTGAATTGGGTAAGCTAAATTGTCCGTAGTGTATGTGTGTGAATGAAAGTGTATAGGTGTTTCCCAGGGATGGGTTGCAGCTTCTGCTGCGTGAAACATATGCTGGATAAGTTGGCGGTTCATTCCACGGTGGTAACCCCTGATGAATAAAGGGACTAAGCCGAAAGGAAAATGAATGCATGACATACTGAGAAAATAATCTATAATGTCATCCAAATAAAGTTCTTACCAACACTGGGTTCCACACAGTCTATTTGTGTTGGGACAACATAAAATAATTAAGTTAACTTATTAGTTTTCACAAATTTAAGTGGATTGAATATGAAACAATTAAGATGTCCCCCAAAAAAACTCAACAGTTATTTCAGCTTATTTTAATAAGCAGTTTGAACAAACCACAAACATCATTTGTTAGTGAATCATACTTGCCAACATTTGTCTCTGAAAATCTGGGAGATCGGGGTTGGGGGGATAGAGGTGGTGGAGGTGGTGGGGGGAGGGCAGAGGGGGTGGCAGAGGGGTGTCGCAGACGCAAGGCGGAAGTGTAGAGCGGGGGGTTGTCGTGGACCAAAGTGAAGAGGGTTGGGGAGTCGCGGAAGAAAGTGAAAGTGAACAGCAGAGGGGGAGGAGGGCAGTTGAGGAGTGGGATCAGTAAAATGAGGTACCGGATCAGATTTCAGAGGTGCCGGATCCAGATTCAACGTGTTCCGTCACAAATTAAGGCCTGCCAATCGGATACTATAACAAAGTCGGTGATCCAGGGGTGTTATAGACTGTACCAAAAAGTTAAGGACCGGGAGGGGGGGCGGATTACAGGAAGTTTTTCCGGAAGAAATAACAAAACGGGAGGGTGGCGGGAGATGGGTCTGAAATACAGGGGACTCCCAGGAAAAACTGGAGTGTTGGCACGTATGTAGTGAATGCATATTACTTATTAAAAATTAAGTTTTGATACATTTACAGGAAATTTACTAAATAATCTTTATAAACAAGATCATTACATAATATTCTAATGATTTTTGACTTAAAATAAAAATCAATAATTTTAAAATCATTACGCTTTTTGGCTGTTCCCCAAATATAGCCATGAAACATAAAACTGTTTTTGTGGTCCAGGGTCAAATTTAGTTGTACTGAAATTGTTGACTATACCTCTAGTACATTGATACTAAATACTGCGCAAAAATGTGCACATTTCTAGACACTTCAACACATTTCCAAGTACTGCAAATTTATTTTACTAAGTATGGCCTAAACCTAAGTAACCCAAAAATACTTAACTTTTGTAAATTACAATGCTAATGTCTTAGTTCTATATAGATCTTTTGTCTCCTCCCCATTTCATTCACATTTATCGTTGCCTATATCACAAAACTACATCTCACCTCACTAAAGGGGGGACTTAATGCAGAATTAAATATGTTTTCTGCAACCCTTTTGAAGAGATCTGATTAGCATTATTTGCACCCTAACATGACAGCTCTCAGATCTTACTTGTTTACGGCGGATTTGGGCTTTTGTTTCACTTTGTAAAAACCATGAAACTGTCATCACAAGGATGCAGTAGTGACATGTGTCTGATTTTTGCATGGTTTAAATTTCACATGACAGAATCAGATGCTAAGATCAAAACAAAAACATCACCTTCCTCATCCTGCAGATTCCTTCAGAGGTCTACAACTGTGCTGTTTGTGGTCTGATATCCATTTAAATATGAACAAAGACAGTAGTAAACTCGTCTGTTGTGAGTGCATGCAGTGTTGAACCTGCAAATGCCAGCAGACTCCCTTCACCAGGGCATATTTAGCATTTCTGAGTCTCAGACCAGGAGCAGTAACATTTGTGCAGAGAAAAGGACACATGGAGCCACATTCCTGAAGGTCCTCAGGATCTGCCAAAGGGATGTTTTAATTTCTGTCAGTGCGGTTCATTTGCTTATGAGTTTGCAAAGTTACATTCCTTAATGGCCTTTCATGTATGGTCATTTTTTAAATAAAAATGGAATAGAAAGAAGAGATTCATGACCAAACTATCAATTAATTCAGCAAAACTGGTTTCAATGGTGTTGATAATATGAACTGCATCTTGAGCATTAAATAATCATAATAGGATAATTTCTGAAAAATAATGTGCCATTGAAGACTGTATAATCACTGCTGAAAAATGAGCTGTGCATTACTGGAATAAAGCAAATAGAAGAAAGTTTATTTTGAATGTTTATTAAATCATCAAATACTGGAGACACTTTACAACAGGGGTGTCAAACTCCATTCATGGAGGGCCACAGCCCTGCACAGTTTAGTTCCAACCCTGCTTCAACACACTAAAACCGTGGTCACACTGGACTTTAGTCCCCATAGACTTCCATTCATACACACGCGAATGCGTCAGACTGGAAATGCAGGGTCATGCGTCGAGTTTCGCAGGTTGCTGCAGTGCAAAGTTCAAGCTTGGTGAACTCTGATCTGCGAAATCGCATCACTTGACTGCGTGAGACCAATCCAGGATCAAACATGACCTCTCTGGAAAGAAATTTAAAACATGGAGCAATCGCTCGCTTTTTTTAATGTCTAATCATCTTGTTTATTCCCGCCACTTTTCGCAGCGCCGTACGACACAATTTCACAAGCTCAAACTCTAGTGTGACTTCGCCTTTACCTGTAGATTTCAAACAAGCCTGAAGGACTTAATTAGTTTGATCAGGTGGGTTTAATTAGGGTTGGAACTAAACTGTGCAGAGCTTATTGTAAATTGTTAGCAAAATATTACTCTATCTTTAAATGCAGCCTTGGTGAGAATGAGAGTAAGACTGTTTAAAAAATATATATACAGTTAAAGTCAGAATTATTAGCCCCACTGTTTATTTTTTTCCCCAATTTCTGTTTAACAGAGAGAAAATTATTTTAAACACATTTCTAAACATAATAGTTTTAATAACTCAATTCTAATAACTGATTTATTTTATCTTTGCCATGATGACAATACATAATATTTAACTAGATATTTTTCAAGACAGCTTAAAGTGACATTTAAAGGCTTAACTAGGTTAATTAGGTTAACTAGGCAGGTTAGGGTAATTAGGCAAGTTATTGTATAACGATGGTTTTGTAACATCCCCGGCTTGTCCCCACTCACCCAATCCAGTTTCACTATCTCACACCAGTCCCATCCAATCACGAGAACCTTCCCTGATTACTAAACATCTGCACCTGCTCATCATTAGCCCGGACACTTTAAATACTCACCTCCTCCGTTCACTCCTTGTCCGGTATTGAAGTTTCATGGTTATCTTCACCTACGCTCCCTCGTCTCTCTTCTTCCATGGATGTTCCTTCTGAGTCTTCGTAACCATCGCACTGATAAAGGGAAGTGTCTTATTATCTTACCACATCGAAGATCTATATTCACCTACACGCACTTTGTGCACACTGCCAACGGAGGTGTTAGGGTTGTTAACCCAGTCTGACTGTCGCCAGGTTTACCCGGCGAAGACTTATGAGGTGTTCCTCGGATGATCTTCCATTGCCCTGCACTGTGTGATATCCTCTTGTGATTTACGTTGAATAAACTTAATGAAAAGATAACCATCTCTGACTTCTTTGTATACCAGCGTGACAGAATACCGGACCGAAAAAACACAACATGGAAGCTAACGCCACGCTACCCGGAAGTGAGTTGCCTTCCGCATCCATGAGCGCTAGCTCCAACCTGGTGGTGACACCGAGTACTCCACTAGCTCGACCAACAAGTTACTCGGGGATCCGAGCACCTGCAATGGGTTTTCTACTACTGTTCTTTTATATTGAAGCCAACCTTGTGCAATTCCCTAACGAACTTTCCAAAGTTGCATTTGTTATTTCCTTCTCTCAGGTCGAGCCTTGCAATGGGCAGATGCATTGTGGAGTACTCGTAGCCCAGTGATAACCACCATCCAATCCTTCGTCACCCACTTTAAGGAGGTATTTTCAGTTCCACTTACCCCTTTATCAGTGCACGACGAACTCATGAACCTTTCCCAAGGAAGGATGTCAATTCATGAATATACTTTACAGTTTCGGACACTTGCAGCCAGCAGCGGGTGGAACCCCGTGGCGCTTCTGGCTGCCTACCGTAAAGGATTGAAACCCTCCCTCCGTAAACAGATGGTCATTTATGATGACAATGCTAACCTGAATCCTTCATCAAAAAAACCATTAGTGTGTGTCAACACTTATCTGCCTGTTCTTCTCTCTCTGATGACTCTCCATTACCGTCCAAATTTCCCGCGAATACGCAGGACCCTGAAGAACCAATGGTCACTGACTCCTACCGGCTAGACGCCACGGAACGCCAGCGGCGTATTCAACATCAGCTCTGCCTCTACTGTGGAGAATCAACTACCTGATAGCCACTGTCCCATCCGTCCACCTCGACTCGTGGTGAGTAAAGTCGTCCTCACACCCACAGGATCCACCATACCCCATATTGATGCAGAGTTGGTAATACACGATCAAACTTTTCCCGTACATGTTCTGTTGGACTTGGAGCCGCTGGGAACTTCATATCCTCCACCTTCATCTCCCGTTACAACATTCCATCAGTGAGGAATGAAGTTCAGTATCGCATCACCACCATCCAGAGCTCGTGCAAATGTGGATGTCATCCTGGGACGACCATGGCTTATTCAGCACAACCTAGCATTAACTGGGGGAACTGGAGATATCCTCGAATGGGGATCCAAGTGCAGAATCAATGGTCATATTACCCCTCTACTGGTCATTCCTCTCATTACCTCTGCAGAATACAGGCGTAAAGCCACTCATCCTTCCAGCCATCCCATTCCCTCAGTATATCACGAATACTCGGACGTCTTCAGCAAGGAACGAGCCACCCAATTACCCCCTCATCGGTCCTGGGATTGCTGCATCGACCTGCTGCCCGACGCCAAGTTACCACACGGAAGGATTTATCCTTTATCCCGCCCTGAGCACGAAGCTATGCACAATTACATCAGTGAAGCTCTCCAGCACGGATTCATCCGACCGTCTACATCTCCTGCCGCCTCCAGCTTCTTTTTTGTCGCTAAGAAAGATGGAGGACTCAGACCATGCATCGATTACAGAGTGCTGAATGCTGCCACCATCAAGTTTGCCTACCCTCTGCCTCTAGTCCCAGCTGCCCTGGAAGAACTGAGAGAAGCTAAAGTGTTCAGCAAACTAGACCTCCGTAGTGCTTACAATCTCATCGCATCCGCCAGGGGGACGAGTGGAAAACGGCCTTTGTACACCCTCCGGCCACTATGATACCTCGTTATGCCCTACGGACTGGCAAATAGTCCATCCATCTTCCAAAGCTTCATGAATGAGATCTTCAGAGACTTTCTTCATCGTTTACCATTGTCTACATTGATGATATCCATTTATTCCCGCAATCTAGAAGAGCATCAGGACCATGTGATACAAGTACTCCAACGTTTACGACAGAATCATTTGTTCCTCAAACCAGAAAAGTGTGAGTTCATCTAACCACGATATCCTTCCTAGGGTATGTCATCACCCCACAAGGAGTGAGTATGGAGCAGTGCAAAGTAGATGCTGTGTCGAAATGGGAATACCCGAAAACCATTAAAGAACTCCAGCGTTTTCTGGGATTCGCCAATTTCTATCGGCGGTTCATTAAGAACTACAGTGTCCTGTCAGCTCCACTCACTTCCCTGCTCAAAGGAGGAAGACGAGTACTAACCTGGACCCCTGAGACGTACCGTGCCTTTGACCAACTCAAACGGAAGTTCGCCACAGCACCCATCTTAGTCATCCTAATCCCAACCTCCCGTTCATCGTTAAGGTGGACGCCGCAGACACTGGAATAGGCGCTATACTTTCCCAATGGTCTGGTGAACCCAAAGCCCTCCATCCTTGTGCGTACTATTCCAGGAAATTAACAACAGCGGAACAAAATTACGGAATCGGTGACCGCGAGTTGTTAGCATCAAGCTGGCACTGGAAGAGTGGCGTCACTGGCTTGAAGGAGCCAACATCCCTTCACCGTCATCACTGACCACAAAATCTCCAGTAACATACGAGATGCCAAACGTCTGAATGCTCGCCAAGCTCGCTGGTCTCTCTTCTTCGCCCGGTTTAACTTCACATCACCTACCAACTGGTCACAAAAACGTCAAGGCCGATGCTCTATCAAGACTTCACTCACCTGATCCTCGTAACGACTCCCCTGAATCCATTCTTCCTCTCCATCTCTGTGGCTCTATTTTATGGCAAATAGACGAAGATATTCGTTTAGCCACCTTAGAGGAACCAGTTCCCCCTGGTCTTCCTCCAGGCTTGTGTTATGTACCCACGGATACCGCATACCACTCCTGAATAGTACACACACCTCCCTCGGCTCAGGACACCCAGGTAGCAGGCGAACCCTCTCGCTCCTCAGAGAAAGGTATTGTGGCCTAAAATGGCCCACGATGTCACCAGTACGTTAAGGGTTGCTCGGTCTGTGCCATCATACCATCCACGCCATCTACCTGAGGGAAAACTGCTACTGTTGCCCATTCCCCGCCGACCCTGGACACACCTCGGTGTGATTTTGCCACCGATCTACCCCCCTCTCAAGGATACACCACTATTTTAGTGGTTGAGATCGGTTTTCCAAATCATGCAAATTAATACCTCTCAAAGGTCTCCCACAGCCCTTGAAACAGCTGGGCCCTGTTCCATCACGTCTTCAGGAACTATGGTCTCCCCGAAGACATCGTGTCGGACAGGGGTCCGCAATTCATCTCCAGGGTTCTGGCGGGCGTTCTTCCACCTTCTGGGTACCACCCATCAGTCTGTCTTCTGGCTATCATCCTCTAACCAATGGTCAGACCGAGCGTAAAATCCAAGAGATTTCCCGGTTCTTACGCTCATATTGCAATAACCACCAAAACACCTGGAGGCCAGTATCTTCCGTGGGCTGAGTATGCACAAAATTCTCTTCGTCAATCCTCTACTGGACTAACCCCTTTTCAATGTGTCCTAGGCTACCAACCATCCTTGTTTCCCTGGAATGGGGAAGCATCAGAAGTGCCCGCGGTTGATCACTGGTTCCAGGAGAGCGAGAGGGTCTGGGACTCTCTCACGTCCATCTTCAGCGGGCAGTCCGGAGGTACACCGAGCAAGCCAACGTCCCGGCTACCTAATCCCATATACCAACCAGGAGATAAGGTATGGCTCTCTACCCGAGACATCCGCCTCCGGCTGCCCTGCAGAAAGCTGAGTCCCCGCTACCTGGGACCATTCACCATCCACTCCCAGATCAATCCTGTCACCTACCGTCTCAACCTTCCACCACAGTACCGCATTGCATCCTTTCATCTCCCTCCTCAAACCCTACACTAACCCTGTTTCTCCTCTTCTGCAGAACCTGAACCACCCCCCTCCCGACCAAACGGAAGTCATCAGCGATAACATCTATCAGGTCAAGGAAATCCTCAACTCCCGGCGGCGGGACGGTCGGCTCCAGTACCTCGTAGATGGGAGGGCTTTGGCCCAAGGAGAGATCCTGGATCCCTCGTAATGACATCTTAGATCCATCTCTCCTCGAAGAATTCCACCAGAGACATCCCGGTCGTCCAGCCCACGAGGACGTGGCCGTCCCCGCCGTCGATCTAGGGTGCCAGGAGCACCCGTGGAGGGGGGGGTACTGTAACATCCCCGGCTTGTCCCCACTCACCCAATCCAGTTTCACTATCTCACCAGTCCCATCCAATCACGAGAACCTTCCCCTGATTACTAAACATCTGCACCTGCTCATCATTAGCCGGACATTAAATACTCACCTCCTCCGTTCATCCTTGTCCGTATGAAGTCTCATGGTATCTTCACCCACGCTCCCTCGTCTTCTCTTCTTCCATGGATGTTCCTTCTGAGTTCGTAACCATCGCACTGATAAAGGGAAGTGTCTTTATTATCTTACCACATCCGAAGATCTATATTCACCTACACGCACTTTGTGCACACTGCCAACGGAGGTGTTAGGGTTGTTAACCCAGTCTGACTGTCGCCAGGTTTACCCGGCGAAGACTTATGAGGTGTTCCTCGGATGATCTTCCATTGCCCTGCACTGTGTGATATCCTCTTGTGATTTACGTTGAATAAACTTAATGAAAAGATAACCATCTCTGACTTCTTTGTATACCAGCGTGACAGGTTTGTTCTGTAGACTATCGAAAAAAAATATATAGCTTAAAGGGGCTAATAATTTTGACCTTAAAATGTTTTTAAAATTAAAAACTGCTTTTATTCTAGCTGAAATAAAACAAATAAGACTTTCTCCAGAAGAAAAAATATTATCAGACATACTATGAAAATTTCCTTGCCTGTTCAACATAATTAATTTCAATTTTAAAAAAGAAAGAAATTCAAAGAGGGGCTAATAATTCTGACTTCATATATATATATATATATATATATATATATATATATATATATATATATATATATATATATATATATATAGTTTAATTATATTATTAATGTTTACACATTATATTCATTCATTCATTTTCTTTTCGGCTTAGTCTCTATTAATCTGGGGTCGCCACAGCGGAATGAACCCCCAACTTATCCAGCATGTTTTTACGTAGCGGATGCCCTTCCAGCCACAACCCATTTCTGGGAAACATCCACACACTCATTCACACTCATACACTACGGACAATTTAGCCTACCCAATTCACCTGTACCGCATGTCTTTGGACTGTGGGGGAAACCGGAGCACCCGGTCACATGATCCTGTAATAGTAATAACAGCAATGTTGACTGGACTAATTATTTCATTTGAAACTGCATACAAAAAGAAAGCAGTAATGTAAAATGTTTATAAATATTTAACAATTTAACTTTTTTTTTTTTTTATTTAATGCCTTCTTGATGAACAAGTTTTTTTTTTTTTTTAAGAAAGAACCGACCCCAAACTTTTGACCGGTAGTGTATATTAAATCCCCCAATTCCAATGTTTTAACTTTAGAAAGATTAACATATAAACATAAAGCGTGCTATAATATTAACTTTGACATGGTATTTGCATTTTAACTACTGGCAGAGTGATCGCAGGACCAGCCTGTCAGTATGTACCAATCCTATTAATTAAGACTTTAAAGAGTTAAAAGATCCATCAACATTACTTTTACAAGTCAAAGACACCCAACACTCAGGTGTGTGTAAGATGTAGCAGTGTCGAATAATGAAGCTGGAGGTGATATCAGTGTTTCAGCAGCCTGAGCAGTAATTAGGTTAGAGTGACACAAGCACAGTATATTGGTTACCTCATTATTCAGCTACAATATATTGTGCTCTATACGTATAGTGTAGTAGAGGATCCACCCTGCTCTCTGGGATCATCGTTTCAGCTCTGCTACATTTGTGTGTGTCCTGCTGAGCAAACCGTCAGAGGTGGATCCAAATCTTTCTATCTTTCTTTCTTTCTTTCTTTCTTTCTTTCTTTCTTTCTTTCTTTCTTTCTTTCTTTCTTTCTTTCTTTCTTTCTTTCTTTCTTTCTTTCTTTCATTTTGCAGATTCAGTTTTACTTTGTGGCAAAGGATATTTGCCCATAATTTGCTGAACATTTTTAATTATAAATAAATAAATAAATATCCCTCACTATCCTTCAGGGTCGCCACAGCAGAATGAACCAACAATTACTCTGGCAATTATTATTATTATTTTGATAGGGTGGATGCCCTTCCAGCTGCAACCCAGGATTTGGAAACACACACACTCTTTCATCCGCACACACATTTATCAACTATGGCCAATTTAGTTTACCCAGTTAACCTAGAGCGGATGTATTTGAACTGTGGTGTGAACTGTGCAAGAACATCATTCTGAATACATCATTCGGATGTATACATCATTCTGAGCTAGCCAGCAGCTAGCTCTCTGTAACTCTCACATGGTCGCCCACTGAAGCTAAGCAGGGCTGCGCCCGGTCAGCACCTGGATGGGAGACCACGTGGGAAAGCTAGGTTGCTGCTGGAAGTGGTGTTAATGAGACCAACAGGGGGCGCCCAACCTGGGGTCTGTGTGGGTCCTAATGCCCCAGTATAGTGACAGGGACTCTATACTGCTCAGTGAGCTCCATCTTGCTGATGAGACGTTAAACTGAGGTCTCTGTGGTCGTTAAAAATCCCAGGATGTCCTTCGAATAAGAGTAGGGGTTTCATCCTGGCCAAATCTGCCCACTGGCCTCTGTCTATCATGGCCTCCTAACAATCCCCATACCATAATTGACTTCATCACTCTGTCTCCTCTCCACCAATTAGCTGGTGTGTGGTGTGCGGTCTGGTGCAATATGGCTGCCGTCGTGTCATCCAGGTGGATGGTGGTGGTGGATAAGGGATTCCCCCCAATGTATGAAGCACTTTAAGTGTCCAGAAAAGCGCTATATAAATGTAAGGAATTATTATAATAATAATATAATTATTAGAATAGATTAAATTAGATTAGATTAGATTAGATTCAACTTTAATGTCATTACACATGTACAAGTACAAGGAAACAAAATGCAGTTTAGGTCTAACCAGGAACTTGGAGAATGAGACAGGCTCATCCTTATCATCTAGATGCACTGGGACGAATCGTCAGTATGTATTCTGGGGTCACTGTTTTAGGTCCTTCAACATCAGACACTTTCGCCTAAGTGACCAGCTGAGCTTTATCAGAGCCCAGCTTGCGTCCCAGTAGCCATCACCTGTTAAAAGTTTTTTAAATATAGATTTTTCGAGTTTTAAATATGTTCATTCATTCATTTTCTTTTCGGCTTAGTCCCTTTATTAATCTGGAGTCGCCACAGCGGAATGAACCGCCAACTTATCCAGCATATGTTTTTACGCAGCGGATACCCTTCCAGTTGCAACCCATCTCTGGGAAACATCCATACACACTCATTCACACTCATACACTACGGACAATTTAGCTTACCCAATTCAGCTGTACCGCATGTCTTTGGACTGTGGGGGAAACCTAGGCGAATGAAGGGAGAACATGCAAACTCCATTTTAAATATGTCTTTTTGATAATTCATTTGCATAACATAGCCAAAAAAGTGCCACGTATTCAGACAACACACAGACACATACACCCCAATTATAAATATTGAACTTCAGAAAAGTTCAAACATAAACATTTGTTATAAGATTGGGGCTGCGTCCGATAACCGCATACTTCCATACTACAGTATGCTAAAATCAGTATGCGAGCCGAGAAGTATGTCCAAATTCATAGAATTCGAAAATCAGTATGCAAGAAGTACCCGGATGACTTACTATTTCCGGCGAGATTCTGAAGTCTGCATCCCATGCACGCTGCGCTATCCTGATGCCCCGCGAGAGAATTCATGAATGGGAGTAAATTGACGCAACTGAAGCAGGTAGGTCACATGACCATGACAAAATGGTGGATGTAATACATCCGAATTCCATTCATACTTCTTACATTCATACTGTATAGAAATTTTTTCTAACGACCGAGTACTACTTTTAAATTCAAATGCAGTACCTATACTGAGTAGTAGGCGGTTTCGGACGCAGCCTAACTTTTACATGTAATTGCATTTTAACTACTGGCAGAGTGATCCAGCAAGTCACCAGGTTGTCAGTATGTGCCAATCCTAATTATTAAAGAAGTTCTTTTCTTCTTCTTTTTTATTATTCATCTAGATCAGGGGTCACCAATCTCGGTCCTGGAGGGCCGGTGTCCCTGCTGAGTTTAGCTCCAACTTGCCTCAACACACCTGCCTGGGTGTTTCAAGTACACCTAGTAAGACCTTGATTAGCTTGTTCAGGTGTGTTGATTAGGGCTGGAGCTAAAATCTTTAGGACACCGGCCCTCCAGGAACAAGTTTGGTGACCCTTGATCTAGATGCTAGGACGCATCCTCAGTTATGTACCCTGGGGTCACTGTTTTGGGTCTTTCAACATCAGACACCCTCGCCCAGGTGACCCAACTGAGGTTTAGCAGAACCCAGCTTGCGTCCCAGTAGCCATCACCCATGGATCAGCCCTCTTTATCCATAGACATCTTGTGGCTTTCTCTGCAGCTTCAAAACAGACTTAATGGCCCTCTTCTTAGCTGCTGCTAGGCCTAGTTGGTTGAAGACTTTAGTGAACACCTGCAGACCCTCTACAGCCTACCTCTATTGGCTCACAGTGGGTCTTCCAGCCCTCTTCCCGGCACTTCTCTACTAGCTCCTGGTACGTGAGCATTTCCTTTATTTGCCTCTTCTATCCGCCTCTCCATGGCACTGTGAGTTCAAGCAAAATAAACTGTAATAAAAAAATAAATAAAAACTATTTGAAATCATAAAATCATAAATTGTAACAATAATTTATATAAGCTGAACAAAAAAAACATTTAGGAACCCTAAAAAATACATTTTATTTTTTCTCAAATTCCAATTTTTTATTTACATTTGTTATTTAAACTTTAAACAATTATTTATTAAACAAAAATACATTTTGAGAAACCTTAAAAAAAATTCTTAATAAAATTAAAAACAAATTTCTTAATTCATTCAAAATTCACAGTAAAAAAATCTGATTTGTTTCTACAAGTCCAGGAATCTACAATTCAGTCCACTATCTGTCAGGGTTCTGCCACTCTGGTCTTGTTAATTCTTGTTTGGTGGCAGAGTCCGGACACTACTCTGTCTTGTCAAACCCTGTTGTGCTCGGCTCGAGTTCTCTCGGGTCGAGCACTGTTTTCTGTCATTGTGTGTGTCTCTGTGTGCGCGCTGTCAGGAGTGCTTGCGGACCGTGCGCGTCCCGCTTGATGTGAGCGTGTACGGCGTGCTTGTGACACGCGCGCGTCGTACTCGTGTTTGTTTTGTTCTGTCAGCATCGCGCTGCTTCATTCTCAGCGTCTCAGTCTGGTTGGTTTTGGTTTCGGTTGGCGCTGAGATGAGGCATGCGCGGTGCTTATGTGTGAGCGCACGGTAAGATGTTTACATCTATCGTGTGCTCGTGTCCCCTGTTCAGTCTTCTGTTGGTGTTTTGTTCAGCACGTGGTGTGTGTTTACATGCACCGCGTGCTTGTGTTCTAGTCTCGTGTCATGTGAGCATATGGCTTGTTGTCTTTGAGTCATGTGCTCTCCTGTCTATTGTCTAGCCCCACCCTTCTTGTTAACCCATTATTAGTTTATCATGTTCACCTGTTTGTGTGTTAATTTATGATTGTTTATAATCTCCTCCATGTCTGCTGTCCTGTGCCAGTTCGTCGTCGTACATCATCGTTCATCGCCTTGTCCTGTCCTGTCTAGCCCTGATCCCTGCCCTGCAAAGTTTGTATGTTTTGTTAATGTTTCCCCCTCGGGGTTGTTTATTTTGCCATTTTGTTTATTTTATTATAAATAAATACCCTGATTTACTGCACCTGAGTCCTCGCTCCTTTCCCCCACACCCACAACCCTGACAGTACGAACTGGCCAACAGAGGACTCAGCAGCAAGATGGGTAGCTTCCTCTTTCCATCTCCTTTTCTTCAGGGCTCTGTCAAACACCAGCTGCTTCAGGTTGTCCAGGAAATCTCCCTGCAGCAGGGCGAGGTGGACATCAGGAACTTCGCCCACGACTTCCTTGCTGTAGTGGACGGTCTGGAGTATGAGGATAACCTGGACCTCAAAGAGGCGTTTAACATCTGCCTAACGGAGCCCCTCAGCCTGTGGAGATGGAAAGGCTGGAGCCCCTGCCATTTTGGCGCTTCGTGTTTAAACTCCACCAACTCCGCACGAAGCGCCAGCACACTGATTGCCTGTCATATTCATCTGCAGTCAGTGGGGGCCCCAGTCCTCCAATGACCCAGAGAAGGCGAAGGAGGGGGAAAACCGGGTCAGCCTTGCCTGTCACCCACGTAGAGGTGACTGAACCTGCTGCAGCCCACCCAGCTACAACTCTGGCTGCAGCACCACCCCCGAGGCACCCGGAACAGACACTGGCAGAAATTCAAGAGGTAGTGAAGTGCCCAGCAGTGTCTGAAGAGGTGGCCAGCTTCCAGCCACCAAAAATAAGGAAGCGTAGGAGGAGAAAGGGCTCCTCCACCACGTCGGCTCCAGCCCCAGAGCGCCCGCCAGTGTCGGCCATAGCCCCAGAGCGCCCGCCAGTGTCGGCCATAGCCCCAGAGCGCCCGCCAGTGTCGGCCATAGCCCAGAGCGCCCGCCAGTGTCGGCCATAGCCCCAGAGCGCCCGCCAGTGTCGGCCATAGCCCCAGAGCGCCCGCCAGTGTCGGCCATAGCCCCAGAGCGCCCGCCAGTGTCGGCCATAGCCCCAGAGCGCCCGCCAGTGTCGGCCATAGCCCCAGAGCGCCCGCCAGTGTCGGCCATAGCCCCAGAGCGCCCGCCAGTGTCGGCCATAGCCCCAGAGCGCCCGCCAGTGTCGGCCATAGCCCCAGTGCGCCCGCCAGTGTCGGCTCCAGCCCCAGTGCGCCCGCCAGTGTCGGCTCCAGCCCCAGTGCGCCCGCCAGTGTCGGCTCCAGCCCCAGTGCGCCCGCCAGTGTCGGCTCCAGCCCCAGTGCGCCCGCCAGTGTCGGCTCCAGCCCCAGTGCCCGCCAGTGTCGGCTCCAGCCCCAGTGCGCCCGCCAGTGTCGGCTCCAGTGCGCCCGCCAGTGCCGGCTCCAGCCCGGCTCCTAGCCCTGCCGGCACCACCCAGACGTCCAGCCCTGCCGGCCTCAGCCCGGCTCCTAGCCCTGCCGGCACCACCCAGATGCCGAGCCCTGCCGGCACCACCCAGATGCCTAGCCCTGCCGGCACCACCCAGATGCCTAGCCCTGCCGGCACCACCCAGACGTCTGCTCCTGCGGCCACCCAGACGTCTTGCCCTGCCGGCACCACACCAGACGTCTTGCCCTGCCGGCACCACCCAGACGTCTTGCCCTGCCGGCACCACCCAGACGTCTTGCCCTGCCGGCCCCAGCCCAGTTTCTTGCCCTGCTGGCCCCCTCAGGCCCCCAGCCCTGCCGGCACCACCCAGATGCCTAGCCCTGCCGACCCCCCTCAGGCCTCCAACCCTGCCGGCACCACCCAGACGCCCAGCCCTGCCGGCTCCCCACAGGCCTCCAGCCCTGCCGGCTCCCCACAGGCCTCCAGCCCTGCTGGCTCCCCACAGGCCTCCTATCCAGTTGGCTCCAGCCCAGTCGGCTCCTCTTAGGCCCCCAGCCCTGCCGGCTCCCTCAAGCCTCCAGCTCAGCTGGCTCCAGCCTGCCGGCTCCCCTCAGGCCTCCAGCCCTGCCGGCTCCCCTCAGGCCTCCAGCCCTGCCGGCTCCCCTCAGGCCTCCAGCCCTGCCGGCCCCTCAGGCCTCCAGCCCTGCCGGCTCCCCTCAGGCCTCCAGCCCTGGCCCCCCAGGCCTCCAGCTCAGCCGGCTCCCCGCAGGCCTCCAGCCCTGCCGGCTCCCCTCAAGCCTCCAGCTCAGCCGGCTCCAGTCCAGTCAGCTCCCCACAGGCCTCCAGCCCTGCCGGCTCCCCTCAGGCCTCCAGCCCTGCCGGCTCCCCTCAGGCCTCCAGCCCTGCCGGCTCCCCTCAGGCCTCCAGCCCTGCCGGCTCCCCACAGGCCTCCAGCCCTGCCGGCTCCCTCAAGCCTCCAGCGCAGCCGGCTCCCCTCAAGCCTCCAGCTCAGCCGGCTCCAGTCCAGTCGGCTCCCCACAGGCCTCCAGCCCTGCCGGCTCCCCACAGGCCTCCAGCCCTGCCGGCTCCCCTCAGGCCTCCAGCCCTGCCGGCTCCCCACAGGCCTCCAGCCCTGCCGGCTCCCCACAGGCCTCCAGCCCTGCCGGCTCCCCCAGGCCTCCAGCCCTGCCGGCTCCCCTCAAGCCTCCAGCTCAGCCGGCTCCAGTCCAGTCGGCTCCTCACAGGCCTCCAGCCCTGCCGGCTCCCCACAGGCCTCCAGCCCTGCCGGCTCCCCGCAGGCCTCCAGCCCTGCCGGCTCCCCTCAAGCCTCCAGCTCAGCCGGCTCCAGTCCAGTCGGCTCCTCACAGGTCTCCAGCCCTGCCGGCTCCCCACAGGCCTCCAGCCCAGTTGATTTCCCTCAGGCCTCCAGCCCTGCCGGCTCCCCACAGGCCTCCTGCCCAGCCGGCTCCCCACAAACCCCTACCTTGCCTCTCCTGAAGGATTCTCCCTGGGGCGTCCCTCCTGCTCCTCCCTGGTGTGCCCCTATACCACCCTGGACTGACCCCCCGGCTCCACCTTGGTCCCTTGTCCCTCTGGCCCCGCCCTGGACTGTTCCTCCTGTTCCTCCCTGGTCTTGCCCTCCCATCCCTCCCTTGTTCGTCTTGTTGGGTCTGGCTTGGCTCCCCTCCCTCCCCCCTTCATGTTGTCTTGCATGTTCACTTCCCTGTCTTGTGTGTGTTGATGTTGCCTGTTTTGTTGTCTTGTGGTGTTTCTTGTCTGTCTTGTACCTTGTTGAGTGTTCCCTTTAGGGACGCCAGGTGGCGTCCCTTTTGGGGGGGGCTAGTGTCAGGGTTCTGCCACTCTGGTCTTGTTAATTCTTGTTTGGTGGCAGAGTCCGGACACTAGCTCTGTCTTGTCAAACCCTGTTGTGCTCGGCTCGAGTTCTCTCGGGTCGAGCACTTGTTTTCTGTCATTGTGTGTGTCTCTGTGTGCGCGCGCTGTCAGGAGTGCTTGCGGACCGTGCGCGCTCCCGCTTGATGTGAGCGTGTACGGCGTGCTTGTGACACGCGCGCTCGTACTCGTGTTTGTTTTGTTCTGTCAGCATCGCGCTGCTTCATTCTCAGCGTCTCAGTCTGGTTGGTTTTGGTTTCGGTTGGCGCTGAGATGAGGCATGCGCGGTGCTTATGTGTGAGCGCACGGTAAGATGTTTACATCTATCGTGTGCTCGTGTCCCCTGTTCAGTCTTCTGTTGGTGTTTTGTTCAGCACGTGGTGTGTGTTTACATGCACCGCGTGCTTGTGTTCTAGTCTCGTGTCATGTGAGCATATGGCTTGTTGTCTTTGAGTCATGTGCTCTCCTGTCTATTGTCTAGCCCCACCCTTCTTGTTAACCCATTATTAGTTTATCATGTTCACCTGTTTGTGTGTTAATTTATGATTGTTTATAATCTCCTCCATGTCTGCTGTCCTGTGCCAGTTCGTCGTCGTACATCATCGTTCATCGCCTTGTCCTGTCCTGTCTAGCCCTGATCCCTGCCCTGCAAAGTTTGTATGTTTTGTTAATGTTTTCCCCCTCGGGGTTGTTTATTTTGCCATTTTGTTTTATTTTATTATAAATAAATACCCTGATTTACTGCACCTGAGTCCTCGCTCCTTTCCCCACACCCACAACCCTGACACTATCTTGCTGAATTCCCATTACATGAATGAAATGGTCTGGATTCCCACATGCTCTCACCAGACACCCTGTCCAAAGCTCACAAAGATCATTACATTACACACAGCAACAGACAAAACACCAACAAGGGGGAGGCCAGAGATTAAAATTCAGCCAATTCACTTGCTATACATGCACAGACTGGGCAGACCAGATTATAGACGGGGTGCGTCTAACTTGCCATAGATAAAGCACCAGGAGAGGCCAGATTACCAATCAACTCATCACTAATTACAAGCGGCCTGCAGGCAGAGACACAGCAGATTAAGCTGAAAACTCTCGCTCAGACTGGATTTAATGACTGGACACACCAGCAGCTCCAGTCTGCTCATCCAACAAAGATGATTTACTCCGCTCGCTATCTCACTTTCTCCATAGTGATGCACACACTCAGTTTAGATGTTGCATGTTGCTTCATGAGTCATTTTGCATGATTTTTACAGCATCATAAATTGTCTACTTTCTGGAAAATGATTCAAGTGTTTAATTGTTGGCATGTTATGTTTTTACAAATGTAACAGACAGAAATGTTTGTCTGTGTTGGAGAGAATAACAGATTCATGAGAGCAGATTCATTTAAATATTCATTAAAAAAGAAGGGAAGAATAAGAAGTATTCATCTGATTTGATCACTTTGATAATAAAACACACATGGACAAACCTGGTGAACAAAATGCACCAATATGTGTTTATTTACTAATATTATATATTGATTATTTTGTTGCTGTTGTTTATTTATTTTACATTCTGTTCATTAAAGTACCCTGAAAAACTGCATTAAAATTAAATAGCTAAATTTAATTATTAAATTAATATTAATTATTAACATTATTATTAGTAAATTAATAACAAAAATGTGTACAGTGTTCAACCTTTATATAATAATAATAATTATTATAATATTATTATTATTTTTATTATTATTATTATTATTATTATTATTCATTTATTCATTCATTCATTTTCTTTTTGGCTTAGTCCCTATTAATCTGGGGTTGCCACAGCAGAATGAACTGCCTATTATTATTATTATTACTATTATTTATTATTTAAATTGTATGCCCTTCCAGCCACAACCCATCACTGGGAAACACCCATACACACTCATTACACACACTCATACGCTACGGTCAATTTTAGCATACCCATTCCTGTACCACAGGCTTTGGACTTGTCAAATGCCAAATGAATACTGCTTAAAATATAGCTTTGACATCACAAAAATATAAAAGACATATATATTATATGTATTAAAATGCACAAAGTTTTTTTCAAATATTTGACATTTTCTAAATGTTTCCAGCAATACAGATATGCTTATATTTGATTATGTGAATAGTGCTCAGCATATGTTTTTCATTTTTAATGTTGCACTTTTACAAGACATCCAACTGTCCAACGATCATAAAAAATAAACTGAATTTTTAGCAAACACATTTTTATTATAGTAACAAGTAAAAATTGTCCCCCAAAATATGCCAATAAACTTACAGAGTTAAATCACCGCACAAAGCACATATGTACGGCATATCCCACAAACTTCATGATAAAAAATTAAAACACACTCCTGAACCCAAATTCTCCATCTTAAACTGCTTGTTTGTTCAGTACTAAATAATCGTCATCCTAATTTTTCAGACAATTTCACTTCACACACAAACCATTCGCAAATGAATTCACTACCTCCTGAACCAACAAAAGAAGATGTTTGTGACTATATATAGTGACTTAAGAGTCCAGAACCAGCCGTGTGGATTTAGCGAGCGAGCCAGGGGCTGATTAATTAAGCATGTGTACAATATGGACTCTTTTTGAAATTAGTACCTTTAATGATGGCTACATGCTTCCAATCAGCCAGTTTAAAGGCAAACCATCTGCCTGAACTTGGCGCTCGGATCGACTCCCCACCCCCCATTCAATATAATCCCACACCATTCTGACATTATACAGACCTACAATCTGAAGAAAAACAAAACAACAACACAAAAAGCAAAGATCTATAATCTAAAAACTCTCACGTGTTTTCCCTCGCACTTAATGTTGACATAAACACATGCGGACGCGCATTCGGGAAAGAAAAGGCAGTGGTGTGATCATTGGAAGCAATCCACGCACATGTAACACGCTAATGAAAAGGAAATATTCATATTAGGGGAAAACAAACTATTGAGAAAGTGCTCATTAGACCTTATTATAAATGCAAGTGCTGGTAATTAGCGAAAGGACCTTGGAGCCTCTGTTTCTTTTCTTCTTTTTCTGTGTTGTGTTTGTTTATTTGTTGTTGTTTGACCTGATCTCTCCGCCCCTCCACTTCCTTTCATCAGGGCTCCGAAGGGCCGCTCTAGCCTGTTCCCTGTGCCCAGAGGAGGGCCGCTAGTCCAGTCCCTACTCGCTGCTTCTGGATCTCTGCTGTCCTTTTCTGCTCTGGGCTTCTCCATCAGAGGCCCAAAGGCTCAGACCCAGTTCCTCTAAACTTATACCTCACTGTGCTGTTGACTGACACACTCCATGCTTATAGAGCTTCATAAACTATTTATAACTGTCGAGATGATTCAATTTGTGCTTTGTTTTTTTTTTCTTCAATCAAATAAATCTTGATGAATTTGGATAATAAACTTTTAAAGAATTAATGACCACATATTATAATTGGAAATAATAATGATCATGTTTTATTGAGAATTATTACATTAAAAAAAAAAAAAACAACTATTATTATTATTATTATTATTATTATTATTTTTTTTTTTTTTTTTATTATATTATTAATATTGGAGGTTCAAGCATGTACCTCTGAAAGTTGTAATTGATAATTATAAATAATAAATATAAAGGAAAATATAATTACATTTTTAATTCTTATTATTCATATTGTTATTAACATAAGTTAAAATAGCAAATTTGTGTTTAGTTACTTTATTAGATTTTTCTAGATTAGATTAGATTATTGCTTTCAAAATATTTGACATTTTCAAAATGTTTCAGCAATATAGATATGCTTATGTTTGCTATATACTGTATCTGTGAATAGTGCTCAGTATAGTAGGTTATAAACGAGTTATATAAGGTTATGTAAAGAATTAATGACCATATTATAATTGGTAATAATAAATGATCATGTTTATTGAGAATTATTACATTTAAAGGAAAAAAACACAATTATTATTATTATTATTATTATTATTATTATATTATTATTATTATTATTATTATTATTATTTATATTATTATTATTATTAGAGGTTCAAGCAAACACTGTAATAAATTCCCAGAATTTCACAATATGTTAGTGTAATTTGTCACAGTAAATTACATTAGTGGCAACGGGATTTAACTGTGTAATTTTACATATTAAGAATTTTATTGTGAAATTAAGGCAGGCGTCATGATTACAGCAAATACTGTAAAAGGCTATATTTGCATGTTATTTATAGAATTCAAACACGATTGCTTTTTATTCGACATAGAAATTAATACACATTAACTTTTATACTAGTACAGGCACTGTTTTTTGATATTTAAAAATACTTACAGAATTATTGTTATTATGAAGTACCTCACAGTAATTTACTGTGAATTTACATACAGTACCTTACTGTGAAAGTTATGCAATTATTAGCCAGTAATTTACTGTAAATTTAAGGTCAATATTTTACAGTGTATAGCTCTGAAGGTTATGATTGATTAATTATAAATATAAATAAAGGAAAATATAATTTTTTATTTATTAATTTTAGAAGACATCGTTTCAGCTGCTGCATTGTCATTACAGGAACGGAACGAGTATTTAAACAGGAGCTTATTGGATTTTTCAAACCACTATAAAAATAGCAATCTGAAAATGATGGGACTTTATGATAGGAAATAAAAGTCTGAGGTTGATGGTAATCCATCACTTTGAATCCGAACCCATTAGTGCAAATAACCGGATCAGATCTGCAATACAAGACAATAAAGCATTACTCTAATATCTAGAAACAAAACAATGTGAGATTCCGATGTAAAGCTCACATTAAACAAACACTCCTCAAAACCTTCTACTGCGATGTATCAATTCATAAATACTGTACATAAAGAAACCAAAAACATTGGCTTTGTCCGAAATCGCATACTTCCATACTATATAGTACGCAAAGAAGAGTATGCAAGCCGAGTAATATGTCCGAATTCATAGAACTCAAAAAAACAGTATGCGAGAAGTACACTGATGAGCTACTACTTCTGCCGAGATCTTGAAGTGTGCATCCAATGGACGTTACGCTATGCCATGATGCCACATGAGAGAATTCATGAATGTGAAGCGACGTAACTGACGTGGGTAGGTCACATGATTATGACAAAATGGCAGATATAGTATGTCCGAGATCCATTTATACTACTCACATTCATACTGTATAGACGTACTTTTCTAACGGTCGAGTAGTAAATTCAAATTGAAATGCAGTACCTACTCGATTTGGCGATTTCGGATGCAGCCATTGTCAAAACATTCTATGTGACTTCAGTGGTCTTCCATACAGCCCTGCGGAAACTTTCTGATGGTAATAAACTTTATACGATGTAAAAAGTTTTGTTCAACTCATATCTAAATGTTTAGAAGACATTGTTTCAGCTTCTGCATTGTCATTACAGGAACGGAACGAGTATTTAAACAGGAGAAAACACAGCTTATTGGATTTTTCAAATCACCATAAAAATAGCAATCTGAAAATGATAGGACTTTATGATGGGAAATAAAAGTCTGAGGTTGATCCATCACTTTGAATCCGAACCCATTTGTGCAAATAACCGGATCAGATCTGCAATACAAGACACTAAAGCATTACTCTAATATCTAGAAATCAAACAATGTGAGATTCCGATGTAAAGCTCACGTTAAACAAACATTCCTCAAAACCTTCTACTGTAATGTATCAATTCATAAATACTGTGTGTGATGACGATGTGTGTGTAGTGCAGGTCGGGTCATCCTCCGGGTGTGATGAATGGCGGTCACATTGGAGTCAGCTTCACACAACCTTGATTTCCTGCTGTGTTTCGGACACATGGGAAATCAAGGGCATTCATCAGCTGCAGTTAAACACACTGTCAATTATGTGTGCCAGTATGTGGGTGTGTGTTTGTGAGGGGGGGAAGGGTGTGGAGAGATGTCCCGCGGCGCTGATACCAGAACGCCCAACGAGATGCACTTACTAACTGGAAATGACCAACCGAGTTGAAACGCACATTACACTTGATCAAATCATGCAACATTTGGATTGAAGGTTGAAGGTATCTCT
Source organism: Danio kyathit (assembly GCA_903798195.1). Taxonomy (NCBI): domain Eukaryota; kingdom Metazoa; phylum Chordata; class Actinopteri; order Cypriniformes; family Danionidae; genus Danio; species Danio kyathit. The sequence goes on from LR812523.1 coordinate 31,272,782, forward strand.
GTTAACACAAAAATGAAATGAAATGAAATGAAATAAAATAAAATTAAATAAATTAAAGGTGTCATGGGCACAGTGGGTAGCACAATCACCTCACAGCAAGGTCGCTGGTTTGAGTCCCGGCTGGGTCAGTTGGCTTTTCTGTGTGGAGTTTGCATGTTCTCCCCTGTTCGCATGGGTTTCCTCCGGGTGCTCCGGTTTCCCCCACAGTCCAAAGACATGTGGTATAGGTGAATTGAATAAGTTAAATTGGCCATAGTGTGAATGCAAGAGTGTTAGGGTGTTTCCCAGTGTTGGGTTGTGGCTGAAAGGCCATCCACTGCATAAAACATATGTTGGATAAGTTTGCGGTTCATTCCGCTGTGGTGACCCAATTAATAAAGAGACTAAGCAAAAAAAAAAAAAAAAAATGAATGATTGAATGACTGAATAAATTAAATTAAATAATAAAATACATTTAAAAAATAAAATAAAGTCTGCAAAAGTCTTAAAGGGTAAATTCACTACTAAAAAAATAATTCTAGAATTTGCTCACCCTAAATAAGGGTTCTATTTACCTAAAGTTCTGAGACATTAAAAAGACATTAAAAAAAGAGCTAATCGATTTTGAATTGGGCAGTCTAATTCAATAGTTCTTAAGAGAAATAAAACCAAACTCACAGTTTTAGTGATGGGAGTTTTCCAAAGTTTTATGGGATCTTGATTTCTGCTCTGGCAAATTTGATGTTGAAAAATTAAGTTTACACTTTAACAAGGTGACTTTTATTGTCAATTTTAGTTGCACGCACTGTCAATAAGTTCTTATAAATATCTAGGTATTTGGAATGACGAGAGATTAGTCTTTTACTTTATATACACATCGACAAGTTATTGAAAAAGCTTAGACCGAAATTAGGTTTCTTATACCGGTCAAAAAATTGTTTTCCTTATAAGACCCGTAAGAAATTTGAAGAAAGTACATTTTTTGTCTATAATGGATTATGGTGAACATCTATATATGCATGCAGCTGCTACTCTAAACTAGATTGTGTTTATCACGCAGCAATACGCTTTGTTACAGGTTTCAGATTCACGGACGCATCACTGTACTTTGTACGATTCGCGGGCCGAGGTCACGTGGACACGAGTGACAGTGCTAAAAACAAACGCTCAATCAAACTTTTTCAAATTCCTGAATCAATATCGAAGTTACTTTTGCACGCTGGAGGAAGGACGACACATGGCTGAAGTATTTCTTTTAGACAGGTAATGTTCTGTTTTAAAACTATTTTAGTCACGCAAGCTGATGTAGATTGTGTTGTTACGAATGGGTTATATGCACAGAAGTGTTGTTCAGCCACTGAAATCTTCCGGCGAACGATTGATATGACAATTTTCAGTTTCATAAGGTGCTTTTTATAGCATCTATAATGTATATGTTTATTTAGTTTAACAACAAAACATCAGTAAATAGCGCCATTCCGCCTAGCCTGCTTTACGGGAGTGAAGTTGGTTTTATATTCACATTGGTTCATTTTTAAACAATGAAACCTGTGACCGCGCTTCTTATATTGTTTACCATGCTACTCTAAATATTAGGTCTGAAATAGCATGCAAGTATGGCCTTAGTAACGAGTGTAATTCCTGCAGCCCGCCGGCCAAACACCAAGCATACAGTAGTCGCTTTAGGACAAAGCATGTGAGAGACTGAGACTGATAAGTGAGACTGATGAGAGAGTGATGACAAGTTTTGCTTGCTAAGTACATAACTGAAAACATGCTAGATATAATACAGTTTTTCGTTCAGAATTGTAGTATTATAAAGTACTATAACGTTTTCTAACTGGCGAATGACATGATCTAGTAGGTCTCTGTCATCTTTAATGTGCGCATTTGCGATTTCAGGAGGCGTGGCTTTGGACGACATGGGGAGGGATTGCATTTGAAAGATATTATGCTAACTGGGGTTGGCATTTAGGCAGATCACCTACTGCACCTTTAAACATCTTCTGAATAACGTTTTAAGGATACCTGTAATTGTTTTTTATGACTGATCTTTTTTTTACGAATGGTGATTTTGTGGTTTTGTTTCTGTGATTTTTTGTGTGAAACTTTATGTGCTGCCGTCTTGACTAGGTCTGACTGGAAGAAGAGATACGTGATCACATGATCAACGTGGTCTCCTGGCTAAATAAAGAAAATAAATAAATTAATTAATTAATTAATTAATAAAAGTTACTTTTCAACATTTCAACATCAAACGTTGTCAGAGATCACAATCTAATTTAAAAGCATGAATAAACAAAACACACATAAAATATGAAAAATATGAAAAGCTTACACTAACCCTTGCTTTTTTTTACAGTCCACTGATCAGCAAACATAAACAGAAGTTCAACCATACCCACTTGACATGAGACCCTCATTGGTTCTTATAAAAGTTCAAACATGCCGTACGATGCACAGAAAAAAAAACATAATTGTTTTTTTGTGCATCAAGCATGATTGTACTTGCAGTATATGACTAAATTAGAATGCTGTTTACTAACCAATGTTTTTATTAAAAAATATAAAGCAGTCCATTTGTTCTTTCATATAACTTTTAAAGTGATTTGAATGAGTTTTGAATCAACAATTTTCAATTGAGGGACAGAAGTATATTAGATTGTGACTCTGTGCTCCAGAGACTATTAAAGAACTAAAGTCTTTCATGTTTGGATGAACTAACCCTTTAATTCTCCTGTTAGCAAGATTCACACTGCCAGTCATATATTGCTCAAGGTCATTTCCTTCTCTTATCCTATAGTGTCTCCCAAAACTCACAGCATTTACATAATTCAAACAAGCATTCATGTTTTTTTTTGTGATACCATAGAAGATCGTTTTTTGGTACGTACATACGAAAATTACATTTAAAATGTTTAGGTTAACATTAATGTTTTGGTGCTTCTACATCATTGCCACCTATTTTTTTTCTCACTTTTTTTAGGAATAGGTTTACGAGTATAGGATTTGAATTCATTTAGGAATTCATTAAGTCTCGCTTTTTTTTTTATAATCATAAAATACAGTGCTGTATTTAGATTGCATGTGCTCAAAAATACATTCCTTTATCACTACACCCCCACACTCTCCTCATAACTTACACTCCCCATAAACACTTAATTATTTATTATTAAATATTTGCACAATTAAAATTGCACATATTCATCGCACTAACGTTGCACTAATTCATCTTGAATTGTACATATCCACTCCACATATACATTTGTAATTATGTTCATATCTATCTGCATACCTCTGATTATTAATAGCAACCTGTACACAGAGATGGGCAAAAATGCATTGAAATGTATTTTAAGATAATGTACCAAATACCTCAATTTAAATATATCAAATAAACTACAAAATACAGCAGCTACAAAATGTATCAAAATAAATACTGTATTTGAAAATACTGAAAAATACTTTTACAAGGGAGCATGCCATTTTTTTCCGCAAAACTTCTATAAACAGGCTATTGGATCAATCCCCTTTACCATTAAACTGACTTAGTGAATTAAACAATGATTAATAACAACAGCTTTCTGCACCTCATTCATCTCTGTACATGAGGAGGTATTCATAAGAAATGTAACTGTGTAAGTTTTTTTTTTAATAAAACTTACATTACTTATGAATACATTTTTTTAAATTTTATTCATAAAACTTGTTTTTCTCTTAGATTTTAGTATAGATTTAGTAGAAATTTATTTAAATTTTTATAATTAATTAAATTTTAATTATTAATTAAAATTTTAGTTAATTTAATAAATTTTAATTTATTAAAAGTATAGTCTTGAAGATGATCTCTTTAATCACTGTAAAAAACATGTAATGCAGATAATGAGTTGGAATATAGTACTATATCTCTTGATTGTGAAAATGGCCACCATCTCTTAAAAGTCTTATATTTCAACATTTTTTTGGAATTGAAATCTTCGATACTCAATGTAAAAATCACGATTTCTGAAAACTTCCAGTTTTAGTAATTTCCATAAATCAAGTTTTTTTTAAAAACTTGGGAGTTTTTGACCAGTATACTGGAATATTATTAAATATTTTGTCTCATACTGATTAACTATTTCAAAGTTTGTAATTAACTATAAAGAGCACCTGCAGATCAGCTACTGGCATTTGAAACAGCCAATTTATTTTTTTGCTGTTTTAATTGTATTTTAATATTATTAATTTTTTTTTTTTTTTTATGTTGTTTCTCTTATTTTACTGTCTGATTTTGACCTGCTCCCGAATTTACCCCTGCTATTTGTCTGTTTCTGTATATGTGATGGATAATTTCCCTCCATTCTCCAAGCATTGATCAACTTCTTCAATATTAATCAATTCTCTAGTCTGATCTCAAGCCTAAACAAATAACTGAGAAAGCATCAATCAGAGACCGCATTTTTATGACGTCATCGTGTAGACTTCATACAAAGTATTTTACGGTATTTTCAAAATACAAAAATACAAGACACTAAAGTATTTGATACAAAATATTCAGTCATTTCATAAACCTTATCAATTGCAAATTACAAAATACTATTTTGTACTTAAAATACATATTTGAAATACATGTATCATAAATACTGCCCATCCCTATGTACATATTTTCATCTATTGTAAATCTCTGTTCATAGTTAATTCAACCTGTATATAATACATCCATCTGTAAACATCACCATAGTTTTTCTATAATTGCACTTTATAAATTATACCTATATCCTGCACTTGCTGCTATTTCACTTCTGGTTAGATCTAAACTGCATTCGTTACCTTGTACTTGAACACGTGTCATGACAATAAAGTTGAATCTAATTTAATTTAAACACTTATCACAGGATAAATATTCATGGCTTGAAAGAGATAAAAAAAGAGACAGGCCTGTGTGCAGATCTTTGGATGTTTTGTCCCCCAGATCTCTGTGCCAGTCATGTGACCGAAATCTCTGAATTGTAAAAAGACAGCAGACATGATGACATCAATGTGTGTGGCATCATATAGCACAAAACAAGACCTTACATCACTCTAGCACTAATATTTCATACTCTCCTAGCAATTGCCACACACACTCCAGCTCACACACAGGCGTCCTATTTGTAGCTATATATGTCTTGATATAATTGAGCATATAATGGATCCTCAGAGCTTTCTTACAGCCAGAGGCCTTTCTATTAAACTCCAATGATTCACACTTATCAGTATCAGTGCTTTGTTTGCACACCCAGCCATCGTTTTCTCCATTCCTCCACCTCTTTCTCTCCTTTTTTTACACTCCCCAAGCCTCTCCAGTGTAAACACTCATTTCTCTTTTCACAGGAGCACAGTCATTACAACGTTTATAATTTTTTCATTATACCACCATTTACCAATTACCCACAGCACATGTTCCCTGCTCTAGATGTCATTAACCTCTCCCGAAACTCTCTTCCCGGGCCGTTCCTTAGACTCAGGCTCCATAAGGGGAAGGCTGAGTGCGCCGATCTGCTGGACTGATATGGCAAGAGTCTCCGCGAAATCATCCGAGTGCTCCTCGGGTCTGCGGCTCCTAATTGCTGTGTGCCACAGGGTCCTTATGAAGCAATCAAGCAGGCAATCTCAGAAGACGCTTGTGCCGTAACACGTTAACAATCCTTCCCCCCTCCTCTCTCGCTCTGTCTTTCGTTCTCTCACCTCTTAGTGGAGCTGGGCTTCCCCAGGTCCCAGCTGCAATTAATGACCTTGCTTGGGACCGAGCTAATAAAATACAGGCATGTTTAATAACAGAAAGAGACAATGGAGAACGTTCACGCTGGCTTTATGAACAATCAAATAAACCAACAAGGTAATAAATGCAATTACATCCACAGGCGCGCATACAGATGCGCTCTGGGGTGAATTCACAAAACAAGCATGCCACTTTTGTGTGAGATATTTCAACAGCAAAAAGTGCAAAGAGATGGAAGTTAATGGATTTTCTTTTTAAGTAAAAGACTGGTTGCATTTTAATTTGATCAGTAATAAATCAAGCGATGATTAAATGATGAATAGTACTACACTACAGTTGAAGTCAGAACTTTTAAACCCCAAGAATTATTAGCCCCCCCTGTATATTTTTTCCCCAATTTCTGTTTAACAGAGAGAATATTTTTTTCAACACATTTCTAAACATAATAGTTTTAATAACTCATTTCTAATAACTGATTTATTTTATCTTTGCCATGATGACAGTAAATAATATTTTACTAGATATTTTTCAAGGCACTTCTGTACAGCTTAAAGTGACATTTAAAGGCTAACTAGGTTAATTAGGTTAACTAGGCAGGTTAGGGTAATTAGGCAACTTATTGTATAACGATGGTTTGTTCTGTAAACTATTGAAAAAAAAATATATAAAGGGGCTAATCATTTTGTCGTTAAAATTGTTTTAAAAAAATTAATAACTGCTTTTATTCTAGCCAAAATAAAACAAATAAGACTTTCCCAAGAAGAAAAAATATTATCAGACATACTGTGAAAATTTCAAAGGGGGTTTAATAATGTGTACTATTAATGTCATATATCCAGATGGTTTTCTGCACTTTAACTCTCCGGGGTTTCGGGGCCCTAAGGAGAGAGCGGGGCACAAAGTAACACTTCTTGGTTTTGGCCAAATAATGAACAAAGTAATGGGGTTAGACAAACCCTATTTTTTTTTTATCAACAACACACAAGCCTCTCCTACAAATGAGCACTGAAAGTATGATCACCGGACCTATTGTTTCTGTGCAGTATTGCCAAAAGTAAAAATGTTACTATTTACCCCACCTGCGGGGCAAGTTGTAACAGACAAATAATTAGTTGTAACACATGCTTATAAAGGCAGATTTCACACAATTAATTTAAATTCAGTTTACTTTAAATAGTAGCTATATTTCCTCAGTACTTAACTCAGTTTTTAAATTCTACGACGCACAGCATTTTTATTTATTTATCTATTGGTTAAACACATTTGGATTCATTTGCATTATTATCCATTATTATGTATTGCATTTGTTTGCATTATTAGCAATACAATAAATTTTTCTATAGAACATTCAATGTGGTCGTGTCATTGGCCCATGAACATTTCCTGCTTGTTATCAAACTATTTCATAACTGTAACAAGAGGCAATTCAATCACAACTTAACGTTAAAACAGCTATCAGAACATTATTTATCAATATGTGGCTCTTTTTGGATTCTCAGAAGTTATAGAAATTAACAAAAGTAAAACAGGAAATACAATGGGACCATTGTTTTTGTTTACATCCCTCAAAATGGTCTATTAAAAATATGTTCTATTAAAAAACATTTTTGATATAAAATACATATCATATATTACACTCAAAATGTAAAAAAATAATTTGTTTGTTTAGTTGGTGTCCAACAGTGTGTGGCTAATTTGTAACACCCCTGTTACAACTAAACCCGCTGTGTCGTGCTTTCCTTAAAACTGGCCAGCAGTCACAGTGTTTTTTTACATCTTTCCAAATGGTTCCATCTTTTAGCCTAGAAGACAGTAATTGCAACAATATAAGATTTTACTTACATATTTTCACAGATTTTTTGTAAAAAAAAAAAAAAAAAAATCGAGTATAATAAAAAATTATTTTATGCTGCAGAAATGTTTTTTCTGTGTTTCTCATCAAATTTCGCCAAACTTTTTCTATAATTGGCAGGAAGACGTCTGCCGACACTGGTGAAACCTTGGAAGCATGCTATGCTTAACCCTGAGCAAATTCCTTAAATCTCACATTTTACCCCATGTTACTTTGTGCCCTGCACTCCTCTATATATGTGCTTTTCTCAGTTGCTTATAAATATGTTACTGTTAAAGAGTTATGACACTGTATTTAACACAATCTGTGCTACCGTAGTATACTGCCGCATGTACCTGTATGTATAGATTTGAGAAAAGTATAGGCTGAGTGGTTAGTAAAGAAAAGTTCTATATATTTCTAATTCACTGAAATAGGGACACAAAACAAAGTAACTTCAGTTCAGTAAGGTAAATGTTCACAAAGGTTATATTTACTGAATGTGGAAGGTTTGAGTTTTTTCTTCAAAATGATGTGTAAATCACCCTACTCACTGATTTACCTAAACAAATATTGATTTAACTTCAGTTAGAAGGTCACAGTTCACAGTATTAACAACCCATTAACTAACAATACTAGCCTAATAAGCTACTAATTAGGAGTTCATTAATAGTTAGAAATTGGGTTTATGTTTTGGGTAGAATGAGGGATGCAGAACAAGATCATATACTTTATAACTAATGAACGGTTAATATCTTAATAATAGGCAGGTAATAAGCTAATAGCTAATAGCATGAATTGTGACCTAAACTAAAGCGTTACCTTATTTTTTGTTCAAAACCCCAGAGAGTTAAAGAGCTATAGATGGACACAGAGACTGAAAGGATGGTTTAATGTAAAATAACCCATTGATTTTCATCTTATAAAAAAGGAAAGTTTCAAATTCATCATCTTCTCATGTGTTTTGGAGAAGAAGAAAAACTGGAATGTGTTTGGAGTGAGTAAATTGTGTCAGTGTTTTTATTTTGGGGGGTGAGCTATCCCTTTATGTCACAAAAACATATTTAAATTAAAGTCATAAGAAGTCACTTTGAGATTGAAATTTACACTAGATGCTTGTGATATAAATAATAAAAAGCACTATGAATAATTAAAAATAAATAGACATTAAATATTGATTGGATTTGTATTGAAATTTTCTTACTACAGTATATAAGATGACAGCGTCTACAGTATCCAGGAACACTGAACTATAGTAAATGTAAACGCCATTAAAATGGTATTAAAATTAAGCTAAATGTAAAATTTTTTTGATTTGCATATACTTTAAGGTCAGTACATTTTTTTCTTCTTTTCTATAATAACAATATTTAACATTTTTCTTCTGAATTTATTACTTCATCAAATGTGACAAAATTCTTCTTCTTCATTTTATAACTGTATAGCATCTGTTATCATGTTGAGCAAAAATGTTTTCTATACACAAAAACAAAACAAATGACAGTGAATGTACATAGTATATGTATCGAGAACCTGTTTACTTTAGAACCGGTTCTAAATTTCAAAGAACCAGGTATTAGATAAGATGCACGATTTTCGATTTCGGACCAGCTGTGTTCCATCATAAGCATGTGATCCTCTCGAAATTAGTTTATGAATAAACTTCACTTTGAAGAGAGCTGTAACCATTGATTTATAACCACTGACGAAGTATTTGTTTTTTTTTTTTTACTGTGGAAGTCAATGGCTACAGGTTTGCTTTTTTTAAATATCTTTTTTTGTTTAACAGAAGAAGGAAACTCATAAATGTTTGAAACTATTTAAGGGTGAGCAAATAGTAAATACATTTCTATAGTATATATAGTATAAATGTGGCAAAATAAAAGATTAAAATCAATTAATTCATTTTCTTTTCGGCTTAGTCCCTTTATTAATCAGGGGTCACCACAGCAGAATGAACCACCAACTTATTCAGCATATGTTTAATGCAGCGGATGCGCTTCCAGCTGCAAACCAACACTGGAAAATAAAAAGTTAAAATAAATTAATTAATTTAAAATAGTGGTGGGCCGTTATCGGCGTTTATGTGCTGCGTTCACGCGAGACTCTTATCAGGCAATAAAATAAATATCGCTGTTAATCTATTCTCAAAGTTGGGTTGGGAGCTGGGTCTATTCTATGCAAGCTATGATGACTTTCACCTTGATATTTTAGCGCGGATGCATACCTGACCGAATTGCACTGTAGGGGGCGAGAATGAGTCTTCGAACCTGTGTGTATCCAACTGTGAAATTACCACATCAAACGTGACGTGCTAACATGGATGCAGTTCACTAGAGTGAATCTGATTACTGTTAGCTCCACATTTAACTATCAGGCACCTGTAGAGTTTATGCGTTCAAGTAAAATATATACAAATAAAATGGACCGAGTGCTTTTTAAAATGAATGACGGTGAATGAAAGTCAAACCGGTGAGCTGTCTGACAAAAAAGTGCCCTTCTGAATCAAATTAAGTGCTTTCATGTAAGAGTACCCAAAAGTCACCCAAAACAGTAATTTTGGGTGACTTTAACTGCAGGTCGGCAGTTTCACTTTTACTCATGAGCATTTCATTCATGCCCCGTGACAAACTGGGGTATTAGACGCAAATAAGGAGTAAGGATTGGTGGAAACGTGTTATAGAATTTAATAACGCACGCCGAATGGAAAGAAAAGACATTGCATTTCGCAATGGGTGTGTGTGTGTGCGGTCCTTTACTGACAGCCGCGTGTGTGGATCTTGTCGGAAAATATGGCGAGAAGTCCTACATGACGGTAATAGTTTGATTGCGATGTTAACTTCAATAATGCCACTAATATGCATACTCCACATGTCTTAATTCCATTTCTGTTTAGTTCAGTTATGACTTCAGTCTGATTAAGGATATAAAAAAAAAAATCGCTGTTTGGAGCTTATGTAGGCCTACAGTTCAAAATTCATGTTTAACTGAATAAACAGTTAGTAAACACAAGTACATCTTATTGAACATAATTTATTTTCATCACCAATTATCATAGTAGAACAGTTTCACAAACAGTTTGTGATGCATTTTGGAAACAGGAGATGAGCCCCTGGTCTAATGCGCCACCTGGCTTGAGAAACCCGTTCTCAAAGACTTACTTTTAGTCATTATTTGGGTAGCACACATATTCTGAATGCATTCAAATGAGCCATTTTAATCTAGAATAATCTAGATTCATTTCAAGATTACAGTGAGATTAATCTAGATTAAAAAAAATGTATCTATGCCCAACTATAATTTAAAAGTATTTGCTCTTTTTTTTTTTTTTTTGAAAAAATATTGGAATCAGGACAGAGACTCGATAACAACCAGATTTGATAAGCAGAATCGAAATTGGAACCGAAATCGCTAAAATTAAAACAATACTTAACCCTACTTAGAAATAAACACTTCTTGTGCAAAAACATTATCAGAAGTCACAAATACACCCCCATTTAGTCTTTCAAAGTAAATACCACAAGACCAAATGGACACAAGTTTCTGTTGGCAGTCATTTTGATTCATCAGACAACAAAGATGAGCACAGAGATCCGTTAACTCATCACTTATAATGGCTCTAATCCAATAATAGTCTCCAAAATCACCGAAAAAAGCTAAACCCTGCAATGACCCAAATCATGCACATTGTTCTGGCTGGTCTTGTGTGTGAAATTGGCTCTGTGGGACAGGTAACCGAGAGTTCAGAGCTGTGTTAGGTGTCCGACAGCCACTCCCTCAGCAGGGCGTGAGAACAGACCAACTGCACTCCAACACCGGACCCAATCAAACCCAAACACCAGCCTAGAATTTCATCTGCCTCTTGTTTTGGGCCATAAATTTGGCAGCGCCGGCATCTCCGTGAGGGAAAACCACTCTTTTGTTCGCTCCTATCACTCACATCGTGCTGCTCTCGTCTCATTGTCAGCTGAAAATGTAGACTAGAGAAGTTCTGTAGAGCTCGCTATTCCGTTTATGAAGTGCCTGTTTTAAAAGATTCCCTCACATGCGGCACAAAGGCGGCTTTGTGGCATCTGTGTGAAGACACGTCTTTTTAGTGCCAACATGTTTTGATGGTAGCGTACGCATGAGCCAGAGTCAGACGACACCCCTGGGAGTCCCCAAACTGAATTGATTTCCTTTCATTTGAGTTAATCCAAACTTGAGCACCTAGAGCGAGGATAGTTAGAGACAGTCTGCTCCAAACAATCACACGCACGATATTACACGTTCCATCCTCATTACTGCACTTCTACTGCGGATTTATGGCTGTCTTGGATATAGCATATGATCATTGAATTTATATGATGAAAGTAATGAATAATAAATATGATAACAGCTTGAATTTATATAGAAATGTGAAGTTACATGCGAAAAAAGAGCAAAAGAATATGTGCAATGAAAAGACAAATTTGTTGAAGCCTTTAACTCCTTTGTTACTTTATAAAGTATGGTAATATTCTGCTCTGTACAAACTTCTAAAGCAGTGACTTTGTGTAATCAGCCAACATTTGACCAGCCAATTACTGGAAGTAACTATTTAAATTAAATATTGGTTGCACTTTATTTTGCAGCATGTGTACTTAAAATGTACTTACACTGTAAAGTGTACATGTACTTACCCTAAATACTGGGTTATATAAAGTAACCACAAGTGTTAAGGTTAGGTTTTGAGGTAGTTTTAGGGATAGTAGCTAGTTATTAGCCAATTGATGCAATCGCTGTAATAAGTATATTTTGTTGCAGCCTACAGTATCTACATACTGTACAAAGACAGGACTGTAAAATAAAGTGCTATCAATTCTACTTTTGTACAAACTTTTCATTCATTCATTCATTTTCCTTCGGCTTAGTCCCTTATTTATCAGGGGTCACCACAGCAAAATGAACCACCAACTATTCCATATGTTTTAAGCAACAGATGCCCTTCCAGTTGTAACCCAGTACTAGGAAAGACCCATAGACACACACACACACACACACACACACACACACACACACACACACACACACACACACATACACACACACACACACACACACACACACACACACACACACACACACACACACACACACACACACACACACACACACACACACACTACTGATACTACTACAACATCTACAACTGATACTACTACAACAACGTCTACTACTGATACTACTACAACATCTACAACTGATACTACTACAACAACGTCTACTACTGGTACTACTACAACATCTTCTACAACTGATACTACTACAACAATGTCTACCACTACTACTGATACTACTACAGCAATCACACTGGCTACTACAACATCTACATCGACAACATCTACTACTTCTGATACAGCTACAACAAATTATCCTACTACTACTGGTACTATTACAGTAATCACTACTACTATAATATCTACATCAACAACATCTACTACTTCTGATACTACTACATCAACTACTACTACTACTAATACTACAACACTTTTACAACTTCTGGTACCACTATTCCAATGACATCTACTACTACAGAAACTACTTCAACAATCCCAACTACAAATACAATCGTTACTTCCACAATGACTACTACTACTACTACTACTTCTACTACAACAACTACAGCAACCTGAATAATGTTGAGGGTAGAAATACTTGTAATAATGATAATGAGGAGATAACGGGAGGACAGGTCAGAATAGCAATAATAAAAATAATGGTAACAAAAGTAAAAGTAATACTATTAATGATAATATTGAGGAGGTGAGGGGAGGTTGGGAAATCAGGAAGAGGACAAAAAAATAATAATAAATAATAATAATAATAATAATAAGTAGATGACATAAAGGGAGAAAAAATAAATAAATAAATAGATAAAAAAAAAAAAAAAAAACAGGAAGGGAAAAAGGGAACAAACTTCTAATGCCTATAGTCACATGACTTTATGCCCATTTTCTTTGCATTCTATTGGCCGATTATGGGAGTCCATTTATCACATGACAGGAGAACACCTGATAGATCATTTGTAAATGCAGTATGTGACTGAATTAATTAATTATTTTTTTTTTGCAAATTGATTTAAACATTATGGGGCAAGATAAATAGAGATTAAAGGGCTGAGGACAGATTAGATTTCTCTCAAAGCAGATTTTGCAGGACAAATAGGCATGATTTTTTGATTATGACCACAAGTTATATGCATAATCATAATGTATGAAGTATAATAACAGCTGACAAAGTTTCTAATAGTATAGATATGTCATTTGTAATTTGTGGTTACACTTTTGTGGCCACTTTACTAGGTACACCTTACTAGTACCGAGTTGGACTCCCTTTTGCATTCAGAACTGCCTTAATCCATTGGGGCACAGATTCAACAAGATACTGGAAATATTCCTCAGAGATTTTGGTCCGTATTGACATGATAGCAACACGCAGTTGCTGCATATTTGTCAGCTGCACATCCAGGTGACTGTTGAGGCCATTTGAGTACAGTGAACTCATTGTCATGTTCAAGAAACCAGTGTGAGATGATTTGTGCTTTATGACATGGCGCGTTACCCTGCTGGAAGTAGCCATCAGAAGATGGGTACAACTGTTGTCATAAAGAGATGGACATGGTCAGCAACAATACTCAGGTAGGCTGTGGTGTTGATACGATGCACAATTGGTACTAATGGGCTCAAAGTGTGCCAAGAAAATATCCCCCACACCATTACACCACCAGCAGCCTGAAGCATTCATACAAGGTAGGATGGAGCCATGTTTTCATGTTGTTTGACGGCAAAATTCTGCCTCCACCATCTGAATGTCGCAGCAAAAATTGAGACTCATCAGACCAGGCAACGATTTCCAATCTTCTATTGTCCAATTTTGGTGACCCTGTGCAAGTTGTAGCCTCAGTTTCTTGTTCTTAGCAGACAGTTGTGGCACCTGGTGTGATCTTCTGCTGCTGTAGCCCATACGCTTCAAGGTTGGACATGCTGTGTGTTCAGAGATGCTCTTCTGTATACCTCGGTTGTATCGAGTGGTTATTTGAGTTACTGTTGCCTTTCTATCAGCTGGAACCAGTCTGGTTATTCTCCTCTGACCTCTGACATCAATAAGGCATTTGTGTCCACAGAACTTCTGCTCACTGGATATTTTCTCTTTTTCGGACCATTCTCAGTAAACCCTAGAGATGATTGTGCGGGAAAGTTCCTGTAGATCAGCAGATTCTGAAAGACTCAGACCAGCCTGTCTGGCACCAACAACCATTCAATCATTCATTTTCTTTTCGGGTTAGTCCCTTTATTAATCTGGGGTCGCCACAGCGGAATGATCCGCCAACTTATCCAGCATATGTTTTACGCAGTGGATGCCCTTCCAGCTGCAACCCATCTCTGGGAAACATCCATACACACTCATACACTACGGACAATTTAGCCTACCCAATTCACCTGTACCTGCATGTCTTTGGATTTGTGGGGGAAACAGGAGCACCCGGAGGAAACCCACGCTAACGCGGGGAGAACATGCAAACTCCACACAGAAACGCCAACTGACCCAGCCGAGGCTCGAACCAGCGACCTTCTTGCTGTGAGGCAACAGCACTACCTACTGTGCCACCGTGTCGCCACCAACAACAATGCCATGTTCAAAGTCACTTAAATCACCTTCCTTCCACATTCTGATGCTCAGCTTGAACTGCAGCAGATCGTCTTGACCATGTCTACATGCCATGTGATTGTTGCCATGTGATTGGTTGATTAAAAATTTGTGCTAACGAGCAGTTGGACAAGCAGTGTACCTAATAAAATGTCCGGTGAATGTATATACTGTATACAGAACTGCATTTAAATGTATTTACTTATATTAAACTTATACAATAATTAAATAAATTTAATTGCAGGAACTTAAAACAAATAATCTGTATTGAGTTGATTGTTAAATTAATATCTATATTAAACACAGAGCACTTAACAACAATGTTGCATCATAAAAACACCTATTTAAAAACAACAAAAAATAATAATCTTTCATCTCCACTCATCTGCATTAACTGCTTTACGTGACCTCTGAGTGGACAGAGACTGCATGGACTTCAACCAAAACCAAAGTGAGAAGCAAAAAAGACACAATGCATTTTCTATAAAGAAGACACTACACCAAGCCAAACTAATTATCATTATAATGATTCAGCTGAGTAGTCTCGTAATGGTAAACTAACACCGCTCGGTATCACACCACACTGCTGTCCTAATGAGAACTTTCACCACTCCAGAATAAAGCCCCGGCTGCGGTGACTTCCAACAGCAGACAATAGCAGGGTAAATCGGCGGGACTATAGCCCAAGTTAAGTCTGCCTTTAGTTTGTATAAGACACGCTAGTCTGGTAGCAGACAGTGGGATTTCACAGAAAGACCCGCAACGTCACCCCCTCGCCCCCCTCAGGACCTCCAGAGCCCCAGTGTCCCACGCTGACCGAGAGGTCTCTTCTGACGGAGAAGCAGACCGCGGTTTCCCAGGATGTGCATGCACTTGTCATGTAAATGAAGAAGTCACAACCAATTAAAATAATTGCACCGCATCGCCTTGTCTTTGCTCGCTGAGACCAAGAGAGAGGGAGGGGTGAGGGATGCAGCGATGGGACGTCCAGTCTCTCTCCTCTCTGGGTTGATCCACTCATTTCCTCTGAAAGAAGAGTGAAATATTGTATGCACTGTAAGCTTTCAGATAGGTGATATGCAATCCACCAACTTCTATGCTTTGTGGGAATTATGGGAGTAACTTCTGTTTTACAGAATCTGGAATTACAACCCCTAATTTGAAATGCAGCAGTCAACTGCAAGAAAAGGGTGGATTTAAGGGGCCCTAAAGCTAAACAACTTTTTAAGAAAAAAATGGGAAACTTTTTTGTGCATTTTTGTCTGTTGTATACACGACAAGTGTTTTGTGAATGAAAAATGCATATACATTTTTTTTTTTTAATTGTAGAAAATTCCACCTTTGTTGTGTCTGTGTAAACATCCAATATAACAGTTTTTTTTAAATTATGACATCATGTGTGCGAATGGTAAATGTATACGGAGGTGTAGATTAAAGGGAAATGCAAACAAACAACTATGGCCAACTCAAGCTCATTCTGAAAACATACCGCTATATACATTTCTGGAGAGCACCAAATACGCCCCAGGAGCTACATTTTTTGCATTTTTTTTTTTGCGAATCCACCAGAGGCCGATGTGTACGCTTTTTCAGATCTCAAATTTTTCTCGCGATTGCCATTCGCACCTGCTGTTCTTACGTAAATCCACCAGAGGCCACTGTCGACTGACCGATCGACTGACCCACCCTCCTCCTTCCCTAAACCCAACCAATAGTTTTTTCAAAAGCACCAATTGACCAGCCCACCCACTTCCCTAAACCCAGTGACAGTTTTAAAAAGTAATCCAGAAAAACCTGATTTTTACCACGTTTTCAGATTTTACCACATTCTCACCCTGTTATTTACTTGTTTATTTTATTTTTTGGCTTCTGTTTTTGTCTTACCTGCTTTCTGAAACCATTCTTTGCAAGACTTGAACCTCGTCATCATGGTCAACTCCTCTCTGCGTCTCAAGTCCGCTGACATACGGACAGCGGAAATAACGGAAATATTCTCTTATTTCCACCTGGGGGTACTCATCCCGAGGCCCTTAGACTATGCCGCGCCACTGATGCGATCCAAGACCAGCGACGAGATGATCCCAAGGTTTTTCATAAACCTGGACCAGGGCATATCCTGAGCAGCTGCTGTGGTGGTCATGGAAGAGTGGAGAGCATGAGACTGATTCCGGTGACGCTACAGGGACAGACGAGTCTTCGCAGAGATCCAGCAATCTCCAGCCTCCGGCGCCTAGACTGCAGCTCTGCACAAGACGTTTGGCCATAGGAGAAATGGTTGTGCCCAACTGAGCCTGGTTCTCTTGAGGTTTTTTTTAAATCTTCGCTTTTCGCCAATTGGTGAAGTTTTTTCCTCGCCGCTGTCACCACTGGCTGGCATGGTTTCGGGATCTGTAGAGCTGCGCATTGATGGAATTTCTCTTCAGTGTTTGGACTCTCAGTAGTGATTATTAACCCACACTGATCTGAGCTAAACTGAACTAAAAACACTGAAAACTCAACTGACACTGTTTCAATTTAATATAATCTTCTATGTGAAGCTGCTTTGACACAATCAACATTGTAAATGCGCTATAGAAATAAAAGTGAAAGGTGAACGTACATGACGAGCTAGCTGGACAAACTGATAACAGCGGGAAAGCCGTTCATATAGAGGTAAGCGTTTAGCTGGTAAGTGTGAAAAGGACCAGCATCATAACCGCCCCGTAGCGTTCATTTTAAAGACGAAATGCAGCCATACGTACTTCTGGCTACATAATTTGCGATCTCCAGAAATGTTTTAATTAGGGCTACGTTTTCAGAATGAGTCTATGTTGACTATGGCAGAGTACATGGTAGTGTTGTTGTTGATCAAGCATTTGATAAGGCTTCATCATCAAAGTGTGGATTTATCCTAACGTCACATTACAACCAACTTTGGAGAAGCACACACGGCACACACTATGGATTTGGCACACACGACAAATTCTACCTACTTGTTTGGTGACAGCACCAAATATCGGGTCGGGCGCACATAATATAGACGTTTTTGTTCATTGCACAGATGTGTAAATGTGCATCATTTTGAAAACGTGTTTTTAAGCTGTTTTAATGCCCTTCCAGCCACAACCCAGTACCGGGAAACACCCATATACTTTCATTGATATTCATACACTACGGCCAATTTAGTTTATTTAAAGAATTGATTTCACTAAATGCTTTTAAAAAGAGTATAAATGGTTTAGAGATTGAAACACAGTGCTTGTAGATGTTTTGAATAGTTTGTTTTTTACAATGTGTGTAGCGTGAAGTAGACGCTGACAACAGAAGGTGCGGATCCAATGCAGGTTTATTATGCAGGAGAATGGCAGGCAACAGCAATACAGGAGCAAACAGATGTACACGGGCAATCCAGAGTCATGGTCAGTAAACAGGCAGATGGACAAAATGCAGGCAGCATACAGGAATAAACAAATAAACAAGGGCGAGGGTCAAAACATGCAAGACAAGGCAATGAAAAACGCGTCGTAATGTTCACTATACAACAAGGCTCAGCCACTTCTGTGTGTTTGTGTCTGTATAAATAGTCCAGTAATGAGTCCATGAGCAGCTTCAGCTGTGTGAGTCTAATCCAATGGAGACTTGGAGCAGGTGTGTGTGTGTGTTGCATGACTGGATCTTGTAGTCCATATACCAGCAGATTTGTAGTTCTATGTGATCTGTGTGTTTAGCAGCGATCTGGAAGGATTAGATTGCTGGTAATTGTGACAGTGTTATTCATGTTAGCTGTTAATTGTTTTTGTTTGTTCTGTTAGACCCATGTGACATGTATAATGCCTAATCTTGGCCAAGACGCTCTTGTAAAAGAGATTTTTATTCTCAATGTGTCTTTCCTGGTAAAATAAAAGTTATAGTATTAATAATAATAATAATAATAATAATAATAAGTCTCTATTTCAGAGGTCACCACAGCAGAATGAACTGCCAACTATTCCAGCATGTGTTTTACTCAGCGTATACCCTTTCAGCCACAATCCAGTACTGCGAAACACCCATACACACTCATTCATACTCACACTTTTACACTACGGCCAATTAAGTTTATTCAATTCACCTATAGCGCATGTCTTTGGACTGCAGGGAAACCAGAGCACCCGAAAGAAACCCACGCCAACACGGAAAGAACATGCAAACTCCACACAGAAATGCCAACTGACCAAGCAGGGATTCGAACCAGCGACCTTCTTGCTGTAAGGGGACAGTGCTAACTATTGTTAAAAAGGCAATTGCTAGATTGTTACAATAATTTTAAATAAAGGTGTTTGAACAGAACACTAACAACCCCCCAAAAAAACTCGAAACGAGTCTTTATACAGTAATAATAATCTGGAAGAATAAATATATAGAACATAGAACTCAAAAAGACCTTTGGCCACATACTGTATATCCTGCTTGTAATATAATGTCATGATTCATAATGTAATAAAGTACAGCACAAAGCCAAACATACGTCTTACTCACTTTTTACTACGTATATGGATTATTGATTGTGATTTGTTTCAGTTCGTTTGAATGACAGTTCCCCAAACCAGAAGTGCAGCCCATCTGAATCATGTGTGGAAAAAGGTGGATAGAAAAAAGAGAGAGAAAGAAAGCGTATGGACGGTTCCCTTTTAAAAATAAAAAGAGTGACTGTGTGTGTTTGGGGGGGCCGTGGCACAGCAGGTGGTGGGACTAATGGAAGCCTCTGGCAGTGGAGCTACAGAGTGACTGAGTGTGTGTTTAGTAAAAGGAGGGGGTAATGGGTGGATCCTCTATGGGCTGGAGCCGCTGATGTATCCTTATTGACAGAGCTGCTTCTCGGCCCAACAAGGGGATCTGCGGCTCACGGCCACTGCCATGCACAAATGCATGAGAAAAGGAGCGACAGAAGTACTGAGGAAAGCCAGGAGGCAGATCTTTAACATACCATGTCCTGCAAAGGCTCTCATCTAATCCATTTCCCTCCCCCTCTGTACCCCCTACCTAGAACACACTAGTTATTACACACTGCTGCGGGGGATCCATTCACCTTCCATCGGCAGACACACAAACATAGACACTTGGGCAAGCACTGAACAAACTGTTGAGGTCAGACCTTTCATGTCTTCTGTCACCCTTTCATTGACATTCATCATACACCAACACACTGACACTGCAATTTCAAACATACATACATTCATATGAGGTGAGCAGATGATCCGCTATATTCTCAGCATGGACTTGTGTACCATATATGCTAAATATTCTTTTTTGTTTTATGTGCTCTAATATCTCATCTGCATTTTTGCATTTAAATATGTGCTTCAAGAGGCACTGCAGGCTAACAGAGACCTTTTCCTAGTCACCATGTCAACAAATGTTTCGTTATCTTCAGATCCTTGAGGCTGTTTTTTTATATGAGTACATAGGAATATATGCATTAGTGCAGCACCATCTTTTTTGCATATTTTGGTTGAGCATAAAAGGTCTCAAATGCAATGCTCTTTGATGTAAATATACTTAACATGATGATGCTGATTTGGTTCAATTTAAAATGGTGCAAGTTATTTGTTTGGCTTTGAATAATTACTTCCAAAGAAGAAAAACAAACAAAAATTGTAAAAAAGAGAGGGGTTGATAATATTTAAGAACAGAACAAAAGATAACGGTACAGTATAATAGTACAGTATGTGTTATCTACATGTGCACTGTAAAAAAGAAAATGTTTAAAATTTAAGGAAAAAAAAAATCGCAGCCAATATTTCTATGTTTTACAGTAAATTACGGTGTTTCATTATATTTATAGCCATATATCAGGATTTTGACTCAACTTTTAGGGTCACGAAACACCAAAACGCATTTTTTGAGATGTTGACAGTCATGTTTATGTCCCACGTTGCTAAAAACACTATTAGGGCACATATATTTAGCTAAAAAGTGAAAATTGGTTGTTTTTGCATTGTTTAGAGCAAATTTGTTCTTTCGGTTAAAAAAAAAAATTTGAAGCTACGTCACGGAGATGAGATCATTGTGTAAATTCCAGCGTGGAGATTGGCTGTCTGTGCCGGCTGGTACAAAGTAACGTCATTGAGTTTTCAGCACATCTGTTCATTAATTCATGAGAAAGACTTGGTTCGAATCAATCAGCGCACTCTATTGTGAACAAGATGTAACTTCGGTAATATTCATGATATAGCTTTGAAGACTCCTTTTACTTGTTACAGTGTTCAGAGAGACGCCATGTTGTGTTGCCAACTGTAATTCAAACAAGTAGAAGAAGAAGAATTGTTCAGAGACATGGGTCGTCAGTACTGCGTTTATAAATGTGCCGCAACGAAGGTTTTGTTTCCATTTCCTAGCTTGCGTGTGGACCCACATGTGTGGATTACAGTGGTCTGCTAACACGTGACAAAAATATGTTTGTAAGTAACATTTTTTACCTGAGAGATTTTCAAATCTGGAAATGGTGAAATCTGGATTTGCCACTCGTCTTCTGTAAAAAAAGACGCGGTTGGCTTCATGTTGATTGTCCTGTCTTTACAGATTTGGTAAGTGTGCGATCAATGTTCTTTGTTTATGTTTATTTAGATGACAAAGTTAGTTAGTATCATCAGCAGTTCTCTTTCAGTTTTTAAAGACATACCTTAGTCAAAATGATTTAGTTACTAAGTTTGCAGTAATATCACTAAAATATTATGGACTGAAAGTCTTCCACTTCCCCACAGCTCTCAGATCCGCTGTAAATGCTGCTCTCCGAATCACTGTGTATCTCCCCTGCGTGTGTTTGTGTTGTTGCTGTGAAAATCAGCACGTGCACGTAATTAAACCCCTTTTAATGCACATCCTTCCCTCTTTTTCCACTCGACACTCCCACCTAAACAAAGCTGGACCCACTTTTTTAAACTAGAGGTGTGAAAACACATGCTGAGACAAGGGGGTTTCATGGCCCTTTAAGAGAATTTAAACTCACACTATGCTATCTGAACCATGCACAGACACATTTCCTGGGTCATTTGAGAAGCGTGAGTGCTCTGAATCAGGCTCAGGCGCGGTTCACTTGGGCTTTTGTGCGGTACGCTTGTGTGTGAGTGCAAAACGCGTCTGAGCCCGAAACTGGAGACAAGACGTGACTTTTAAGTGACTGTTGCATATCAATTTACTAATCATTCTTACTGTTCAATGAACATAAACTGTCATAGTTTATTAAAGACGCAAACCCCTCGCTGCACATCAGCTGCACCTTCAGCAAACCTCCTAATACCTGCAGCATGAGGACTTTATGATCATTTATGAGCGTCAAAAGTGGCTGATCTGTTCGCCGAAATATTTGACTGTGTCACTGCATATCAAACAACTAAAATGATATAACTAAAGAAATCTCCACTGTGCTGAGCGAGAGCGATTTTCTTCATTTAAACGGAACAGCGCATCATCGATGACATAAGCGTGCTCTGGCTCGGATGCAATGAGAGTGCAGGCCGTCAGGGGAGATGGGAGAGGGGACAAGCGTGCTTCGGCACGGTTCAAGGCAACTGTACATAGTGTGAGTACGCCCTAACTTAACTGAACTTAAAAATGCAAGCTTTTATTATTTAGATTATGTTTGACAAAAATTACCAACATCTAAAACAATGGCTCATGCTAAACTAGTTACATGGAAGTTTACATGGTTTGTATTAGTTAAGAACTTGTCAACAGCTTGTAAAATGTGTAAAGGTGTCCAACAAGTGCTAAGAATTCTGCAGTCACGACATAAACACAACATAGATCTGATGCAACTTGTTTAGGATGACAGGGCTAAATTGCCATAGTGCAACTATTATAAGAAATATTTTGTGACATCACATTTTGTGACATCATGTTTGGTTTGTATGATTTTATTTTATGTTTATATTTCAGTTGAACAAGTGTTTGTTCAGAAGCTTTCAGAGGTCTAATTTTAATTGTTGTGTGGTGCACAACAGGATCCGAATGTCAGTGTTTGCAATTCAAATAAACCACAGCAATTGCACTGGAGTTCGTTTAAAATAAATCAAAGATACAAAATGTGAACACCCTAACAATCATTATTTTAGGAATCTGACTACATTTTCTACACCAGAATTTATAGTTGTTTAAAAAGTATTTTGTTGTGGAAGACTTACAGAATGTTTCCGCAAGAAATGAAGCCAAATAACATCTGCAATTTTATTTTATAAATAGAGCCAATTCTCATCTCTCGATGCATTGATTAGACCAGAGGTGCCCAAAGTAGGGCCCGTGGGCCAAAGTTGGCCCATAGTAACCTTTGGTTTGGCCTGCCATCCTATCTGAAAAGAGAGGGAAAATGATGGGAGTTGGTTGGGGGTGAATGCCTTCAACAGAGACGTAATTTCGAATTGAATGTAACCTTTTGTTTCTTTGTTTAATTGAGGATCTAAAAAAAAGCCAACTAAAATTAAATGTTTCATTTTAATGTTGTAAATAAATAAAACTTTTAAAATGCACTGTAAAAAAATAAAAAGTTGAGTTAACTTAAAATTTTAAAGCAACCAGCTGCAAAGAAATTTTGAGTTTATTAAACTTCAGTGGTTGAAGTTCATTCATTCATTTTCTTGTCGGCTTAGTCCCTTTATTAATCCAGGGTCGCCACAGCGGAATGAACCGCCAACTTATCCAGCACGATTTTACGCAGCGGATGCCCTTCCAGCCACAACCCATCTCTGGGAACATCCACACTCATTCACACACATACACTACGGACAATTTAGCCTACCCAATTCACCTGTACCGCATGTTTGGACTGTGGGGAAACCGGAGCACCGGAGGAAACCCACGTGATGAAGGGAGAACATGCAAACTCCACACAGAAACGCCAACTGACCCAGCCCAGCCGAGGTTCGAACCTGCAACCCAGCGACGTTTTTGCTGTGAGGCGACAGCACTACCTACTGCGCCACTGCATCGCCGTTATGGAAGTTGTGCCAAATTATTTTTTTAAATTGACCGAAAAGGATGGTTTAAGTCAATTATACTTTATGGAATTATTTGGCACAACTTCAAACATTGAAGCTCAATAAACTCAAAATTTCTTTGCAGCCGGTTGCTTTAAAATTTTAAGTTAACTCAACTTTTTTTTAAGGTATGGACAAATAAAAATTGAAAGTCTCCTCAACTGAATATTTTACTTTCATTGAACAAACAGTACCAAACATGGAGCTGAATCCTTTTTATGAGTAAATTCAACTCTGACCTCAAAAATATGTCCACCTAACTTACAATTTTAAATTGAGTTAACTATTTGTAAGTTGGATTTTTTACAGTGTGTAAATCCTGTCACTTGACAGATGCACAAGACATCGGCGAGCAAATCAAGTCAAAGGCAAAAGCAGCTTGACTAGTGTATTCAGCATTGAACTGCATTGTATTATAAACGGGATTGTTTATGTTTTTACTATAATAAGTTCATTATAAAATGTTAAAATTATACTGCATCATTTTTTTTATGTTTTAAAGCAATGTTTTGTTTTGTTATTTTTAAATAATACTCAAATATATTAGAAATTACCCATGGCAAATTTAATGTAATGTGGTTTGGTATCTTCAATTTCGGCCCACAGCCCTCAATCAAGTTTGGTTTTTGGCCCTTTATAAGAAAAAGTTTGGCCACCCCTGGTTTAGACAAACAAAACGTACTGGCCTCAACCATGTCTTGTGGCTTTAAGTATAGCTATAAAATCATGGATTGCAGTACAACTTTTTTTTTTTAGCCTTTTTTAGCTACAAACAATATTATGACATTGTAATTACTAAATATTACTAATGTATCATCCAGCTGTATAGTTTGTGAGTGAACTGATAAGAAATACTGAGAATAGTTTTTTAAAGGCTGAGCAAGCTGTACAGAATTCCATGTAAAAAAAAAAATACTTGTCTGAATCAATAATTCAAACAACCAAGTGCTTCTCCAATAGTTCAGTCTTACATAGCTTACTTGGAAAAAAGCGAGCTTTCCTGCCTTGATCAAAAATAACACTAACTGAGGATGAATGTGGATGCATTTGCATGTTTTAATTCGGTCTCTTCATTAAATGAAAGAGGAAGCTTATGTAACTGATGTGTTGGACAGCATGTATAGTTACGAGACGCTATTTTTGTAACAATATTTATGAGCGTGTGGTGTTGCTGTGTCAAAACAGAAGATGCATCATATTTACTCAACAACATACATTATAATTGACGACGAGCGACGCACAGATTTATTCACGAATGAAGGAGTGTACACATACAACACGCATCCATATGCAGCACTTTAGTATCCTTCAGAAACATACACTTTCAATAATAATATAAATAAATCAAATAAAACCCTGACAGATGAAAGAACAAAACAAAACAGAGAGGTCATGAATATGGAACGCATCATTTTCTATTTGATATAAATATTCATCACACAGCGATTAGGATGTCATGACGCTGTTATTGGTTTCAGCATGATTCCGAATTTAAAAAAAAATAGAAAAGAGGAAGAAAAAGCCTCTCAAGCTTGATTAATCTCATCAGGACATCATCATAATGGATGTCTCCAATCATGAGAGTGGGAACTTATTCTCCTGCTGCGTCAAGGACTCACCACTCAGAAGGGGCTTTACCTTATAGATCTGCACCCCATAATATTCACGCGGCAGCCTCATAGAGCCCGCTTCAGACACACACTACAGTAACGGATGAGCTCACATGGAGACTCGTTTTGTTCACATTGATTTGCTCTTTCTGTGTTTTGCCTTAAATGTGTGCCGAGAAAGGCCCTCTGGTGTAAGAGTTATGGTATAAAGCGTTAAATCATAAGCTGTTCAAACACGTGTTTGATTTCATGAAGCGTAACAGTGACCACCCACTTTCTTCAGAAGCCTAGGTTTTAAGACATTTTCCCTATTCATTTTCTTCATATGCAGGGATTTAACAAAAATCTTCACCAAGGACTGTAAAACATGAACACGAGCCAGCTCTGAGATGATGCTCAACGTTACGACTTTGAAGTTATACTGTATGTTTAAACATATATGAAAATGAGGAAAAACCAAAGAAGCCTCTAAAATCCCTTAAAGCATTGTGAAGGATTTAAATTAAAATAAAAACAAAAACACACTAGTCTATAAAACAAAGTTATAAAAGCACTTAATAATAAATGTATCAAATACATATAATTGAAACTTGTGGTTTTTATTTGTTTATTTATCAAATAACTCAAATGAATTAACAATCTTATTGCAATACCACTGTTGTACATTTTGGTGGATAATGTGTTCTCATTTAACCTCAGGCCTATACACCTTTATATGATCTGATCAGATCCAAGCAACAGTTATATTTAAGGTCATTTAAGAGTTCACACTTAGCTGATGATTGATAATAAAGTGTGTTTGGCATGCTGTCCCAGAAGAGAGCCCTGAGCTCAGCTCTAAGATCCTCGAACCCAGGGAGTCTGAGCTTAGGTAGGTGTCAAGAACTCCCCTGAATTTGTTCATTTGGCCTATCCCTTTATTATTAGGGGTTGCCACGGTGGAATGAACCATCAACTATACCAGCATATGTTTATGCGGTGGATGCCCACTAAAGCTCTTATACTGTGCCAATTTGATTTATTCAATTTACTTATACTGCATGTCTTTGCTCTTTGGACTGTGGGTGGAAACTTGAGTCTCAGGGTAAACCAACGTGAGCACAGGGAGAACATGTAAACTCCACACAGAAACACCAACTTGTCCAGTCGGGACTCAGACAAGTGACCTTCTTGCTGTCAGGCAACAGTGCTGGCCAATCAGTGCCACCCTATCCTGGATTATGCTAGGAAAGAGGGGGAGGAGTAGGGGTGTATGAGAGGATTCTTCAAGATGAAGATGACTAAGGTAAGGTAATCTGGTTATTTATGTACGTTTGGATTTGTCTGATTGGTAAATCATATGATAGCTAATGCGGGACCAGCCGTGGTAAATCATAAGCACGTGATCCTCTTGAAATTAGTTTATAAATAAACTTCACTTCATAGCACACACTCTAAAAAATGCTGGGTTGTTGGAACTCACTGTTGGAACAAATGTGGACAAACCCAACTGGGTTAAAAAGTGTCATTTCATTCATTCATTTATTCATTTTCTTTTCAGCGTAGTCCCCGGCTTAGGATTAATAAACCCCCTTTATTAATCCGGGGTCGCCACAGTGGAATGAACCGCCAACTTATCCAGCTGCAACCCATCTCTGGGAAACATCCATACACACTCATTCACACTCATACACTATGGACAATCTAGCCTACCCAATTCACCTGTATCGCATGTCTTTGGACAAAATCCACACAAAAACGCCAACTGACCCTGCCGAGGCTCGGACCAGCGACCTTCTTGCTGTGAGGCGAAAGTGTCATTTCAGTTTAATTAAAACAATTAAACCAGCATTTTTTAGAGTGCACATACGCAGTAATTTGACTATTTTTACATTTGATGGAAGGCTGGAGGGACAGTTTTCAGGGTTATTTTGGTGCATATAAAGCTCAGTAGAACATTATACATTTGAAAACTAAAGTCTTGTTTAATAATATTAATATATTTACTAACACCTTTGGAGAATTAGTGTCCTTGATGTACAAGAAAATAATTATTTAAACTTTAAATGGTAGCTTTGTCATTTTTATAACTGTTCCATTGCAAGCTTTTATTGTAACTGTGTGCATGTGCTGATGAAGTCAACTTTGATACTGTAGCTTACCAAAAATGAAAATGCAGAGGTGACTTTTTCTTTAGTAGAATATTAAAGAAGATTTTGTATCTTATTTAACTTTATCTTCTATTTACCTTCTTTAATTGTGGTCTTTGGTGATTCATGGCTTGACTAGTGAAAAATTTACTGACTAGAGAATGAATTCCTGAGTGACACGGTGGCTCAGTGGTTAGCACTGTCGCCTCACAGCAAGAAGGTCACTAGTTCGAGTCCCGGCTGGGTCAGATGGCATTTCTGTGTGGAGTTTGCATGTTCTCCCCATGTTTGCCTTGGTTTCCTCTGGGTACTCCAGTTTCCCCCACAGTCCAAAATCATGCGCTTTAGGTGAATTGGGTAAGCTAAATTGGCTGTAGTGTGTGTGAATGTGAAAGTGTATGGGTGTTTCCGAATGCTGAGTTGCGGCTGGAAGGGCATCCGCTGCGTGAAACATATGCTGAATAAATTGGTGGTTTATTCCTCTGAACTAGAGATTAAGCTGATGGAGAATGAATGAATGAATTCCTATAGTGAATGGTTACTGGGACTTTGAAAATAAAAAAAATAAATATGGCTCCTGATTATAAATTGAGGTCTGATGAAGTGAAATGATAAGTCTGTGCAGGAAACTGGACGTTATTTAATGCATTATTATTACTATCAATAATTTACAGCCTCAAACAGGCCTAAATGAAGAAAACATCTTTTGAACTGGCTTTTTTATAGTGAACAACATAAACAAATTAACCAAATCAATTGAAGTGTGCGAGGACCTACAAATGTACTCAATCAAAACTCACTTTCAGACATGCCCGACAGTCACTCCAACTCAAAACGAGACTACTTTATTTACTTTATTTGCTTTTATTCCATTATTTGGCAATTTAATAATATGCTTGCATAAACATTACATCATTGCATGCTTATGTGAACAAGTCTGAAAGAAGCAGTTTGCTAGATGAACTGCAGGCAATTGCGTTTTAAATAATATTTCATTTCACTTTATAAGACCTCTGTGTATCATTGGAAGCCACTAGTATAAATTAAGTTTTACTTGTGTCCGCTGTAAAATAATTCAATATTTAACTTTTACTAATTACTAGTTCCACAGATTTTTCACATTCACTCTACAGTATTTTTCTTTTCAAAATATTACTTCAATAGGCCCAAATCAGACTCAGACTTTAAAAGATAATAATATTAGATGGATTTTCCTTTATTAGTCCTGTAAACATGAGCCATTCTGAATGTTCACTGATTTTATAATAATCCTTTATTTAACAATTTTAAACTAACTATGCTTTTGACAATATTCATAGTCTTCATAACTAAACCCAATCAAGAAAATTACTTAACTTAGATGTTTTTGCTATTCCAAAATATATAATTGTAGGTAACAGTTGACTTGCATTATATGATCCTACACTCTCAGAAAAAAATATACAATGTTGTACCAAAGAAGGTACAAACCCATTGCAGTACCTTTACAAAATTGTACCTTAAGACAAAGAAACAAATTTGTACCATTGCAGTTTTTGTACCTTTAAGGACATGACTTGTACATGGGAAACCTGCAGATGCAATATTGTACCTTCATTAAAGGTACAAATGTGATCCATGAAGGTATCACTACAGTGACTTTGTACCTTAACAGTGTCAAATTCGTTCCTTCAAGAACTATTTAAAGGCATTTTCCTATATCCAAAATGCATCAATTTATTTTCAGTAAATATAAAACATCACATACATTTTTAAACAATGTTATAAAAAAATGTTTATTTTGCGTAAATGCACCTTTTCCATTTACAATAAAGAATACAAATACTTTAACATACATACAATCTATTTTTGCTTAACATTTCACAACACTTAACAAAAATGTTACAGAAACACATTCTCCAATGTACAATATAAAACTTTTTTTTTCTTCCAATTTTCAGACAATACCTTTGTACTCAATTAAAAGTTCATTTAATTTACTACATTTGAAATAGAAATAGAATTATGCAAAAGTATTGTAACGAGATATGCACAATGTCTGATTACTTTTACAATACTAAAATGTCTGCATGAACACTTTGCATATGCAGGACTTTTGCCAGTTTATTTACTTTACAAAAGGTGCGGATATCATAATGAAAATGTATTTATCAGAAAATGTTTACCAAATGTTTATTAAAAATGCCTTAAATGTTTAGTTTACAATACCTATAGTTTTATTTACCAGTTGTTTTGTATTATAGAACTTAATAATTAATGTTTATGTGTTTTTAAACATATGCTTTAAAATGATGATTCATGTTTTAATATGGAATTATTCATAAATCACTTTGCCTTTCCAGTAATATTGTTTTCATAGATATTGTAATAAAGAAGGAGTTGTCTAACACTGTGTACCTTTTTATGAGAACAATTGTGTACCTTCATTTCAATTGTACCATAAAAGGTACAGAACAGTATCGCAACAGGTCATTTTTGTACCATATAAGGTACAACTTTTACAAAGGTAAAACTGTTCCTTAAGTAACATTATTTGTACCACCGTGTACCTTTTTTTCTGAGAGTGTATAATGATGAAGGATTGTCCCTTTAACATTTATTTAAAAAATGTAAAGAGTTCAGATGCAAACACTTCTAAATGCCATCAGAAATTTATTTATTTATTTTAAATAAATAAAAATAAATTTAAATTTATTTTAAAATGAGCATTCTTCTATTTTTTCCTGTGTGTAGGATCAGATTTGTCATTTTTATGGTCATGAAAATGTTATTTTCATTGAGTCTGAAGTAAAATAATAGCATATAAACATAGGAGGCTGAGAAAAAATACAAATTTTACTACAACATTTCAGATGGCATCTAAACTCATTTATAGAGAAGCAAACATGTAGTACAAAAATAAGAGTGCAAAAGCTACTAACTGTACAAAATAATAATAATATTGTCCAGTAAACCAAGAAACCAAGAGCTTAATTCACAGATCTACATGTCAGCAGTAAGAGGAAATGCCTTTTTGAAACTACAGACTGACGGTGACCCTGCAGTCTAGTAAACACAGCGCTTTGGCTTAAATACGAGTCTGATATGATGTTGAATTAGTACTGAAGCCACAGGGCTAGAGATGCTCCAGAGACGCTCTACTCTGCTCTGCTCTGCTCAGGCCGGGCCGGTCCTCCTCCCCCATTCATGAGCTCAGAGTTTCCCCGCAGGCCTCGGCTGACAGACAGATAATGCAGGAGTCCTGCTCTGAAAGGGCTGAGCTGAAAGAAGAGTTTCACTGCTGGCTTGCTGGAGTGTGGAGCACATCAACTCTCCTCAACGTCTAGACTTTCCTCCACATAAAGCTCACTCGCTGAACTTAAAAGCTTACACACTTCTTTTCTTTATATCTTCTGCTTGGTTGTTTTGCCCTGCAGGTCTAACATGTTCCTATAAGCCGCAGTGTACAGTATGAATCCTATTTCAACCCTATCTAACCTTATAAGGCAAGACATTGGCAGTTTTATTGATTACATTTAGAACATTTTTTAAGTTTTCTAAATTATTTTAAATGAGGCATTATTTTAATGAAATTCCAATCATACATTTCAAATTTACACAGAAATCTGAGGAAACACTTTAGTTTAGGTCACAATTCACGATATAAACAAACCATTAACAACACTACTAGCTTAATAAACTTGTAATTAACTGTTTATTAATAAGTAGTAAAGTAAAGTTGGGTTTATGTTTTGGGTAGGTTAGGGAACCAGAATAAGATCATACCATATAACTACTAAGGAACAGTTAATATCTTAATAATAGGCAGGTAATAGGCCAATAGTTAACAGCATGA
The DNA here is from genome assembly GCA_903798195.1 of Danio kyathit. Classification (NCBI taxonomy): domain Eukaryota; kingdom Metazoa; phylum Chordata; class Actinopteri; order Cypriniformes; family Danionidae; genus Danio; species Danio kyathit. The sequence continues at coordinate 31,304,567 of LR812523.1, forward strand.
ATTGTGACCTAAACTAAAGTGTTACCAAATCTGAATACTGGATGAAGTCAAATTTTTTCTTTTCTTTTCTTTTCTTTTTTTCTTCACAAATTATAGTCAAAGATTTTTACAGAGGAGATTTTTTTCACTCCAAAATTCAGAATTAGGATTTAAAAAATATATATAATTACACTGCAAAAAAATGCTTCTCTTACCTAGAGTTTTTGTCTTGCTTCTAGTCCAATAATTCTTATCTTAAGAATCCTTTTTATACACATAAAAATATTGTCTTTTTTTCAGAAATTATGTCAAAATTACGTGAGTTTTTCGTTAAAGCAATCAAAATAATCTGCCAACGTGGTAAGCAAAATAATCTTATTTCAAAACGAAAACAACGGCCAGATATACTAAACAGACTATGGCTACTTGTTCAAAAGACTTATTTATAATGAGTTGAATCAACACAATTGTTGAGGGTTTGTGTGGGATAAAATAATTGTTTTATGCTGAATCAACGTAAATTTGTAAAAACCATTTAGTTAACTTGATCAATTTGCATTGGGACAACATGAAGGAATTGTGTGGAACCCTGCATTTTAGTGTGAGAGAAAAATCCCGTAATAGCACAGGTCGTCACCTTAGAATTATAAGGTTCTATCTGACATTTTTGTCAAAATTGAGTTATTGACATTCTTATTAAATGACAAATTATTTACATTATGGGATGTTTTTTAGAAGTTGTTTACATTTTAAGACTTTTTATTTAAAAAACAAATGTTACACACGTACTGTTTGCTATGGAATGCAAAAACTTCGAAGCTCAATATCTCAAAATCATTCAGAACGCAGATAGAACCTTATAATTCAAAGATGACGAGGTAGAAATGCAAAATTGTGTCGGTGATCTACTGACAATATGCAAATTAATGACCGCAAACACTACCAGTTGATTTTGGTAATGACCAACACAGTCTACAAAGAGCAGGCCTAAACATGTGGCCAACTTGTGACCTTGGACCACAAAACCAGTCATGAGGGTCAATTTTTGAAAACTGAGATTCATCATCTGAAAACTGAATAAATAACCGTTCCATTGATGTTTGGCTTATTAGGATAGGACATATTTGGCAAGATATATTGTTGGCTAATCTGGAATTTGGAGGGGTTTCCTCCAGGTGCTCCAGTTTCCTCCAGTCCAAAGACATGCGCTATAGTGAATTGGGTAAGCTAAATTGTCCGTAGTGTATGTGTGTGAATGAAAGTGTATAGGTGTTTCCCAGGGATGGGTTGCAGCTTCTGCTGCGTGAAACATATGCTGGATAAGTTGGCGGTTCATTCACGGTGGTAACCCCTGATGAATAAAGGGACTAAGCCGAAAGGAAAATGAATGCATGACATACTGAGAAAATAATCTATAATGTCATCCAAATAAAGTTCTTACCAACACTGGGTTCCACACAGTCTATTTGTGTGGGACAACATAAAATAATTAAGTTAACTTATTAGTTTTCACAAATTTAAGTGGATTGAATATGAAACAATTAAGATGTCCCCCAAAAACTCAACAGTTATTTCAGCTTTTTTAATAAGCAGTTTGAACAAACCACAAACATCATTTGTTAGTGAATCATACTTGCCAACATTTGTCTCTGAAAATCTGGGAGATCGGGGTTGGGGGATAGAGGTGGTGGAGGTGGTGGGGGGAGGGCAGAGGGGGGTGGCAGAGGGGTGTCGCAGACGCAAGGCGGAAGTGTAGAGCGGGGGGTTGTCGTGGACCAAAAGTGAAGAGGGTTGGGGAGTCGCGGAAGAAAGTGAAAGTGAACAGCAGAGGGGGAGGAGGGCAGTTGAGGAGTGGGATCAGTAAAATGAGGTACCGGATCAGATTTCAGAGGTGCCGGATCCAGATTCAACGTGTTCCGTCAAATTAAGGCCTGCCAATCGGATACTATAACAAAGTCGGTGATCCAGGGGTGTTATAGACTGTACCAAAAAGTTAAGGACCGGGAGGGGGGGCGGATTACAGGAAGTTTTTCCGGAAGAAATAACAAAACGGGAGGGTGGCGGGAGATGGGTCTGAAATACAGGGGACTCCCAGGAAAAACTGGAGTGTTGGCACGTATGTAGTGAATGCATATTACTTATTAAAAATTAAGTTTTGATACATTTACAGGAAATTTACTAAATAATCTTTATAAACAAGATCATTACATAATATTCTAATGATTTTTGACTTAAAATAAAAATCAATAATTTTAAAATCATTACGCTTTTTGGCTGTTCCCCAAATATAGCCATGAAACATAAAACTGTTTTTGTGGTCCAGGGTCAAATTTAGTTGTACTGAAATTGTTGACTATACCTCTAGTACATTGATACTAAATACTGCGCAAAAATGTGCACATTTCTAGACACTTCAACACATTTCCAAGTACTGCAAATTTATTTTACTAAGTATGGCCTAAACCTAAGTAACCCAAAAATACTTAACTTTTGTAAATTACAATGCTAAATGTCTTAGTTCTATATAGATCTTTTGTCTCCTCCCCATTTCATTCACATTTATCGTTGCCTATATCACAAAAAACTACATCTCACCTCACTAAATGGGGGGACTTAATGCAGAATATTAAATATGTTTTCTGCAACCCTTCTTGAAGAGATCTGATTAGCATTATTTGCACCCTAACATGACAGCTCTCAGATCTTACTTGTTTACGGGCGGATTTGGGCTTTTGTTTCACTTTGTAAAAACCATGAAACTGTCATCACAAGGATGCAGTAGTGACATGTGTCTGATTTTTGCATGGTTTAAATTTCACATGACAGAATCAGATGCTAAGATCAAAACAAAAACATCACACCTTCCTCATCCTGCAGATTCCTTCAGAGGTCTACAACTGTGCTGTTTGTGGTCTGATATCCATTTAAATATGAACAAAGACAGTAAACTCGTCTGTTGTGAGTGCATGCAGTGTTGAACCTGCAAATGCCAGCAGACTCCCTTCACCAGGGCATATTTAGCATTTCTGAGTCTCAGACCAGGAGCAGTAACATTTGTGCAGAGAAAAGGACACATGGAGCCACATTCCTGAAGGTCCTCAGGATCTGCCAAAGGGATGTTTTAATTTCTGTCAGTGCGGTTCATTTGCTTATGAGTTTGCAAAGTTACATTCCTTAATGGCCTTTCATGTATGGTCATTTTTTAAATAAAAATGGAATAGAAAGAAGAGATTCATGACCAAACTATCAATTAATTCAGCAAAACTGGTTTCAATGGTGTTGATAATATGAACTGCATCTTGAGCATTAAATAATCATAATAGGATAATTTCTGAAAAATAATGTGCCATTGAAGACTGTATAATCACTGCTGAAAAATGAGCTGTGCATTACTGGAATAAAGCAAATAGAAGAAAGTTTATTTTGAATGTTTATTAAATCATCAAATACTGGAGACACTTTACAACAGGGGTGTCAAACTCCATTCATGGAGGGCCACAGCCCTGCACAGTTTAGTTCCAACCCTGCTTCAACACACTAAAACCGTGGTCACACTGGACTTTAGTCCCCATAGACTTCCATTCATACACACGCGAATGCGTCAGACTGGAAATGCAGGGTCATGCGTCGAGTTTCGCAGGTTGCTGCAGTGCAAAGTTCAAGCTTGGTGAACTCTGATCTGCGAAATCGCATCACTTGACTGCGTGAGACCAATCCAGGATCAAACATGACCTCTCTGGAAAGAAATTTAAAACATGGAGCAATCGCTCGCTTTTTTTAATGTCTAATCATCTTGTTTATTCCCGCCACTTTTCGCAGCGCCGTACGACACAATTTCACAAGCTCAAACTCTAGTGTGACTTCGCCTTTACCTGTAGATTTCAAACAAGCCTGAAGGACTTAATTAGTTTGATCAGGTGGGTTTAATTAGGGTTGGAACTAAACTGTGCAGAGCTTATTGTAAATTGTTAGCAAAATATTACTCTATCTTTAAATGCAGCCTTGGGGAATGAGAGTAAGACTGTTTAAAAAATATATATACAGTTAAAGTCAGAATTATTAGCCCCACTGTTTATTTTTTTCCCCAATTTCTGTTTAACAGAGAGAAATTATTTTAAACACATTTCTAACATAATAGTTTTAATAACTCAATTCTAATAACTGATTTATTTTATCTTTGCCATGATGACAATACATAATATTTAACTAGATATTTTTCAAGACAGCTTAAAGTGACATTTAAAGGCTTAACTAGGTTAATTAGGTTAACTAGGCAGGTTAGGGTAATTAGGCAAGTTATTGTATAACGATGGTTTTGTAACATCCCCGGCTTGTCCCCACTCACCCAATCCAGTTTCACTATCTCACACCAGTCCCATCCAATCACGAGAACCTTCCCCTGATTACTAAACATCTGCACCTGCTCATCATTAGCCCGGACACTTTAAATACTCACCTCCTCCGTTCACTCCTTGTCCGGTATTGAAGTTTCATGGTTATCTTCACCTACGCTCCCTCGTCTTCTCTTCTTCCATGGATGTTCCTTCTGAGTCTTCGTAACCATCGCACTGATAAAGGGAAGTGTCTTTATTATCTTACCACATCCGAAGATCTATATTCACCTACACGCACTTTGTGCACACTGCCAACGGAGGTGTTAGGGTTGTTAACCCAGTCTGACTGTCGCCAGGTTTACCCGGCGAAGACTTATGAGGTGTTCCTCGGATGATCTTCCATTGCCCTGCACTGTGTGATATCCTCTTGTGATTTACGTTGAATAAACTTAATGAAAAGATAACCATCTCTGACTTCTTTGTATACCAGCGTGACAGAATACCGGACCGAAAAAACACAACATGGAAGCTAACGCCACGCTACCCGGAAGTGAGTTGCCTTCCGCATCCATGAGCGCTAGCTCCAACCTGGTGGTGACACCGAGTACTCCACTAGCTCGACCAACAAGTTACTCGGGGATCCGAGCACCTGCAATGGGTTTTCTACTACTGTTCTTTTATATTGAAGCCAACCTTGTGCAATTCCCTAACGAACTTTCCAAAGTTGCATTTGTTATTTCCTTCTCTCAGGTCGAGCCTTGCAATGGGCAGATGCATTGTGGAGTACTCGTAGCCCAGTGATAACCACCATCCAATCCTTCGTCACCCACTTTAAGGAGGTATTTTCAGTTCCACTTACCCCTTTATCAGTGCACGACGAACTCATGAACCTTTCCCAAGGAAGGATGTCAATTCATGAATATACTTTACAGTTTCGGACACTTGCAGCCAGCAGCGGGTGGAACCCCGTGGCGCTTCTGGCTGCCTACCGTAAAGGATTGAAACCCTCCCTCCGTAAACAGATGGTCATTTATGATGACAATGCTAACCTGAATCCTTCATCAAAAAAACCATTAGTGTGTGTCAACACTTATCTGCCTGTTCTTCTCTCTCTGATGACTCTCCATTACCGTCCAAATTTCCCGCGAATACGCAGGACCCTGAAGAACCAATGGTCACTGACTCCTACCGGCTAGACGCCACGGAACGCCAGCGGCGTATTCAACATCAGCTCTGCCTCTACTGTGGAGAATCAACTACCTGATAGCCACTGTCCCATCCGTCCACCTCGACTCGTGGTGAGTAAAGTCGTCCTCACACCCACAGGATCCACCATACCCCATATTGATGCAGAGTTGGTAATACACGATCAAACTTTTCCCGTACATGTTCTGTTGGACTTGGAGCCGCTGGGAACTTCATATCCTCCACCTTCATCTCCCGTTACAACATTCCATCAGTGAGGAATGAAGTTCAGTATCGCATCACCACCATCCAGAGCTCGTGCAAATGTGGATGTCATCCTGGGACGACCATGGCTTATTCAGCACAACCTAGCATTAACTGGGGGAACTGGAGATATCCTCGAATGGGGATCCAAGTGCAGAATCAATGGTCATATTACCCCTCTACTGGTCATTCCTCTCATTACCTCTGCAGAATACAGGCGTAAAGCCACTCATCCTTCCAGCCATCCCATTCCCTCAGTATATCACGAATACTCGGACGTCTTCAGCAAGGAACGAGCCACCCAATTACCCCCTCATCGGTCCTGGGATTGCTGCATCGACCTGCTGCCCGACGCCAAGTTACCACACGGAAGGATTTATCCTTTATCCCGCCCTGAGCACGAAGCTATGCACAATTACATCAGTGAAGCTCTCCAGCACGGATTCATCCGACCGTCTACATCTCCTGCCGCCTCCAGCTTCTTTTTTGTCGCTAAGAAAGATGGAGGACTCAGACCATGCATCGATTACAGAGTGCTGAATGCTGCCACCATCAAGTTTGCCTACCCTCTGCCTCTAGTCCCAGCTGCCCTGGAAGAACTGAGAGAAGCTAAAGTGTTCAGCAAACTAGACCTCCGTAGTGCTTACAATCTCATCGCATCCGCCAGGGGGACGAGTGGAAAACGGCCTTTGTACACCCTCCGGCCACTATGATACCTCGTTATGCCCTACGGACTGGCAAATAGTCCATCCATCTTCCAAAGCTTCATGAATGAGATCTTCAGAGACTTTCTTCATCGTTTTACCATTGTCTACATTGATGATATCCTTATTTATTCCCGCAATCTAGAAGAGCATCAGGACCATGTGATACAAGTACTCCAACGTTTACGACAGAATCATTTGTTCCTCAAACCAGAAAAGTGTGAGTTCCATCTAACCACGATATCCTTCCTAGGGTATGTCATCACCCCACAAGGAGTGAGTATGGAGCAGTGCAAAGTAGATGCTGTGTCGAAATGGGAATACCCGAAAACCATTAAAGAACTCCAGCGTTTTCTGGGATTCGCCAATTTCTATCGGCGGTTCATTAAGAACTACAGTGTCCTGTCAGCTCCACTCACTTCCCTGCTCAAAGGAGGAAGACGAGTACTAACCTGGACCCCTGAGACGTACCGTGCCTTTGACCAACTCAAACGGAAGTTCGCCACAGCACCCATCTTACGTCATCCTAATCCCAACCTCCCGTTCATCGTTAAGGTGGACGCCGCAGACACTGGAATAGGCGCTATACTTTCCCAATGGTCTGGTGAACCCAAAGCCCTCCATCCTTGTGCGTACTATTCCAGGAAATTAACAACAGCGGAACAAAATTACGGAATCGGTGACCGCGAGTTGTTAGCATCAAGCTGGCACTGGAAGAGTGGCGTCACTGGCTTGAAGGAGCCAACATCCCTTCACCGTCATCACTGACCACAAAATCTCCAGTAACATACGAGATGCCAAACGTCTGAATGCTCGCCAAGCTCGCTGGTCTCTCTTCTTCGCCCGGTTTAACTTCACATCACCTACCAACTGGTCACAAAAACGTCAAGGCCGATGCTCTATCAAGACTTCACTCACCTGATCCTCGTAACGACTCCCCTGAATCCATTCTTCCTCCTTCCATCTCTGTGGCTCCTATTTTATGGCAAATAGACGAAGATATTCGTTTAGCCACCTTAGAGGAACCAGTTCCCCCTGGTCTTCCTCCAGGCTTGTGTTATGTACCCACGGATACCGCATACCACTCCTGAATAGTACACACACCTCCCTCGGCTCAGGACACCCAGGTAGCAGGCGAACCCTCTCGCTCCTCAGAGAAAGGTATTGTGGCCTAAAATGGCCCACGATGTCACCAGTACGTTAAGGGTTGCTCGGTCTGTGCCATCATACCATCCACGCCATCTACCTGAGGGAAAACTGCTACTGTTGCCCATTCCCCGCCGACCCTGGACACACCTCGGTGTTGATTTGCCACCGATCTACCCCCCTCTCAAGGATACACCACTATTTTAGTGGTTGTAGATCGGTTTTCCAAATCATGCAAATTAATACCTCTCAAAGGTCTCCCACAGCCCTTGAAACAGCTGGGCCCTGTTCCATCACGTCTTCAGGAACTATGGTCTCCCCGAAGACATCGTGTCGGACAGGGGTCCGCAATTCATCTCCAGGGTTCTGGCGGGCGTTCTTCCACCTTCTGGGTACCACCATCAGTCTGTCTTCTGGCTATCATCCTCTAACCAATGGTCAGACCGAGCGTAAAATCCAAGAGATTTCCCGGTTCTTACGCTCATATTGCAATAACCACCAAAACACCTGGAGGCCAGTATCTTCCGTGGGCTGAGTATGCACAAAATTCTCTTCGTCAATCCTCTACTGGACTAACCCCTTTTCAATGTGTCCTAGGCTACCAACCATCCTTGTTTCCCTGGAATGGGGAAGCATCAGAAGTGCCCGCGGTTGATCACTGGTTCCAGGAGAGCGAGAGGGTCTGGGACTCTCTCACGTCCATCTTCAGCGGGCAGTCCGGAGGTACACCGAGCAAGCCAACGTCCCGGCTACCTAATCCCATATACCAACCAGGAGATAAGGTATGGCTCTCTACCCGAGACATCCGCCTCCGGCTGCCCTGCAGAAAGCTGAGTCCCCGCTACCTGGGACCATTCACCATCCACTCCCAGATCAATCCTGTCACCTACCGTCTCAACCTTCCACCACAGTACCGCATTGCATCCTTTCATCTCCCTCCTCAAACCCTACACTAACCCTGTTTCTCCTCTTCTGCAGAACCTGAACCACCCCCCTCCCGACCAAACGGAAGTCATCAGCGATAACATCTATCAGGTCAAGGAAATCCTCAACTCCCGGCGGCGGGACGGTCGGCTCCAGTACCTCGTAGATGGGAGGGCTTTGGCCCAAGGAGAGATCCTGGATCCCTCGTAATGACATCTTAGATCCATCTCTCCTCGAAGAATTCCACCAGAGACATCCCGGTCGTCCAGCCCACGAGGACGTGGCCGTCCCCGCCGTCGATCTAGGGTGCCAGGAGCACCCGTGGAGGGGGGGGTACTGTAACATCCCCGGCTTGTCCCCACTCACCCAATCCAGTTTCACTATCTCACCAGTCCCATCCAATCACGAGAACCTTCCCCTGATTACTAAACATCTGCACCTGCTCATCATTAGCCGGACATTAAATACTCACCTCCTCCGTTCATCCTTGTCCGTATGAAGTCTCATGGTATCTTCACCCACGCTCCCTCGTCTTCTCTTCTTCCATGGATGTTCCTTCTGAGTCTTCGTAACCATCGCACTGATAAAGGGAAGTGTCTTTATTATCTTACCACATCCGAAGATCTATATTCACCTACACGCACTTTGTGCACACTGCCAACGGAGGTGTTAGGGTTGTTAACCCAGTCTGACTGTCGCCAGGTTTACCCGGCGAAGACTTATGAGGTGTTCCTCGGATGATCTTCCATTGCCCTGCACTGTGTGATATCCTCTTGTGATTTACGTTGAATAAACTTAATGAAAAGATAACCATCTCTGACTTCTTTGTATACCAGCGTGACAGGTTTGTTCTGTAGACTATCGAAAAAAAATATATAGCTTAAAGGGGCTAATAATTTTGACCTTAAAATGTTTTTAAAAAATTAAAAACTGCTTTTATTCTAGCTGAAATAAAACAAATAAGACTTTCTCCAGAAGAAAAAATATTATCAGACATACTATGAAAATTTCCTTGCTCTGTTCAACATAATTTAATTTCAATATTTAAAAAAGAAAGAAAATTCAAAGAGGGGCTAATAATTCTGACTTCATATATATATATATATATATATATATATATATATATATATATATATATATATATATATATATATATATAGTTTAATTATATTATTAATGTTTACACATTATATTCATTCATTCATTTTCTTTTCGGCTTAGTCTCTATTAATCTGGGGTCGCCACAGCGGAATGAACCCCAACTTATCCAGCATGTTTTTACGTAGCGGATGCCCTTCCAGCCACAACCCATTTCTGGGAAACATCCCACACTCATTCACACTCACACTACGACAATTTAGCCTACCCAATTCACCTGTACCGCATGTCTTTGGACTGTGGGGGAAACCGGAGCACCCGGTCACATGATCCTGTAATAGTAATAACAGCAATGTTGACTGGACTAATTATTTCATTTGAAACTGCATACAAAAAGAAAGCAGTAATGTAAAATGTTTATAAATATTTAACAATTTAACTTTTTTTTTTTTTTATTTAATGCCTTCTTGATGAACAAGGTTTTTTTTTTTTTTTAAGAAAGAACCGACCCCAAACTTTTGACCGGTAGTGTATATTAAATCCCCCAATTCCAATGTTTTAACTTTAGAAAGATTAACATATAAACATAAAGCGTCTGCTATAATATTAACTTTGACATGGTATTTGCATTTTAACTACTGGCAGAGTGATCAGCAGGACCAGCCTGTCAGTATGTACCAATCCTATTAATTAAAGACTTTAAAGAGTTAAAAGATCCCATCAACATTACTTTTACAAGTCAAAGACACCCAACACTCAGGTGTGTGTAAGATGTAGCAGTGTCGAATAATGAAGCTGGAGGTGATATCAGTGTTTCAGCAGCCTGAGCAGTAATTAGGTTAGAGTGACACAAGCACAGTATATTGGTTACCTCATTATTCAGCTACAATATATTGTGCTCTATACGTATAGTGTAGTAGAGGATCCACCCCTGCTCTCTGGGATCATCGTTTCAGCTCTGCTACATTTGTGTGTGTCCTGCTGAGCAAACCGTCAGAGGTGGATCCAAATCTTTCTATCTTTCTTTCTTTCTTTCTTTCTTTCTTTCTTTCTTTCTTTCTTTCTTTCTTTCTTTTCTTCTTTCTTTCTTTCTTTCTTTCTTTCATTTTGCAGATTCAGTTTTACTTTGTGGCAAAGGATATTTGCCCATAATTTGCTGAACATTTTAATTATAAATAAATAAATAAATATCCCTCACTATCCCTTCAGGGTCGCCACAGCAGAATGAAACCAACAATTACTCTGGCAATTATTATTATTATTTTGATAGGGTGGATGCCCTTCCAGCTGCAACCCAGGATTTGGAAACACACACACTCTTTCATCCGCACACACATTTATCAACTATGGCCAATTTAGTTTACCCAGTTAACCTAGAGCGGATGTATTTGAACTGTGGGTGAAACTGTGCAAGATACATCATTCTGAATACATCATTCGGATGTATACATCATTCTGAGCTAGCCAGCAGCTAGCTCTCTGTAACTCTCACATGGTCGCCCACTGAAGCTAAGCAGGGCTGCGCCCGGTCAGCACCTGGATGGGAGACCACGTGGGAAAGCTAGGTTGCTGCTGGAAGTGGTGTTAATGAGACCAACAGGGGGCGCCCAACCTGGGGTCTGTGTGGGTCCTAATGCCCCAGTATAGTGACAGGGACTCTATACTGCTCAGTGAGCTCCATCTTGCTGATGAGACGTTAAACTGAGGTCTCTGTGGTCGTTAAAAATCCCAGGATGTCCTTCGAATAAGAGTAGGGGTTTCATCCTGGCCAAATCTGCCCACTGGCCTCTGTCTATCATGGCCTCCTAACAATCCCCATACCATAATTGACTTCATCACTCTGTCTCCTCTCCACCAATTAGCTGGTGTGTGGTGTGCGGTCTGGTGCAATATGGCTGCCGTCGTGTCATCCAGGTGGATGGTGGTGGTGGATAAGGAGATTCCCCCCAATGTATGAAGCACTTTAAGTGTCCAGAAAAGCGCTATATAAATGTAAGGAATTATTATTAATAATAATAATAATTATTAGAATAGATTAAATTAGATTAGATTAGATTAGATTCAACTTTAATGTCATTACACATGTACAAGTACAAGGAAACAAAATGCAGTTTAGGTCTAACCAGGAACTTGGAGAATGAGACAGGCTCATCCTTATCATCTAGATGCACTGGGACGAATCGTCAGTAATGTATTCTGGGGTCACTGTTTTAGGTCCTTCAACATCAGACACTTTCGCCTAAGTGACCAGCTGAGCTTTATCAGAGCCCAGCTTGCGTCCCAGTAGCCATCACCTGTTAAAAGTTTTTTTAAATATAGATTTTTCGAGTTTTAAATATGTTCATTCATTCATTTTCTTTTCGGCTTAGTCCCTTTATTAATCTGGAGTCGCCACAGCGGAATGAACCGCCAACTTATCCAGCATATGTTTTACGCAGCGGATACCCTTCCAGTTGCAACCCATCTCTGGGAAACATCCATACACACTCATTCACACTCATACACTACGGACAATTTAGCTTACCCAATTCAGCTGTACCGCATGTCTTTGGACTGTGGGGGAAACCTAGGCGAATGAAGGGAGAACATGCAAACTCCATTTTAAATATGTCTTTTTGATAATTCATTTGCATAACATAGCCAAAAAAGTGCCACGTATTCAGACGAACACACAGACACATACACCCCAATTATAAATATTGAACTTCAGAAAAGTTCAAACATAAACATTTGTTATAAGATTGGGGCTGCGTCCGATACCGCATACTTCCATACTACAGTATGCTAAAATCAGTATGCGAGCCGAGAAGTATGTCCAAATTCATAGAATTCGAAAATCAGTATGCAAGAAGTACCCGGATGACTTACTATTTCCGGCGAGATTCTGAAGTCTGCATCCCATGCACGCTGCGCTATCCTATGATGCCCCGCGAGAGAATTCATGAATGGGAGTAAATTGACGCAACTGAAGCAGGTAGGTCACATGACCATGACAAAATGGTGGATGTAATACATCCGAATTCCATTCATACTTCTTACATTCATACTGTATAGAAAATTCTTTTCTAACGACCGAGTACTACTTTTAAATTCAAATGCAGTACCTATACTGAGTAGTAGGCGGTTTCGGACGCAGCCTAACTTTTACATGTAATTGCATTTTAACTACTGGCAGAGTGATCAGCAAGTCACCAGGTTGTCAGTATGTGCCAATCCTAATTATTAAAGAAGTTCTTTCTTTCTTTCTTTTTTATTATTCATCTAGATCAGGGGTCACCAATCTCGGTCCTGGAGGGCCGGTGTCCCTGCTGAGTTTAGCTCCAACTTGCCTCAACACACCTGCCTGGGTGTTTCAAGTACACCTAGTAAGACCTTGATTAGCTTGTTCAGGTGTGTTTGATTAGGGCTGGAGCTAAAATCTTTAGGACACCGGCCCTCCAGGAACAAGTTTGGTGACCCTTGATCTAGATGCACTAGGACGCATCCTCAGTTATGTACCCTGGGGTCACTGTTTTGGGTCTTTCAACATCAGACACCCTCGCCCAGGTGACCCAACTGAGGTTTAGCAGAACCCAGCTTGCGTCCCAGTAGCCATCACCCATGGATCAGCCCTCTTTATCCATAGACATCTTGTGGCTTTCTCTGCAGCTTCACAAACAGACTTAATGGCCCTCTTCTTAGCTGCTGCTAGGCCTAGTTGGTTGAAGACTTTACAGTGAACACCTGCAGACCCTCTACAGCCTACCTCTATTGGCTCACAGTGGGTCTTCCAGCCCTCTTCCCGGCACTTCTCTACTAGCTCCTGGTACGTTGAGCATTTCCTTTTATTTGCCTCTTCTATCCGCCTCTCCCATGGCACTGTGAGTTCAAGCAAAATAAACTGTAAATAAAAAAAATAAATAAAACTATTTGAAATCATAAAATCATAAATTGTAACAATAATTTATATAAAGCTGAACAAAAAAAAACATTTTAGGAACCCTAAAAAATACATTTTATTTTTTCTCAAATTCCAATTTTTTATTTACATTTGTTATTTAAACTTTAAACAATTATTTATTAAACAAAAATACATTTTGAGAAACCTTAAAAAAAATTCTTAATAAAATTAAAAACAAATTTCTTAATTCATTCAAAATTCACAGTAAAAAAATCTGATTTGTTTCTACAAGTCCAGGAATCTACAATTCAGTCCACTATCTGTCAGGGTTCTGCCACTCTGGTCTTGTTAATTCTTGTTTGGTGGCAGAGTCCGGACACTAGCTCTGTCTTGTCAAACCCTGTTGTGCTCGGCTCGAGTTCTCTCGGGTCGAGCACTTGTTTTCTGTCATTGTGTGTGTCTCTGTGTGCGCGCGCTGTCAGGAGTGCTTGCGGACCGTGCGCGCTCCCGCTTGATGTGAGCGTGTACGGCGTGCTTGTGACACGCGCGCGCTCGTACTCGTGTTTGTTTTGTTCTGTCAGCATCGCGCTGCTTCATTCTCAGCGTCTCAGTCTGGTTGGTTTTGGTTTCGGTTGGCGCTGAGATGAGGCATGCGCGGTGCTTATGTGTGAGCGCACGGTAAGATGTTTACATCTATCGTGTGCTCGTGTCCCCTGTTCAGTCTTCTGTTGGTGTTTTGTTCAGCACGTGGTGTGTGTTTACATGCACCGCGTGCTTGTGTTCTAGTCTCGTGTCATGTGAGCATATGGCTTGTTGTCTTTGAGTCATGTGCTCTCCTGTCTATTGTCTAGCCCCCACCCTTCTTGTTAACCCATTATTAGTTTATCATGTTCACCTGTTTGTGTGTTAATTTATGATTGTTTATAATCTCCTCCATGTCTGCTGTCCTGTGCCAGTTCGTCGTCGTACATCATCGTTCATCGCCTTGTCCTGTCCTGTCTAGCCCTGATCCCTGCCCTGCAAAGTTTGTATGTTTTGTTAATGTTTTCCCCCTCGGGGTTGTTTATTTTGCCATTTTGTTTTATTTTATTATAAATAAATACCCTGATTTACTGCACCTGAGTCCTCGCTCCTTTCCCCCACACCCACAACCCTGACAGTACGAACTGGCCAACAGAGGACTCAGCAGCAAGATGGGTAGCTTCCTCTTTCCATCTCCTTTTCTTCAGGGCTCTGTCAAACACCAGCTGCTTCAGGTTGTCCAGGAATCTCCCTGCAGCAGGGCGAGGTGGACATCAGGAACTTCGCCCACGACTTCCTTGCTGTAGTGGACGGTCTGGAGTATGAGGATAACCTGGACCTCAAAGAGGCGTTTAACATCTGCCTAACGGAGCCCCTCAGCCCTGTGGAGATGGAAAGGCTGGAGCCCCTGCCATTTTGGCGCTTCGTGTTTAAACTCCACCAACTCCGCACGAAGCGCCAGCACACTGATTGCCTGTCATATTCATCTGCAGTCAGTGGGGGCCCCAGTCCTCCAATGACCCAGAGAAGGCGAAGGAGGGGGAAAACCGGGTCAGCCTTGCCTGTCACCCACGTAGAGGTGACTGAACCTGCTGCAGCCCACCCAGCTACAACTCTGGCTGCAGCACCACCCCCCGAGGCACCCGGAACAGACACTGCAGAAATTCAAGAGGTAGTGAAGTGCCCAGCAGTGTCTGAAGAGGTGGCCAGCTTCCAGCCACCAAAAATAAGGAAGCGTAGTGAGGAGAAAGGGCTCCTCCACCACGTCGGCTCCAGCCCCAGAGCGCCCGCCAGTGTCGGCCATAGCCCCAGAGCGCCCGCCAGTGTCGGCCATAGCCCCAGAGCGCCCGCCAGTGTCGGCCATAGCCCCAGAGCGCCCGCCAGTGTCGGCCATAGCCCCAGAGCGCCGCCAGTGTCGGCCATAGCCCCAGAGCGCCCGCCAGTGTCGGCCATAGCCCCAGAGCGCCCGCCAGTGTCGGCCATAGCCCCAGAGCGCCCGCCAGTGTCGGCCATAGCCCCAGAGCGCCCGCCAGTGTCGGCCATAGCCCCAGAGCGCCCGCCAGTGTCGGCCATAGCCCCAGAGCGCCCGCCAGTGTCGGCCATAGCCCCAGTGCCCCCGCCCGTGTCGGCTCCAGCCCCAGTGCGCCCGCCAGTGTCGGCTCCAGCCCCGGTGCGCCCGCCAGTGTCGGCTCCAGCCCCAGTGCGCCCGCCAGTGTCGGCTCCAGCCCCAGTGCGCCCGCCAGTGTCGGCTCCAGCCCCAGTGCGCCCGCCAGTGTCGGCTCCAGCCCCAGTGCGCCCGCCAGTGTCGGCTCCAGTGCGCCCGCCAGTGCCGGCTCCAGCCCGGCTCCTAGCCCTGCCGGCACCACCCAGACGTCCAGCCCTGCCGGCCTCACCCCGGCTCCTAGCCCTGCCGGCACCACCCAGATGCCTAGCCCTGCCGGCACCACCCAGATGCCTAGCCCTGCCGGCACCACCCAGATGCCTAGCCCTGCCGGCACCACCCAGACGTCTTGCCCTGCCGGCACCACCCAGACGTCTTGCCCTGCCGGCACCACCCAGACGTCTTGCCCTGCCGGCACCACCCAGACGTCTTGCCCTGCCGGCACCACCCAGACGTCTTGCCCTGCCGGCCCCAGCCCAGTTTCTTGCCCTGCTGGCCCCCCTCAGGCCCCCAGCCCTGCCGGCACCACCCAGATGCCTAGCCCTGCCGACCCCCCTCAGGCCTCCAACCCTGCCGGCACCACCCAGACGCCCAGCCCTGCCGGCTCCCCACAGGCCTCCAGCCCTGCCGGCTCCCCACAGGCCTCCAGCCCTGCTGGCTCCCCACAGGCCTCCTATCCAGTTGGCTCCAGCCCAGTCGGCTCCTCTTAGGCCCCCAGCCCTGCCGGCTCCCCTCAAGCCTCCAGCTCAGCTGGCTCCAGCCCTGCCGGCTCCCCTCAGGCCTCCAGCCCTGCCGGCTCCCCTCAGGCCTCCAGCCCTGCCGGCTCCCCTCAGGCCTCCAGCCCTGCCGGCTCCCCTCAGGCCTCCAGCCCTGCCGGCTCCCCTCAGGCCTCCAGCCCTGCCGGCTCCCCGCAGGCCTCCAGCTCAGCCGGCTCCCCGCAGGCCTCCAGCCCTGCCGGCTCCCCTCAAGCCTCCAGCTCAGCCGGCTCCAGTCCAGTCAGCTCCCCACAGGCCTCCAGCCCTGCCGGCTCCCCTCAGGCCTCCAGCCCTGCCGGCTCCCCTCAGGCCTCCAGCCCTGCCGGCTCCCCTCAGGCCTCCAGCCCTGCCGGCTCCCCACAGGCCTCCAGCCCTGCCGGCTCCCCTCAAGCCTCCAGCTCAGCCGGCTCCCCTCAAGCCTCCAGCTCAGCCGGCTCCAGTCCAGTCGGCTCCCCACAGGCCTCCAGCCCTGCCGGCTCCCCACAGGCCTCCAGCCCTGCCGGCTCCCCTCAGGCCTCCAGCCCTGCCGGCTCCCCACAGGCCTCCAGCCCTGCCGGCTCCCCACAGGCCTCCAGCCCTGCCGGCTCCCCGCAGGCCTCCAGCCCTGCCGGCTCCCCTCAAGCCTCCAGCTCAGCCGGCTCCAGTCCAGTCGGCTCCTCACAGGCCTCCAGCCCTGCCGGCTCCCCACAGGCCTCCAGCCCTGCCGGCTCCCCGCAGGCCTCCAGCCCTGCCGGCTCCCCTCAAGCCTCCAGCTCAGCCGGCTCCAGGCCAGTCGGCTCCTCACAGGTCTCCAGCCCTGCCGGCTCCCCACAGGCCTCCAGCCCAGTTGATTTCCCTCAGGCCTCCAGCCCTGCCGGCTCCCCACAGGCCTCCTGCCCAGCCGGCTCCCCACAAACCCCCTACCTGCCTCTCCTGAAGGATTCTCCTGGGTCGTCCCTCCTGCTCCTCCCTGGTGTGCCCCTATACCACCCTGGACTGACCCCCGGCTCCACCTTGGTCCCTTGTCCCTCTGGCCCCGCCCTGGACTGTTCCTCCTGTTCCTCCCTGGTCTTGCCCTCCCATCCCTCCCTTGTTCGTCTTGTTGGGTCTGGCTTGGCTCCCCTCCCTCCCCCCCTTCATGTTGTCTTGCATGTTCACTTCCCTGTCTTGTGTGTGTTGATGTTGCCTGTTTTGTTGTCTTGTGGTGTTTCTTGTCTGTCTTGTACCTTGTTGAGTGTTCCCTTTAGGGACGCCAGGTGGCGTCCCTTTTGGGGGGGGCTAGTGTCAGGGTTCTGCCACTCTGGTCTTGTTAATTCTTGTTTGGTGGCAGAGTCCGGACACTAGCTCTGTCTTGTCAAACCCTGTTGTGCTCGGCTCGAGTTCTCTCGGGTCGAGCACTTGTTTTCTGTCATTGTGTGTGTCTCTGTGTGCGCGCGCTGTCAGGAGTGCTTGCGGACCGTGCGCGCTCCCGCTTGATGTGAGCGTGTACGGCGTGCTTGTGACACGCGCGCGCTCGTACTCGTGTTTGTTTTGTTCTGTCAGCATCGCGCTGCTTCATTCTCAGCGTCTCAGTCTGGTTGGTTTTGGTTTCGGTTGGCGCTGAGATGAGGCATGCGCGGTGCTTATGTGTGAGCGCACGGTAAGATGTTTACATCTATCGTGTGCTCGTGTCCCCTGTTCAGTCTTCTGTTGGTGTTTTGTTCAGCACGTGGTGTGTGTTTACATGCACCGCGTGCTTGTGTTCTAGTCTCGTGTCATGTGAGCATATGGCTTGTTGTCTTTGAGTCATGTGCTCTCCTGTCTATTGTCTAGCCCCACCCTTCTTGTTAACCCATTATTAGTTTATCATGTTCACCTGTTTGTGTGTTAATTTATGATTGTTTATAATCTCCTCCATGTCTGCTGTCCTGTGCCAGTTCGTCGTCGTACATCATCGTTCATCGCCTTGTCCTGTCCTGTCTAGCCCGATCCCTGCCCTGCAAAGTTTGTATGTTTGTTAATGTTTTCCCCCTCGGGGTTGTTTATTTTGCCATTTTGTTTTATTTTATTATAAATAAATACCCTGATTTACTGCACCTGAGTCCTCGCTCCTTTCCCCCACACCCACAACCCTGACACTATCTTGCTGAATTCCCATTACATGAATGAAATGGTCTGGATTCCCACATGCTCTCACCAGACACCCTGTCCAAAGCTCACAAAGATCATTACATTACACACAGCAACAGACAAAACACCAACAAGGGGGAGGCCAGAGATTAAAATTCAGCCAATTCACTTGCTATACATGCACAGACTGGGCAGACCAGATTATAGACGGGCGTCTTAACTTGCCATAGATAAAGCACCAGGAGAGGCCAGATTACCAATCAACTCATCACTAATTACAAGCGGCCTGCAGGCAGAGACACAGCAGATTAAGCTGAAAACTCTCGCTCAGACTGGATTTAATGACTGGACACACCAGCAGCTCCAGTCTGCTCATCCAACAAAGATGATTTACTCCGCTCGCTATCTCACTTTCTCCATAGTGATGCACACACTCAGTTTAGATGTTGCATGTTGCTTCATGAGTCATTTTGCATGATTTTTACAGCATCATAAATTGTCTACTTTCTGGAAAATGATTCAAGTGTTTAATTGTTGGCATGTTATGTTTTTACAAATGTACAGACAGAAATGTTTGTCTGTGTTGGAGAGAATAACAGATTCATGAGAGCAGATTCATTTAAATATTCATTAAAAAAGAAGGGAAGAATAAGAAGTATTCATCTGATTTGATCACTTTGATAATAAACACACACATGGACAAACCTGGTGAACAAAATGCACCAATATGTGTTTATTTACTAATATTATATATTGATTATTTTGTTGCTGTTGTTTATTTATTTTACATTCTGTTCATTAAAGTACCCTGAAAAACTGCATTAAAATTAAATAGCTAAATTTAATTATTAAATTAATATTAATTATTAACATTATTATTAGTAAATTAATAACAAAAATGTGTACAGTGTTCAACCTTTATATAATAATAATAATTATTATAATTATTATTATTATTTTTTATTATTATTATTATTATTATTATTATTATTCATTTATTCATTCATTCATTTTCTTTTTGGCTTAGTCCCTTTATTAATCTGGGGTTGCCACAGCAGAATGAACTGCCTATTATTATTATTATTACTATTATTATTATTATTTAAATTGTATGCCCTTCCAGCCACAACCCATCACTGGGAAACACCCATACACACTCATTCACACACACTCATACGCTACGGTCAATTTTAGCATACCCAATTCCTGTACCACATGTCTTTGGACTTGTCAAATGCCAAATGAATACTGCTTAAAATATAGCTTTGACATCACAAAAATATAAAAGACATATATATTATATGTATTAAAATGCACAAAGTTTTTTTTCAAAATATTTGACATTTTCTAAATGTTTCCAGCAATACAGATATGCTTATATTTGATATATGTGAATAGTGCTCAGCATATGTTTTTTCATTTTTAATGTTGCACTTTTACAAGACATCCAACTGTCCAACGATCATAAAAAATAAACTGAATTTTTAGCAAACACATTTTTATTTATAGTAACAAGTAAAATAATTGTCCCCCAAAATATGCCAATAAACTTACAGAGTTAAATCACCGCACAAAGCACATATGTACGGCATATCCCACAAACTTCATGATAAAAAATTAAAACACACTCCTGAACCCAAATTCTCCATCTTAAACTGCTTGTTTGTTCAGTACTAAAATAATCGTCATCCTAATTTTTCAGACAATTTCACTTCACACACAAACCATTCGCAAATGAATTCACTACCTCCTGAACCAACAAAAGAAGATGTTTGTGACTATATATAGTGACTTAAGAGTCCAGAACCAGCCGTGTGGATTTAGCGAGCGAGCCAGGGGCTGATTAATTAAGCATGTGTACAATATGGACTCTTTTTGAAATTAGTACCTTTAATGATGGCTACATGCTTCCAATCAGCCAGTTTAAAGGCAAACCATCTGCCTGAACTTGGCGCTCGGATCGACTCCCCACCCCCCATTCAATATAATCCCACACCATTCTGACATTATACAGACCTACAATCTGAAGAAAAACAAAACAACAACAAAAAGCAAAGATCTATAATCTAAAAACTCTCACGTGTTTTCCCTCGCACTTAATGTTGACATAAACACATGCGGACGCGCATTCGGGAAAGAAAAGGCAGTGGTGTGATCATTGGAAGCAATCCACGCACATGTAACACGCTAATGAAAAGGAAATATTCATATTAGGGGAAAACAAACTATTGAGAAAGTGCTCATTAGACCTTATTAATAAATGCAAGTGCTGGTAATTAGCGAAAGGACCTTGGAGCCTCTGTTTCTTCTTTTCTTTCTTTTCTGTGTTGTGTTTGTTTATTTGTTGTTGTTTTGACCTGATCTCTCCGCCCCTCCACTTCCTTTCATCAGGGCTCCGAAGGGCCGCTCTAGCCTGTTCCCTGTGCCCAGAGGAGGGCCGCTGGTCCAGTCCACTACTCCGCTGCTTCTGGATCTCTGCTGTCCTTTTCTGCTCTGGGCTTCTCCATCAGAGGCCCAAAGGCTCAGACCCAGTTCCTCTTAAACTTATACCCTCACTGTGCTGCTGACTGACACACTCCATGCTTATAGAGCTTCATAAACTATTTATAACTGTCGAGATGATTCAATTTGTGCTTTGTTTTTTTTTCTTCAATCAAATAAATCTTGATGAATTTGGATAATAAACTTTTAAAGAATTAATGACCACATATTATAATTGGAAATAATAAATGATCATGTTTTATTGAGAATTATTACATTAAAAACAAAAAAACAACTATTATTATTATTATTATTATTATTATTATTATTTTTTTTTTTTTTTTTTTTTATTATTATTATTAATATTGGAGGTTCAAGCATGTACCTCTGAAAGTTGTAATTGATAATTATAAATAATATAATATAAAGGAAAATATAATTACATTTTTAATTCTTATTATTCATATTGTTATTAACATAAGTTAAAATAGCAAATTTGTGTTTAGTTATTTTATTAGATTTTTGCTAGATTAGATTAGATTAGATTAGATATTGCTTTCAAAATATTTGACATTTTCAAAATGTTTTCAGCAATATAGATATGCTTATGTTTGCTATATACTGTATCTGTGAATAGTGCTCAGTATAGTAGGTTATAAACGAGTTATATAAGGTTATGTAAAGAATTAATGACCATATTATAATTGGTAATAATAAATGATCATGTTTTATTGAGAATTATTACATTTAAAGGAAAAAAACAACAATTATTATTATTATTATTATTATTATTATTATTATTATTATTATTATTATTATTATTATTATTATGTTATATTATTATTATTATTAGAGGTTCAAGCAAACACTGTAATTAATTCCCAGAATTTCACAATATGTTAGTGTAATTTGTCACAGTAAATTACATTAGTGGCACTTTACGGGATTTAACTGTGTAATTTTACATATTAAGAATTTTATTGTGAAATTAAGGCAGGCGTCATGATTACAGCAAATTACTGTATAAAAGGCTATATCTTTTGCATGTTATTTATAGGAATTCAAACACGATTGCTATTTTATTCGACATAGAAATTAATACACATTAACTTTTATACTAGTACAGGCACTGTTTTTTGATATTTAAAAATACTTACAGAATTATTGTTATTATGAAGTACCTCACAGTAATTTACTGTGAATTTACATACAGTACCTTACTGTGAAAGTTATGCAATTATTAGCCAGTAATTTACTGTAAATTTAAGGTCAATATTTTACAGTGTATAGCTCTGAAGGTTATGATTGATAATTATAAATAATATAATATAAAGGAAAATATAATTTTTTTATTCTTATTATTATTCATAATGTTATTAATATAAAAAGTTTAAAGAGCAAACTTGTGTTTAGTTATTTTATTACACTGTTACAAAAATCCATTCATTTTACTTTTTTTCCGGCAGCTGGGGAAAATGACTGTTATGGATAGCACAATCGCCTCACAGCAAGAAGGTCGCTGGTTCAATCCCCGGCTGTGTCAGTTGGCATTTCTGTGTGGAGTTTGCATGTTCTCCCTGTGTTTGCGTGGGTTTTCTCCGGGTGCTCCGGTTTCCCCCACAAGTCCAAAGACATGCACTATAGGTGAATTGGGTAAGCTAAATTGTCCGTAGTGTATGTGTGTGAATGAGTGTGTATGGATGTTTCCCAGTGATGGGTTGCAGCTGGAAGGGCATGCGCTGCGTAAAATATATGCTGGATAAGTTGGTGGTTCATTGCGCTGTGGCGATCCCAGATTACTAAAGGGACTAAGCCGAAAATGAATAAATGAATGAATTTTTTCAAAATATTTCACATTTTCGAAATGTTTTCAGCAATATAGATGTACTTATATGTGCTATATATCTGTGAATAGAGCTCAGTATATTAGGTTATAAATGTTTTTTCATTTGTTTGTTTTACTTTTACAAGACATGCAACTGTCCAAAGATCATAAAATCATAAATGCATATTCAGCAAATATGCCAATAAACATGCCAAGCTGACCTTCTTGCTGTGAGGCGAACACGTTAACCACTGCGCCACCGCGTTGCCACTCTGAAAATTCTAATTGATAATTTTAATTAATATACTACTGTATAAAGTAAAATATAATTACATTTTTATTCTTATTATTCATATTATTAACATAAAAAGTTAAAATAGCAAATTTGTGTTTACTTTTACTTTATTTACTTTATTAGATTTTTATTTTCAAAAAAATATAATTTTTTTCAAAATGTGACATTTTATAAATGTTTTCAGCAATACAGATGTGCTTATATGTGCTATATATCTGTGAATAGAGCTCAGTATATTATGTTATAAATGTTTTTTTTTGTTTACTTTACTTTTTCAAGTCATCCAACTGTTCAAAGATCATAAAATCATGAGTGCATTTTCAGCAAATATGCCAATAAACATGCCAACATGCATGTTTACCAATAAACTAACAGAATTAAAACACTGCACAAAGCACATATGTACGGTATATCACACAAGCTTCATGCCAAAATATTAAAACACACTCCTAAACCCAAATTCTCCATCTTAAACTGCTTGTCTGCTCAATATCAACATAATTTTTATCCTAATTTTCAGACAATTGTACTCACACACAAACCATTCGCAAATGAATCCGCAACCTCCTGAACCAACAAAAGAAGATGTTTGTGACTGTATACAGTATAATGCTTAAGAGTCCAGAACCAGCCGTGTTGATTTTAAAGAATTAATGACCAAATATTATAATAGGTAATAATAAGCAATCATGTTTTATTGAGAATTATTACACTAAAGAAAATAATAATAATAATTATTATTATTATTATTATTATTATTATTATTAGAGGTTGATAATTGTAATTGATAATTATAAATAAGATAATATATAATTATATTCTTTATTCTTATTGTTCATGTTGTTATTAATATAATGTCACTTTTGTGTTTAGATACTTTATTAGATTTTTATTATTTGTTTATTTTATTTTATTTCATTTTTAATTGTTTACTTTTAGGTAAAAAAAAAAATCAAACGTTTCCACTACACTTGTAAAATTAATGATTTTTTTTGTACAAATATAATTCAGTTAATGTTTATTTACGAGAAAATAATAACAAATATGTCTAACAAGCGATCAATTAAAATGTTTATGATTTAATTTCTTTAAAATGCCTGTTTTATTCTGTATGCTGTATCCTATAAATCTCTAACTCATTTTCATTTCCATGCTTTATTATCTGTTTACTGTTTACATGGGCTGTTTTGAAGCGTGCTCATCTATTTAATGGAATGATTCACTTTTCTCAGGTTGTAAAAAATAAAAAAAAAGGTTAAAAGTAATAAACAATCAACATAAACACTTTCGGTTGAGTCAAAAACAGAAGCAAATATTAATTCAACTCAGAATATGCCTATGATTATTTCAATGCTGCAAAATACCCACTGGTTGACCAATTAAGATAAACGACAAATAAAATGAATTTAAAATGATCATTGGTTTATGTCCACAAACAGCAACTGACTGGCACAAACTTCACTTGTATTTCTTCCTTACATCTCTGGCCATTTAATTATTCACTATATGCCTGAATAAATGAAGATGAAAAACACCCTCGGATGACTTTAAAAAAGTATTAGCTAATTGCAGCTTAAAGAAAGTTTTTTCTTCCTTTCTACTTTTTTTTGCATTGTACCATCTGACTTGTTCTGCTTTCATGTCACTTCATTACATTTAATTTATTAATGTCCAATACTTAATGTGCCAAAAATGTCAGATTCAAAGCTGTGAAAATGGGGCACTTTTTTCCGCTGATAAGGAGAGGCTCAAGCTGTTTGGAGCCTGTTGTTTTGGCTCATGGGGCTGAGAGAGAGAGGAGAGGAACAGAGGAGGGTGAAACACACACACACACACACACACACACACACACTCATCTCTGGCCAAAGTACACAACTTTACGGGATCATGAATTGAGAAATAATTTTTCCTTGATATTTTGATATACATAAGGTCACTTGAAAACATACTGTACATTTCAGGACTGAACAGCTTTTACTGAAAACAAGTTTCAAACTACTTCTATATTTCAAATCAGTATGTAGTCAAAAGGACACATCCTAGGGATTACATTTTGTCTAACAGTTCAAGGGGACATTAAACATTAAATCTCTCAAGAGAATTATTTTTAAAGGGGACACAAATAGTTAAATAGGACTTTATATGTCCTGTATATGTACATCACTGGCCACTTTATTAGGTACTTACGATTAGGTACTGTCGGACTGCTCGTTAGCAAAAATTTCTAATCAGCCAATCGCATGGCAGCAATTCAAGGCATTTAGGCATGTAGACATGGCCACGGCGATCTGCTGCAGTTTAAACTGAGCATCAGAATAGGGAAGAAAGGTGATTTGAGTGACTTTGAATGTGACATGGTTGTTGGTGCCAGACAGGCTGGTCTGAGTATTTTAGAAACTGCTGATCTACTGGGAGTTTCATGCACAACCATCTCTAGGGAATGGTTTAAAAAAGAGAAAATATTCAGTAAGTGGCAGTTCTTTGGGTGCAAATGCCTCGTTGATGCAAGAGGTCAGAGGAGAATGACCAGACTGGTTTGAGCTGTTATTCAAATAACCAATCGTTACAACCGAGGTATGCAGAAGAGCATCTCTGAACGCACAACACGTCCAACCTTGAGGCGGATGGGCTACACTGAGGCCACAATTCGCACAGGCTCACAAAAATTGGACAACAGAAGATTGGAAAAACGTTGCCTGGTCTGATGAGTCTCGATTCTGCTGCGACATTCGGATTGTAGGGTCAGAATTTGGCATCAACAACATGAAAGCATGGATCCATCCTGCCTTTTATCAACGGTTCAGGCTGATGGTGGTGGTCTATTGGTGTGGGGGATATTTTCTTGGCACACTTTGGGCCCATTGGTACCAATTGAGCATCATGTCAATGCCACAGCCTACCTGAGTATTGTTGCTAGCCATGTCCATCCCTTTATGACCACAGTGTACCCATCTCCTGATGGCTACTTTTAGCAGGATAATACGCCATGTCATAAAGCGCGAATCATCTCAGACTGGTTTCTTGAACATGACAATGAGCTCACTGTACTCAAATGGCCTCCACAGTCACCAGAACTCAATCCAATAGAGAACCTTTGGGATGTGGTGGAACGGGAGATTCGCATCATGGATGTCAATATGGACCAAAATCTCTGAGGAATATTTCCAGTACCTTGTGGAATCTGTGCCACAAAGGATTAAGGCAGTTCTGAAGGCAAAAGTGGGTTCAACTCGGTACTAATAAGGTGTACCTAATGAAAGTGGCCAGAGAGTGTAGATAGAAAGTGTGTAGGGCATACAACCTTAAGCAGTGGTCATGTCTGCTGTAGACATTACGATCCATCAAACAGGTAACGCTACTATTGTATTGGGCTATTGGTATCTGTATTAAAGAGAAAATTTTTTATTTCATCTGTTGATGAAATTGTCAGTTTGTTCTTTTATTATTCTGTTTTATTTGATCAAGCACCTGGTTAAAGTTTCTTGAGGATGTGTGCACAAAGACTTTTTTTCTTGTGAAGTGTTAGTTCACCCAAAAATTTCAATTATATTATTAATCACTCACCCTCTTGTTTCAAAAGCCTGAGATCTTTGTTCATCTTCGGAACACAAATTAAGAAATTTTAGGTTCAGCAAGGTTTCAGACTTGTTCAAGGTCCAGAAAAATACAAAAAAACCATCCTCAAAACATATGCCATAAGTGGTTTAAACGATATATTATCAAGCTACGAGAATACTTTTGCGTGCACATAAAATAAAAATAATGACTTTATTCAATAGGTTCTTGTGTCTGTATATTGAGCTGGCGACGCAGTGGCACAGTAGGTAGTGCTGTCGCCTCACAGCAAGAAGGTCGTTGGGTCGCAGGTTCAAGCCTTGGCTGGGTCAGTTGACGTTTCTGTGTGGAGTTTGCATGTTCTCCCTGCGTTCGTGTGGGTTTCCTTCGGGTGCTCCGGTTTCCCCCACAGTCCAAAGACATGCAGTACAGGTGAATTGGGTAGTGTATGAGTGTGTGAATGAGTGTGTGATGTTTCTCAGAGATGGGTTGCGGCTGGAAGGGCATTCGCTGCGTAAAAATGTGCTGGATAAGTTGGCGGTTCATTCCACTGTGGCAACCCTGGAATAATAAAGGGACTAAGCCGACAAGAAAATGAATGAATGAATGAGTATATTGAGCATGAGCATGAATTCACATTTCACGCACATCTGACGTACATATCGCGCATGTCTGATGTAACTCGGATGCGCTTGTGCTTTATTTCAAACAGAGAAAGTCATATACGGGCATACGTCATGAATGAGTGTAATATACTGACACTGAGGAGAAGAAATCAGACATCTAACAAAAGTAACAATAGTTTAAAAATAGAGTAGTCGTCAAATAGACAGATAACAAAGACTTGACACATGTAGTCATTCATTCCATGTCTACCTACTGTAATGACTAGTCTATTTTGGTTTCTAAAAAGTCTATTAGATTTTCACTGATGGCCCAGTATTGTCTATTTGATGTCTTTTAAACAACAAAAAATGCTGGGTTACAATAGAGAATGATAACCCACTCCAGTGAAGGGAACATTGCTGCAACAAATTTTAAAGCAAGTCATTTTTGGCTGCTTGAGTTCAATAAAAGCTGTTATTGAACAAAAAAAAAGGAAAGTTCTGAAATGTACAGGATACTTTTAAAGAACAATGGTTTCTAATACAGTATGTGATCCTGACCACAAAATCAGTCTTTAGTTGCATGGTATAGTTGTATGAATAGCCAATACATTCTCAAGTCAAAATGATATATTTTTAAAAATCATTAGTAAATATCATTAATAGTATATCAATTAGTAATAAATATCCATGAAGACAAATTCTCTACCATAAATATATATAAACAATAATTCTGATGAGTAATATGCATTGCTAAGAACTTAATTTGTATGACTTTAAAGATGATTTTCTTAACATTTATTTTTATAACTTTTACGGTAAATTTCTGTAATTTAACAGCTGTTATTTTTACATTTTTTTCGGCACCCCAGCTGATGGAAATAAACCATAAAATTAAGGATTTTCTTTTTACAGTGTATCTTATTTCTTAATTAGCCATACATCAACATAACGCTTATTATTCAGCTGTCAGATGATACTTATGTATACATCTCAACTTAAAAAAACAAAACTTTTATGACAGGTTTTGTGTTTCATGGTCACATATGTGAAATATGATTCCTCAATTCAAGACTCCTTTTAAATTACAACACATCACCAATTCAGATGCTCTTTAAAAAACGTTTACTAATGACCAGACAGACAATCACTCATCAGTCACTTTCCACTGAAAACAACTTTTTCAATATGACAAAGATCATAAACATACTGTAAATAAAGCAGAAACAATGATCTAACTGAACAGTGAGGGTACATTTCCACTAACACACATTCAGGGTGACTGCAGTCATTACGCAATAAATCAACACTAACAAACACCCTCTCTGGACCCCAGCTGAAACTCGCCCTCATTAATCGACCGGCTCTCAGGGTTTGTCCTTGACATCTGTCCATCTCTCATCGCCACTAATTGATCTCCTATCGATTATCTTTTGCTACCAACACGTCACAGAATAAGCGTTTCTCCACTACAACCAAGATAATAACAGGCAACAGCTTAGATAATGCAGCTCGTTTCAGGTATTGTAAAAAAATTCTCTCTCTTTCTCTCTTTTTTGGCTGCTTGGTTGACTCATAGAGTACTTAATTAAAGGCCTGCTTTACATCTCTTTGA
This sequence comes from Danio kyathit, assembly GCA_903798195.1. NCBI lineage: Eukaryota > Metazoa > Chordata > Actinopteri > Cypriniformes > Danionidae > Danio > Danio kyathit. The sequence continues at coordinate 31,333,482 of LR812523.1, forward strand.
TGCTGTCCTCTAAAACCCATTTATGCACATCGACAGCCATCAGACGAGAAGAATATCCTCCACGTATAAATGAACATTATCTGATTCATTTAAGATGTGTAGAGACACAGAGCGCATTAAACCCTGAAGAACCAACTCGTGATGTTTTTGTTTTCTTGTACAGATCAATCCATTTCTTGATGTGTGCTTTGAGCCGGTGTTATGTCATTAAAATTAATTAAACTACAAATTAAAATCTTCAGTGTGCTAGCAATAGGAGGTGAAGAGGCTATAATCATTGCTAATCGCAGGGCAAAGAGCCTTTCAGGGACATCGAGGACACAATGCCCAGCTCTCAGCTCCACATATTAAGCATTTCGGGTAATAAAGAAACACGTTTGTGTGTGTGTGAATGAGAAATATAGTGTGTGTGTGTGTGTGTGTGTGTGTATGAAAATTTAAATAAGACTAGCATACGTGTTATAACACAGTTGAAGTCAGAATTATTAGCCCCCCTGTTTATTTTTTCCCCAATTTGTTTAACGCACAGAAGATATTTTTTCAACACATTTCTAAACATAATAGTTTTAATTACTCATTTCTAATAACTGATTTATTTTATCTTTGCCATGATGACAGTAAGTAATATTTTACTAGATATTTTTCAAGACACTTCTATACAGCTTTAAGTGACATTTAAAGGCTTAACTAGGTTAATTAGGCTAACTAGGCAGGTTAGGGTAATTAGGCAAGTTATTTTATAACGATGGTTTGTTCTGTAGACTATCGAAAAAAAATTTAGCTTAAAGGAGCTAATAATTTTTCCTTAAAATGACACTTAAAAAATTAAAAACTACTTTTATTCTAGCCGAAATAAAACAAATAAGACTTTCTCCAGAAGAAAAAATATTATCAGACATACTGTGAAAATGTTCTTGCTCTGTTAAACATCATTTGGTAAATATATAAAGAAAAATTTAAAGGGGCGCTAATAATTCTGACTTCAACTGTATATTCTGGTGTGCAGATACAATTTTTTTGTATGATAATTTTAGCTTTCACCTGTTCTGTTAATTAGTTATCTGCATAATTATGTATATAGCATTTATATAGTCATCTACTTGTAATCTATAATTTTATAATTCAGTAACAGCTTTCAGTACCATTTCACAATGGAATCAGCTGAATAATTAAATTACAGATATGTTAAACAATTTTGAATATAGTACAGACAATTTTACATTAAATTCATTAAAATGTCTGACAACTTCCCATCCAAGTAATGTTGAAATGACAAAAAATATATATATTCAACAGTGATATTTATGAAAACATCACAGAGACTGTACACTGTAAAAAATGTTAAGCCAGTACAACAAAAAAACACAATCCTTATTTCCTTTGGCTTTTTCTTGTTCACTCAACTTTTGAAAACATCAGTTGCACTGGCCTAAAATGTCTAAAGTTGATTGAACAAAAAAAACTCTTGTTGAATTTGGTACTAAGAAATATCACATTCCCCTTCGGAAGGGGAACTTCAATGCTATGTGGAAACTTCCACTATGGGGGATTTCATTCAGAAAGCCAATCATCTGAAAGAGTATGTAAACGGGCCAATGAAATGCCAATGAGTTGGCAGCTTCAGCTTGCGCACCTGATGCTCGTTGCAATTAACTTGCTATAAGAGTACATGTGCGAGCAAAGCCAAAGCATCATTTTCACTTCAGAGACTTCAACAGCCTTCTGAGAGAGTCGATGAGGGTTCCTCCAGCTGAGTTTCAGACAGAGAGTGAACGAGAGCGATCTCCCGGTCCAGAGTGTGTGACACGCAGCGGCAGATGGTCGAGCTGGGTTTCTCCCTTGCCTGGCGTCCTTTGGGTCCGGTCCTCCAGAGCGGTATGTATTGTTGCGAATTTCCTAAAAGAGCAACACGGTCGTGCAGCGCGTCTTTTCAAGACGTCGCTCCGACTGTGCGTTTCTGGATGCGGTGGTTTCCTGTCCTCGGATGATGGGCACGAGCACTGCGTTTCATGTCTGGGGGTCCAGCATGTTAATGCGGTGCTCGTGGGCAGTGCATGCCATCACTGCGGTGGCATGTCTGTTGCGCAGTTAAGATCGCGGCTCGCTCTTGCAAAAGAGCCACCCACCCCAGTTGTCCCCCGCTCCGCGGTGGGCACTCGGGCAGATCTGAGGGTTACAGTGGGAGTAAATCTGCCGCCCTCGGGCTTGTGGACCTCTCACTCCTCCACGCGCTCCATCCAAGCTTTGAGTGAGATAAGCGCTCCATCCTCGGATGGCCGCCCTCTCACTTGATGACACCGAGGCTCAGATGTCCACCGCTGCATCGGAGGTTGGGCTGTCATGGTCTGATGAAGGATCCTCCCCCCTCCGTTCCCTCCCATCGGGAGCGAGCGCGGCGGCGGCCGATCTTGAAACAGACATGATAACCGTGCTTTCCCGGGCTGTTTCGGTCGTGGGTCTGGAGATGGTTTATTCCCCCAGCCCCACGACCGGACCGACTAGATGGGTGTATGTGGAGGATTAAAAGGCAATACCTTCTAGCCTCCCATCCCTCTCTTCCCGGAAGTGCACAGTGGGCTCACGCAGTCTTGAGGGCACCTTTCTCTGCCTGATCTGCGTGCGCCTCCACCTCACCACTCTTGATGGTGGAGCAGCCAGGGAGTACGAGTCGATTCCCCAGATTGAGAGTGCCATCACGGGCCCGCGTGGTGCCTCCTTCTGCTGGAATTAGCCTCATCTCCCGTCCAAGGCGTGTTGGTTTTCTGCCTCCCGAGCCAGAGCCCACACAGCCGCGGGCCAGACTGCTTCCACCCTGCACGCCAGGGTCCATGCGCGCGCGCTGGCCCAGCTGCACGAGGGTGGTTCTGACCCAGGCTTGTTACAAGCCCCGCACCGCACCCGACTGAGCTCCACGGACCTCAAGTCCGCTGCGTGTGCCCCGGGAAAGACGATGGCCACGTTAGTGGTCCAGGAGCGCCCCCTCGGGCTAAACCTGGCAAAAATATGCGCGGAGTCGACAAAGTTCACTTTCTTGACTCCCCCATATACCAGTCTGGCCCGTTCGGCGACACCGTTGGTGAATTCACCCAGGAATTCACGGCGGTGCAGTTGGATACGATGGGCATCCTTCGGCGGGGATGTAAGACCGCTCCCCTCCCGCCGAACCATCCACATCCACTGCTTGTCGCCGAGAGCGCCCGTCTTCGAGTGCTGCTCCGCCCCCGCCTGCGCCTCCGGCCAGCGGCAGCGCCGAGCACCTCGCAGGCAACCAGCGCTCCCCGTCCCAGGGCGCCGTTAAGTCCGGATAACGGCTCTTGAGACGGCCATCTGGAGAAGAGGGAACTTGCTCTCTCCTCGGTGGGGGGCCGGGCTCCTCAGAGAGAGAGCATCTTTCCCTTCCCTGGATGTGACAGCCCGAATACTGCCAGTCTGGGACGCGATGAAAAGCCTTCCAGCTCGCAGGATCGGCGCACTTCGCCAGTGGCTCACGGGGTCTGGGAGGACGGTCTCCTTTCTTTCACACCTCCAGCCCTCTCCTCTGGAGTCTGAGTGCAAGGTGAGTAAATCTCTCACCTCCAGCTCTTCCGCGGGACCCCAGCGCTCCCCGGATCAGCACTCCCACTCCGCGCTGCCCCACTGCTGGTACGTCAGCGATTGTAGCGATGCAGTCATTAGCGAGGGCTCTGCCTGCCTGGTTAGCGCAGCCCAGCCCTTTGCGGTGGCTCATACGCACGATCAGACTCGGCTACGCGATTCGATTCGCGAAACGGCCTCCCAAGTTCACGGGGTGTACGTCACCAGGGTCAGCCCTGTGCCCGCCCCTGTCTTGTGAGAGAAGGTTGCTGTCCTCCTGGCGAAGGATGCAATCTAACCGATCCCTCCAGCCGAGATGGAGAGCGGGTTTACGCCTGTTCTTCATCGTACCCAAAAGAGCGGTGGGTTACGGCCAGTCCTAGATCTGCGCGTTTTGAACCGCTGTCTGCACAAGCTGCCGTTCAAAATGCTTATGCAGAAGCGCATCCTCCTGTGCGTTCGTCCTCGGGATTGGTCTGCAGCATAGACCTGAAGGACGCGTACTTCATGTCTCCATACTCCACGCCACCGTCACTTTTCTGCGGTCTGCGTCGAGCGAGCCTGACAGTACAAGTCCTCCCCTTCGGGCTCTCTCTGTATCCGCGGGTCTTCACCAAGCTCGCGGAGGGTGCCCTAGCGCCCCTTCGGCTCGCGGGCATCCGCATACTCAATTATCTCGGCGACTGGCTGTTTTAGCCCTCTCGCGGGAGTAATTGACTATGTACAGAGACAAGGTGCTCCAGCACCTCCACCTATTGGGGTTTCAGGTCAACCGAGAAAAGAGCAAACTCGCCCCCGTGCAGAGGATCTCTTTTCTCGGGTTGGAGCTGGACTCGGTCACCATGACAGCGCGCCTCTCCGGAGAGCGCGCTCGGCTAATGCTGAACTGTCTGTGAGAGTTCGACAGCAAAATAGTGGTTCCACTGAAATCTTTCAGAGGCTCCTGGAGCATATGACATCCGCAGCCGCTGTATGCGCTCGGATAACTCCATATGAGACCACTTCGGCACTGGCTTCACGATCGAGTCCCCAGACGCGCATGGCACGCGGACACACACCGAGTGACTGTCACTGCGCTGTGTCGCCGCGCCCTCAGCCCCTGGAACGACCCCTCGTTCCTACAGGCCTGAGTGCCTCTAGGACAGGCGTCCAGACATATTGTCGTTTTGACAGATGCTTCCAGCACTGGCTGGGGCGCCGTGTGTTGCGGGCATGCAGCTGAAAAAAACCCAGTTGCATTGGCATATCAATCGCCTAGAGCTGTTGGCAGTGTTTCTCGCTCTCCGCCGTTTTTTTACCGGTGCTGGAGCGACAACACGTACTGGTCAGGACGAACAGTACGGCAGCGGGGACGTATATCAACCGTGTGGGGGTATCCGCTCTCGCAGCATGTCTCAGCTCGCTCGCCGTCTGCTCCCCCGGAGTCATACGCGGCGCAATCGCTGCATTCCATTTTTTCCCCCACCGAGCTCAACCGTGCAGCCCATTCGCTCTCACGGCAGTTTCGCCTGGGAAAATGGAGACTCCACCCCCGACTGTCCAGCTGTTCGGTGCTGCGCCTTTCTCTCTCTAACTCAGAGATTCGTGCGCTCTCGCTTGAGTTCCCCACTTGGCGAACCCTGCAAAGTCCACTGGCTACACAGCTGGCCTCGGGGCGTGCGTAATACGCATTTCTCCAGTGAGCCTACTCGCACAGATACTGTGTAAAGTCAGGGAAGTCGAGGAACAGCTCTCGTATTGCGCCTCTCTGGCCCAATCGGACCTGCTTTCAACTCTCTCCTCGTGATGGCCCCTCCCTGGCACATCCCCAGGGAACAGGGGACAGGCACCGTTTGGCACCCGCGCCCAGATCTATGCTTCACGTACAGTTCATAGATGGAGCGCGGAAGACTTAGGTGACTTACCGATTAGGTGGTTAACACTGTCACTCAGGCTGAGCACCCTCTACGAGGCATGCCCACGCCTGAAGTGGAGTCTATTCGCTGTGTGGTTACCTTTTTCCCCGAGAAGGAACCCTGAACATGCCAGATCAGAGTGATGCTATCCTCCTTCAGTTGACCGGAGCTAAGGCTGTCCCCTCCGCTCTGAGGGGTTGGCGTTACGATTATCCCCGCTCTAAGGATGCGGCGATGGCGGCGCGCTGGGAAGTATCGTCTCATCATCCAGTTCCCAGAGGCGCGAGACATGAATATTAATTTTCCTGTTTCCCTCTCATACCCACTTGAAGATCTCTCTTAGGAGAGGTCTGCTCGATCACTCGACTCAGTATCTTTAAGATTTCTGTCCAGGTAGACAGCTCTGCTGGTCGCGTTTGCATCGGCCAAATGGGTGGGTATCTGGAGGCATTTTCGGTCAGCGAAATGTGCCAACGTTTTGGGTCGGCCCACTCTCACGTTTACCTGAGACCCCGGCCCACCTAGGTGCCCTAGGTTCCTACAGCGTTCTTTCAGCCACGTAGTGAACCTGCAAGCGCTGCCCACGGAGGAGGCAGACCCAGCCCCTTTATTTGGTCCTTCGCACTTTGCTATTACACGGACCGTACTCAGCTCTTTATCTGTTATGGTGATCGGCAGACGGGAAGTGCCGTATCCAAACAGAGGTTGGAACATACCCACTGAACTCTGAATGCCATCTCCCTCGCTCATCTGAGCCAGGGCGAGCCGCGTCCCCCAAGAGTGAGAGCGCGCTCCTCGAAGCGCGCATCCTTTTGGGCGTTAGCACGCGGCGCCTCTCTAACAGACACTGTAGAGCTGCGGGCTGGGCGACACCTATTAGAAGATTTATTAATCTTGAGGGGAGCCGATTTTCTCACGCGGTGAATGAGAAATTCGGTTAGGTGTTGTAAAACGCTTGCTGCGCCATTCTCTCTAACCCAGAGATATGTGCGCTTTTTCGCTCTGTCAGAAAAGTTCCCCGCTGGCGAACCCTGCAGATATTCCTCCGAGGCCCCCAGCACCTGACTCAGCGGAGGAGTCAGGCACTGGCCCGTTACGTTGCTGGTCTGCCCGATGGTCAGCCCGCGTTCTGGGTATAGGTGCCTGCTATGTGCGATCCCCACTAGGCGATCCCATATGCTTATACTGCCACGGTGCAGTCCCCCCTCACAGGCGGACCCGTGTCTTCCCTCACCGCTAACCATCTAATTTTCATATGCTTACTCCCCCTTCTCAGGGTTAGTTCATATGCTATTTGCCCCAGTCTCCCCACTTGGGTAGCAGGTGGCCTCCGCAGTGTCCTCCCTATCGGGACTGCACGCATTCCCAACGTACTGTCGTATTAAATTCCTAGAAATTATTCTAGACGCATTTGCGGCTCCCGAAAAATATATCTAAATCCATAAATCTTCTGTTGAAGTGGGATAAGTAAGGGCCAGGGAACACGTTGGAAGACCGCGCCTCTGGTGACGCAGGTGCGCTCACGCTCTTTGCCTGGCAAACCTCTCATCGGGGGCGAAGGTAAGGTTCAACCATTATGGCGTTTTCCAAACATTTCCCCATAGTGGAAGTTTCCACATAGCATTGAAGTTCCCCTTCCGAAGGGGAACGCTCTGGTTACTAAAGTAACCCTCGTTCCCCGAGGGGGGGAACGGAAATGCTATGTTCCTTCGCCATAATGATTGCCCCTTAGCTGTTGAGGTGAAAGTCTCTTCCGCTAAAAAAATGATGCTTTGGCTTTGCTCGCACATGTACTCTTATAGCAAGTTAATTGCAACGAGCATCAGGTGCGCAAGCTGAAGCTGCCAACTCATTGGCATTTCATTGGCCCGTTTACATACTCTTTCAGATGATTGGCTTTCTGAATGAAATCCCCCATAGTGGAAGTTTCCACATAGCATTTCCGTTCCCCCCCTCGGGGAACGAGGGTTACTTTAGTAACCAGAGCGTTATCAGAACAAACAAACATAGTTCAATTGATAAAAAAAAAACTAAAACAGAGACAAATGTTAACAAAACATTTATTAGACACAAAATTAAAAATAGGACAGAAGGTAAAACAACAATACCGGTAAACAAGACAAGGATCAAAACTTGGCAGGACAAACAGGGAAAAATGCTTTGTAATGCTTCACATGTGAAGGATGCCTTCCTGTTTTTTTCAATTGAACTATGTTTGTTTGTTCTGATAATGTATTATTTCTTAGTACCAATTTCCACAAGAGTTTTTAGTTCACTCAACTTCAGACATTTTAAGTCAGTACAACTGATGTTTTCAAAAGTTGAGTACACGTCGCGCCAATGGTATAGTGGTGAGTGCGTCAGCACATGGCACTAGTGTTCACAGCAACCCGAGTTTGATTCCCACCTTGAGGTTCTATGCCGATCCTTCCCCTCTCCCTATGCTTTCCTTTACTGTTCTATCAATTAAAGATGAAGAAAAAAATGTTGAGTATATGAAAAAAAACTAAAGGAAATAAGGATTATGTTTTTTTTTTTTTTTGTTCACTTAACTTCAGGCATTCCAGTTCTGCAGGCAAAAAATGTTCAGTTGGCACAACTTAAAAAGTTTTGTTACAGAGTAGTTCACCTCTACTGAAAACTAATAAATAATCTTATGTTAACCCAACTAAATGTTTTTTTATATTACTGGCAAATAATTTTAGGTCAGTGCAGCTGATGTTTTCAAAAGTTGAGTGAAGAAGAAAAAGCAATAGGAAATATGGATTATGTTTTTTGGTTGTTGTACTTGCTTAAATTTTTTTTACAGTGTATTGGAAATAACAAATCACTGTTATTGACTGTTTATCGCTTTCCAGCAAAAGCCTGTTTAATATTGTATTATTATTATTATTATTATTATTATTATTATTATTATTATTATTATTATTATTATTATTATTATTAAATAATAAACAAAAAATATGATTAATAATTAACAAACTGCTAATTTAGAATTATTTTCTTTAATGGATTTTTATTTAATTATTTAATAGTTAATTTAATTTTAAATAAATGAACAAACAATACACATTAAACTGTATTAATATGGAGCTAATAAAATGCCAAAACAATCTGAATTTGAAATGTGTTAATTTGAATGATTGACAATTGTAATTTATTAAATCTGAATTTGTATATGCTGTTAAAATTGTGCTTATGTTTTTATGCTGTTTTGAATTTGAATTTCTTGATTTGAATTTGAATTTCATAACTTGAATATTGAACATCTGAAATGTAAAACAACTGAATTTTTCAAGGCTGAATTTTTATTGACGTATTTTCAAACTTCAGATTTTTTGTGTTCTGAATTCACAGACTGCAGATATTCAGTTTGTAAAAATACAGTTTCATGTTTTCAAGATGAAGAAATTCAGAACATCAAATTAAATATCCTAAAATTCAAAACCAGAAATTTATATCGTGAAATTCAGATTCAGCAGAAAGTAGTTCAGGGATGATCAACAGAGAAGAGTAGACGAGAAGAACAGGGAAGAATCACTCGCCTCCGCTTGATTCATAGTTATGGACGAAGTACAGGGTGCGAATTACGAGGGTGGGGGCTTTGGGGGGTCTGGAAATGTTTGAAAAGAAATGTTTTTTTTTTTTTATTTACATATAGCCTAATGTAAAATTAAACTCATATGTATTTTATTTCAGATATCAATATAGTCTATTAATTCAGAACACAAAAAATCAGAAGTTTGAAAATACGTCAATAAAAATTCAGCCTAGAAAAATTCAGTCGTCTTACATTTTAGATGTTCAATATTCAAGTTATGTAATTCAAACTCAAATTAAGAAATTCAAATTAAAAACAGTTTTAACGGCATATAAAAATTCAGATTCATTAAATTACAATTGTCAATAATTCAAATTTACACCATTAAATTTCAGATTCTTTTGGCATATTATTAGCTCCATTTATAAGGTGTAAGTAAAAAAACAATGAATAATTGAATAAACGAGCCCTGAAATGATCTTCTGCTTTCTAAATCCTGCTGTACATCAACACTAATTTGAAATGAAAATAAAATCTATAATATTTCTGTATAATGAGAGTATGACCTTTCTTTCTTTAAAATTCTTAAATAACTCTGACAACCCAGTATTCAAAGCAGAATAGATCAAAATAAAGATGTTTTGCTTCCCTCTTTCCCCCTGAGTTCTCCACAGACTAAACCAGAGTTGTCTGTCTCTGTAAAAGACAAATACTTAAAAAAAAAAAAAAAAACCCAGTCACTCATCCGTCTCTAACATCTCATGCACGCGGCCACACACAAAAACGTTTCTATAGTAACATCAGCAAAGCACCGAATGTTCAAGAGCCAATTTTTCGTACCATTTGCCCATTTCATTAATTATATCTTTGTGCAGGAGAGTACAGAACGGCCCCCCTAAACACACACTATCACTCCCCCATCACATAACCCCCTACCCCTCCACCCAGACCCAATCCTGAGCTAGGGATGTAAGGCTGTCCTGTGGTGGACAAACAGCAGCATTGTTTGGGGCAGCCGGTCCCAGCCGCCCCCCCTCCCCTCAGCAGAGTCCCGGACAGAGGAACAAAATGAGCGTCTTCTCTAATGAGCTGCTGCCTGTCAGCTACAGTTAGGCGCTCGGCATAGAAGCACATAGAGAGAGAGAGAGAGAGAGAGAGAGAGAGAGAGAGAGAGAGAGAGAGAGAGAGAGAGAGAGAGAGAGAAGAGAGAGAGAGAGAGAGAGAGAGAGAGAGAGAGAGAGAGAGAGAGAGAGAGGGCGGTAAAGGCCTCATGTTGGGGGACGTTACACTGGCACACGTGTTGATACGTAGCCATGCTTTCTCATGAATTCTGCATCAGCCTATTGAACACATTCACACATATGCCTGATCCTAGGACCAACTTTACAACTGCAGACTGTAGGTGAAATATGAATGTGAAACTGTCTCTATAACTGCAAACAATTTTGTCATTATTGACGGTGTATGCTGCTGGCTTTAATGACTTGCATAATTTGTGCCATGCAGAATAAAAAGAAAACTCTATCAACTCTTATCTCATGGCAATTCGGAACCATTTGATTTAGTGGCTAATCTCATTCGTAGAATTTAATAAAATTTGTTTATCGACCAATGACGGTTGGGTTTAGGGGTGGGGTTGGGTACCATGACTCTTTTTTAAAATTGTACATTTTCGTATGACTGAACTCATACGAATTCGTACGAATTAGCCACTAAACTGACAAAATGCAAAATAGTTACGGTTCCTCGTGAGTAGGGTTGAGTACCGAAACCCAGTGCTATAAAAGCACCGATACCTTTGTAACCGCTATGTACTAGACCGAATCAGATTCAGAATTTCAGTGCCACTGGTGCTACAACAAGGACATGAGAAGCATCAAGGGGTGCATCAAAGGCACACATAGGTACGCGTTGGCACACAATGTCTAGACATTTAATTCTAAACAACTTTGAGAAATACGGACAGGCAATGTCAGGCGTTTGTTCATGTTGCTTAGGGAATGAATGCACACAACGCATGCAGTACAGCGCATTCGTTGAGCGAGAGTGACTCTCTTCAGATCAACATGCACAATCTCGTTCATCAAATTTGCTTAAACTAAGCGTTCTAAAGCGTATTTTACAAGCAAGGAGTCTGACACAGCAACGTGAAGCAAATGCTTTACCAAAGTTGCATGTGAGGGGGAAACACGTCAAATTAATCACACATTTAAGGGGACATGGAATCAACTTAAAGGCAGAGGAATACACTGTCTCTGGCACTTTCAATTAGTACCTACATGGACACCAATGCTGCGATTTTAATATGATTAAGACAATACTCTGATTAAGAGTCTAGACTACCATGTAAACAGTGATTTTTTAAATACCTTAAAGGACCACAGACACCTGCGTCGTGAAATGCGGAGGTTTTTTTCTTTCCATTCAACGTGCGGTATCAAATTCCATTAAAAGAGTACTCTTCCACCAGTCTTTACTTAATGCTAACATCAAATACCTTAGTTTGCCATGGGGCATGAATGACATGTTCCTGAATGAAAGTGAAACTGCAGTTAAAGTCAAAAAATTAAAAATGAAACACCTGAAATAACATGCAACAGGAAACATGGATAGCGTGGTGACGCAATGTTAATCGATCTATGCGCTATAACATGTAAAACGGGATCATCAAAGGAACATTCAAAAAGCAACTCATGTAAACACCTTAATAATACTATTGTCTTATTCAGATTAAGGCAAATCATTAGATTACTGATAACCATGTAAACATAGTCACAAGCCCCAACCCTAGAAAAAAGGAGTTCAGTATTTTGATGACAGCCTTTCTACAGGTTAAATAAATAAATAAATAAATAATAATATCTTTTTAACTTTTATTTAATGTTTAAAATGCAAATCCAGTTAGATTAACAGTAAATAGTTAACTGTAAGTAAATAAACAGAATTAATGATGGGCTAAAAATCTGCGGAAATCAGTGGAAAATCTGCGAAAAATCTGCGGAATTCTGCGCACGCAGATTCCGTGTGGGCCTAGTTATTAGTAAGCTAATGTAATTTCATAATGCAAATCTTAAATTCATACTAACCAACAAATGATCAAAGGAAATATATTACTGTAATTCAAATATATAAAATATGAATTGATGTTTACTTTAAACTTTAATTATATTGTTCTATTAAAATTGTTCTAATTGTTCAATTTTTTAAAAGATTTTGTCAAATAAAAGATTTTTCTACAGTCATCCATCATAATTTTGTGGCTCAAAAGTATCGGTTCAGGCACCGTTTTGTCACCGGTACTGTTTTAAAAGTATTGATTTAGCACCAGTATCAAAATAACCACAAACGATACCCAACCCTACTCGTGAGATCAGGCTAATATGTCAACTAGCAGTGAATAGAGTAGTCTTTTAGCAGAGTAACTGCTTAAAGTCTGTCGGAAATCGAAATTTACAATGCTTATTTTGCTAGCCCACATTGTTATTCTTTATGTGAATGACTAATCTGTGCAAGTAAAACCACTGATTGTTTTGGTAATTTTCAATCAAAGTTTAACCATTTGCTTCCTCATTTGGAGTAGCAGTGCTTCTTTGTTTTCATCAGTTTTATGGCTTCAGTTACAATATTCTTAATCATGGCCTTTATATTTAGCTTTGAAAGAATGATGCGCAAATAGAAATCTCCACCCCTACTCAATATTCAGTTTCAGATGGAATAACATCAACGTCCTGAAATAAAAGTCCCAGCAACTTTTGGTTCAAGTAGTCATCATGAAATCGAAATGTCAACTCTTTTTAATTTATATGTATATAGTAGTGCTTGTTATAAGCTATGTATCTGTGACTTTGTTATTTTGTAAAAAATAATTTGTCCGTGTATTCTTTTATCAAATACCATAACCTTCCCTGTCCCATAAAAACAACTTTTCTTTACTGCTGGTCACATGTAATGCCTTTCAGGAGGGGCTCATGGTTTGGGGGTGGAGGTTTTACTATTTATAAATTTTCCTCCGTTTTGTTAACAATAGCCATTTTCCAATGATTCAATTAGTTCCAAAGGGACAAAATCATGCACCACCCTAAAATATTTTCTCATTTTAGGGCTGTTTCAAAACGGGAAAGTTCATTCAAAATGAAAATTAGGGGTAACACTTTACAATAACAGTACATGAATAATGATGTATTAATATGTAAACTAAACATTGTGAATTGAAACATGAACTAACTTGAACTACAACATGAGTCACATGAGTTCATGTGTGAATTACGGCTACCTTAATTACTTGTTAGTACATGATTGTTTGTTAATTAATGTATTAATTACCACATTAGTTTATGCTTAATTTAACCATCATGATCTCATGATATGTTAATATATAATTATGTTGTGACTTTACTTGAAGGGGCACATCATCATTAACCCATTCTTAACTACTCATGAACTCCTTATGCACGTCCAACTAGTCAGTTTACACTGAATAACAATAGAAAAGTGTTCTGTCAACATCAGCATGAGCAGGAGTTCATGAGTAGTTAAGGATGAGTTAATAATGATGTGCCCCTCCAAGTAAAGTCATGACATAATCATACATTAACAGCTCATGTGTTCATGTTGGTTACATTTAGCTTAAAGTTAAATGTTAATTAATACATTAATTAACAACATGTACTAACAAGTAATTAAGGTAGCCGTAATTCACACATGAACTCATGTGACTCATGTTGTAGTTCAAGTTAGTTCATGATTAGTGCATACATTAACTCATCATTAATTCATAATAAAGTAATGTTTAGTTTACATATTAATACATCATTATTCATGTACTGTTATTATAAAGTGTTACCAAATTAGGTCATCATTTACCTCCTCATCCTCCACTTATTCGAACCGTTTGAGTTTCTTTCTTCCATTGAACACAAAATAAGTTATTTTGAAGAATGTCAGAAGCAGCCATTGACTTCCATAATATTTTTTTTGAGAATCTGATGTTTCCCCATTTAGACAGAATGCCCGAGCATACTCACCAAAAGGTGTTTCAAAGACGGCCGCTGAGTGAAATGACTTGACTTTGTATGTTTATACAGTACCAGTCTAATATGGCTGTACACAATATTCTGCTCCGGTTACTAAAGTAACCCTCGTTCCCCGAGGGGGGGAACGGAAATTCTATGTGGAAAACTATGGGGATTTCGTTCAGAAAGCCAATCATCTGAAAGAGTATATTAACAGGCCAATGAAATGCCAATGAGTTGGCAGCGTCAGCGTGCACAGCTGTAGCAATGTGCAATCAATTTGGAAATATAAGCGCAGCGCATGCCAAGCTGAAGCATCCTTTTATAGCTGAAGAGTACTTTCGTGCCGAACAGCTAAGAAGAAAGAAATTTGGGAAGGTTTTGAATCACTTGAGTGTAAGTAAATTGTGAGGAATTTGTTCATTTTTGCGTGAAGTATCCCTTCAATGGCTTCCAGACAATATACTGTTATGTATGGTTAAGGAGTTGAATGCAGAAATGAACATTGTTGCTATAGAAAGCGATGGAAAATAAAAGTAATTTAAATTCCCATACATCTGAACATACCCTGCTCAGTGAGATTTTTCTTTCTGATTTACAACCCATGCACACTAAAAAAACAATTCAGTATGACAATATTTTATGTAATCTATATTTTTGCATAAATATATCTGTTAGACTGAATGGAGATTAATTAAAATTAAATTAAATTAAAATTAATCCATTCACTCATACCTAGTAATTTTGCTTTCACAAACTTTATTTACTTGAATTTAACATACTTTCTATGTAAAAATCACATTCATACATTTCATTTGATGCAGACACCAAAACATACACAATATAAAAAGTATAAGTGCATATATCTTATACAGCTACCTAGTTTACACACACACACACACACACACACACACACACACACACACACACACACACACACACACCACACACACACACACACACACACACACACACACACACACACACACACACACACAAAACTGGAATACATCTTAAGACAACATAATAGCTTAAAACTTATTAAAACAGCAGCACTTAACAACAAAACAAAAGAAAACAAAACAATGTATTATTAAATGCCATGCAGTGCTTTTAATCCATGACTTCTTGTACTGGTGTATTTACAGTAGCTTAAAAACATCTGAAACAAAATTCACTACAATGATTCATGTTTACGCAGTGAGAGACTAAAATAGAACCGCCAACTTATCCAGCATGTTTTACGCAGCGTATGCCTATCCAGCTGCAACCCAGCACTGAGAAACACTCATATACTCTTGCATCCACATACATACACTATGGCCAAATTTACCTATAGCGCATGTCTTTGGACTGTGGGGGTAACTGGAGCACCCGGAGGAAACCCACGTGAACACGGGGAGAACATGCAATCTACACAGAAACACCAACTGACTGGCTTGAACTAGCAAAATTCTTGCTGTGAGGCGACAGTGCTAACCACTGAGGCACTGTGCCGCAGTTTTTGATGACATGTGTTTTATATATAGAAATATAAAGCAGCTTTTTCAACTTTTTTTGAAAACAAATGAACTACTGTACTAAAAAATGGAAGTTAACAGCATCACTACTTCTAGAAAGTTACTCCACAAAACTGTACTTACCTATAATAAATATTGCATTGTTGGACCACAAATATGTTTAAAATCTATAATATTACAATGCTGCAAAATAGTTGCATCAGTAAAACTGTTGCACAACTGAAGTTCACGTGCGTTCATTGGCAGAACTATAAAAGATATCAGATTCTGACATACAACCTGCTTCTTCATTTACATGTGAGTAGATGTTGTAATCCTAGGGGAGCATTTAACTGATGCACTATAGGCTTCATAAATATCGGATGAAGGAAACTTTAATGCCATCAAGAACAATAGCTCAAGGTACTGCAGGAGAAAATCAGTTTCAGTATCAGACTGAACGATAACAAATGTGCCTGAAATAAAAGCTGCAGCTTTCATCATCAGCGCCTACAAATGTTTGAGCTCTACAGTACATCAACTCAGAAACAGAGATGTGCAGATCAAGGCTGTCAGTAAGCAAGACGCTGCAGAAAAAACATTGCTTTTTACTTCTTCTTTTTTTGTCTATAATGAAAAGAAGAGTGTTGTTTTTTCCACAATTTATCTGACTTTAGATATCAATTACAATACATATTTTTAAAGACATTATTTTTTGCTGCAATGAGGCATAAATCTCCACTTCAGCAGCACATACTGTACATAAAACAAATTTAACTTTTAAACCAAATTTTAAAAAATTTAATTCATATCTACATTCTTAACATTTTTATTATAATTTGCTTGACTGTATAAAACATTTAATTTCACCAAATAATTAAAAAAAAAAGTTTTAAAACGTAAGGCGTAAAAGTGTCATTTTAAAAGAAACCCCTCATGTGTCACGTCAAAATCTTCTCCACCAATCAGGGGTGCGTTTCCCAAAACCATCGTTAGCCAACTAAGGTCGCAAGTTCTGTCGTAACAAACATAGTTCGTTGATTTGCTGTTTCCCAAATCCATTGCTCCAACGAACATTCGCAAACTGCGTCGCAAACTTGAGCACTTAAAACGACACCTCTGGAGCTGTAGTTAAAAGCATAGTTCCTGGCTGTGTTCTATTCCCACTTATCCCCCCTATGCCCTATTCATTTAGAACATTCTAACATTCAAAGCTGGAATTATTAAAAATAAAAAAAGCATTAAGGTCATCTCTCTTAGGTGTAATTTGCTTTCAAAGTATTTTTACAGTTCAGTTTTAGCGATCTTCATGTTTACAATTGTGCTCCCTTTGCAGTGCACTTTGAAAACTTTGATGTCATTTTGAACACAGCCTCATGGCGAAAGCTATAGGTATATTTAAAAACGGAAATTATGTTACGTCTTCAAAGCTTGTGAAAATAAAAAACATAGCATACGTTAATTCTTTTATTTTATAGTGGGTTATTTATTACGTTTCTCTGCTGTATATGACATGGGTCTGTTGGTTAGAACTTTCTGCTGTGGTTTGCATGTGTCAAATTGTAACTTTTTTTAAAAATAAATAAACAATATTCTAAATAATGATAATAATAATAATAATAATAATAATAATAATAATAATAATAATCATCATCATCATCATCATCATTTTTAATATTATTATTAAAGTAAATATATTTATAATAAATCGCCTCATTATTTATTTATATGATTTATATATGATTTTAAATAGTGTTAGCTTTTGTAAGTGATTTTATGTTTTAGAATAGAATATGTAATGTTCAACTTCTCAATAATATTAGTAAAGCAAACACAGGCCCTATATGTGCCAAAACACAAATTTGTTTGCACAAATAAATGATGGGGTTGTTCTCTAAAGAAGTTACTCCACCCCGTTTAGAGCATCATTATGGGCGTTTTACGTTATAACTAACTTGGTTCAAGCGATGGATCTGCGACAGAGAAACTACCGGTTTTGGGAAACACTCGTCACTACATCGTTTTTTTGCCAAACGATGCATCGCACTATGATAGTTCAGCCGCGAGTTACGTCGTTGTTTGGGAAAAGCACCCCAGATTGGCACTCTTGTTCACGTGCCCGGAGCTGCTGAAGTTACAGTAAACAGCACTTGGAGGCGCTCAAGCGCAAAACTATCAATGCGAGCACACTGAAGATGATGCCCGGAGGCAATATGAACCTGGAGCTGCTTATTGCACTGGTGAACAATAATCAATACTTCATTGCTAGAGCTGGCGCTGCTACTTGAACAATCCATGGCTGCATCCGAAACCGCATACTTCCATACTATACAGTACGCTAAAATCAGTATGCAAGCCGAGTAGTATGCCTGAATTCATAGTATTCGAAATCAGTATGCAAGAAGTACCCGGATGACTTACTACTTCCGGCGAAATTCTGAAGTGCGCATCCCGTGCTGCCCCACGAGAGAATTCATGAATGGTAGTAAAGCGACGCAACTGACGCAGGTAGGTCACTTGACCATGACAAAATGGCGGATGTAGTGCATCCGAATTCCATTCATACTACTCACATTTATACTGTATAGAACGTACTTTTCTAACGGCCGAGTAGTACGTTTAAATTCAAATGCAGTACCTACTGAGTAGTAGGCGATTTCGGACGCAGTCCATAACAACAAGCGTGTCAACTTTCTGTCTTCTTCTTCTGTGTTACAAGCGGGTGTCAGGAGCTTAAAGTTGTGTAGTGCCATCTAATGTCAAGGAGTGATTTAGCATATTCTTTGCATACTGCTCGACGCCAGTGAAAATCGCTTGGGTTTGAATCCGGAAAAACGTCTCGAAAAACGCTGACAATAAACGCAAATGAAAAGCGTCCCGGTGTGTACGTGCCTTAACACTGCCATAAATGAGGTTGGTGTTGTTATCCTGTTTCTTTCGAGTGCGCATGCGCATCATACCTGTCAACCCTCTCAATTTTCCCGGGATTCTCCCGTATTTTACAGCTCTATCCCGCTATATTCCCGTAAAGGTATGTTCCCGCATTTCTCCCATATTTTCAGTCTTTCTCTGAAGGGTGACAAATAAACATTAAAGAGCAGAGCCTCCCTATACGCAACCCATACCGCCGAACCACCAGGGGCCACCCCTTGCTCTTAAATGTGAGTCTGTTCTGTGCTTTCGCTTTGTTTAGGCATGAAAACACTGAAATAAATATAAAAAAACGGCAGGATTCCCTTTCCTTTTCATTACAGGTGCCGTCTCCCCTTCATATGCAATCCTCAAAAAGTCATACAGCGGTGCATGACTGTCAGCTGACGCGCTCTATAGTGATAAATAGACGCATTTCCCAAACGGATTCTGTACATGTGATTTGAAGCGAAGCGAAAGTCTGGGTTTTGGGTGCATGTTTGAACAGACATATACGCATAATAATAATAACATCTAAAGATGTCGATCTTGGTCGGGTTTTTAATTTCGTCCTAAATGAGAATAAAATTTAGGACAGCAATCGAATGCTTTTATTATAACGTTAGATGTGTGCATTTTTAAAGGGACACCTGTTATTTAATGTAATCAAATGAAAAAAAAAATCTAATTAAATAAGAGATTCATTCATTGCTCTTTAATCAGAATGTGTATGTTATACTGTGAAGAAACGGATAAGGAGATTTGATAACTTGATTCTATTTCATTATAATAACCATTCATTTTAATAAGCTGAACTGTTTGCTAATTTATTTGCTGCTAATGTATACTATTTATATTTTCTTTTGTAAATAATAATAATAAAACATATAACTGACCATTTAACTGTTTATTTACAATGAAATATCTCCAAGTGAACATATTTAGTAATTTAGGGGGTTTTAAACGGGGGGTCTGGGGAATCCCTTATTATGGTGGGCATATGCCTTATTGTCACATCCCAATGTTGACAGATATGATGCGCATTAGCCCGAGCAACCTAATAAAATGCTGATTTTGTTTGATTAGAAACGAAACTTATGAGACAGTTGTTGCCTAATTTTATTGGTGATTCCAAATATGTAATGTAATCGTAAGCTTGGCAAACAGTTTTAGAGAATTTGATGTTTCCCCATTCAGACAGAATGCCCGAGCATACTCACCGAGAGGTGTTTCAAAGATGGCCGCTGAGTGAAATGACTTGCCTTAAAAGGAACTTTGTATGTTTATACCAGTTTAATATGGCTGTACACAATATTCCTACACACATTTCTATCGTAAAGCTTCTAAAAGTTGATTTTGTATGATAAGTGCCCTTTAAAAAATAAGTTACAAAAAAAGAGCAAATCATATTACTAATCAAATATTGAGCTTTCAAATATTGTAATTAGGAAATTACTTAGCTTTTGGCTTAAAAGGAAAATTACTCATTGTAACCCATACAATCTGTTTTGATTATTGCCAAAATTAAATCCATGTAACATAAGAAGAAAAAACAGAAACCTGACATCATCCGGTGTTCAGATTTTTTTAGTTGGAAATGTATGCAAATTAGAGCATGGTTCCTGAATTAATATCTCATTTGCATATTTAAGCATAACATTTTAAGAAGCTTGTATTACAATTTTTTCAATTCCTAATGCAGCCTATCATCTGGTGAAATTTGGTGATCACTGTTAGTTCATTTTATACACTATTCACCTACAGTTTCTTGCCTTATCCATTTGCACTATTAATGCTGAGCTAAAAAATGTCATCCACCAAATGTGAATCCACACAAGTCCTCTGGTCTCAGGAGGCTGTGTAATTCGTTGAGCATGTGTACATTAAGTGTGCATGCTCTCCTCACACGTGTGTATGTGTAAGTGTTGGGGGTTCAGATGTATGGCCATTACTTCCAGTGGCTGCATCCTGCTGGGCAGTGCATATGTTTCGTACGTTTCAATCCTGCCATTATGAGAATGTGCAAAGCGGCGTTCACACAATGACAACCATCTGTCCATCTCTGCTCTCAGATGACAAGAGACGGTCAGTCAGTGAAACAATCCACCTATAAACAGATCAATAATCCAACGTCATCACAAATAAATCATCTCTTCAACTGATAACTTTCACATTTCGTGTTAAAACAGATGGAATAATCTCAAATACTGTAGCAAAGTCTTGATCGGGTGTTAAACGGTGACTAGACGTGTTTGAATAGTTGTGTTAAATAATACTGAAGGGCCAGATGATGATAGAGCTTTCAATCAGCAGAATTATGAGCACAGATGTTTCATTAAAAAAGGCTGCCAGTCATACTGTATCTCTAATGCACTCATAATTCACAACACACACCCAGACTTACACCTAAACCTTCTGTTCCAATTCCTAAGGTTTGACATTGTTTTGAAGGAGACGTATGAGAAAAGGAGAGAATAGGGGCTGTTACAATGTGGCGTGAAGTGTGACACCTTCAGACAGATCACATAGAAATGTGTTAAGGGGTGAAATCTCCGAGGTGATGGTTGAAGACTCTCTGTGTACAAATATAGACAACTTACAGGAGAATTTAGAAAAAAAAATTAATAAATGCTTTAATTAAAAAACAATTAATTTTCAGTTTAGTTCTGTATTTTAAAAAATTGAACAAATAAATTAATTAATTTAAATTTTTAATTATAATTTATGCCATAACGCAGTGGCGCAGTAGGTAGTGCTGTTGCCTCACAGCAAGAACGTCGCTGGGTCGCAGGTTCGAACCTCGGCTGGGCTGGGTCAGTTGGCGTTTCTGTGTGGAGTTTGCATGTTCTCCCTGCGTTCGCGTGGGTTTCCTCCGGGTGCTCCGGTTTCCCCCCACAGTCCAAAGACATGCAGTACAGGTGAATTGGGTAAGCTAAATTGTCCGTAGTGTATGAGTGTGAATGTGTGTGTGTGGAAATTCCCAGAGATGGGTTGCGGCTGGAAGGGCATCCGCTGCGTAAAATCGTGCTGGATAAGTTGGTGGTTCATTCCACTGTGGCGACCCCGCAAGGGACAAAGCCGACAAGAAAATGAATGAATGAATGAATTTATGCCATTAGATCTGTGTTGTTTACAGTATCAGGTGGTGTTTCAGAAATCATGCAAATATACTTATTTGGGGCTCTGTTATTTTTGGTGCTCAAGTATTAAGAATAGTTCTTATTAATATGTTTGCTTAATATTTTGAAAATCTGAAGGATATAATTTGAAATACTTATCTTTTGTAACATTTTAAATGTTTTAATGTTACTCTTGATAAGTGAGTAACAGTTTTAATCGCTTTTCATTTTTATGTTACTTTACATGTTACATTAAATGGCAGTGTATTCATTCTTTCATTCATTCATTTTCCTTCGGCTTAGTCCCTTATCAGGATTCGCCACAGCGAAATGAACCGCCAATTTTTCCCGCATATACTGTAATTTACATAGCGGATGCACTTCCAGCCGCAACCCAGCACTGGGAAACCCCCATTCACTTTCACATTCACACACACTCATACACTAAGGCCCATTTTGTTCACCCAATTCACCTACTGTAGCGTATGTCTTTGGACTGTGGGAGAAACCGGAGCATCCGGAGGAAACCCACGCAAGCATTGGGAGAACCTGCAAACTCCACACAGAAATGCCAACTGACCCAGCTGGAGCTGGAACCAGCAACCTTCTTGCTGTGAGGTGACAGTGCTAACCCTTGAGCCACCGCACCACCCATAATTTGAATAATATTTCTCAATTTTAATAGTATATATTTATTGTATTAATAAATAAATGTAGACTTTAAGAGTATGAAAGTATAAAAACATAATAATATAAAAAATATACCTTGGGTTGATCATTGCTGCAGAAGAGTGTTTGCAGAGCATATTTGGAAAAGTGCAGTTGTTGTACAGCTGCTTTGGTGGATATGCAACCTGTCAGTTTGCATAGTGGGAACGCACTGATGACGTGACCTGTATGCAAATCTACATCTTGATAGGCAGGTAGGACAGCCTATCATATTATATCGTATCATATATATCCATGCGGTTTGGGCTGTTTACACTGTCAAGACCTGAGTCACATATGGGCGAAAACATCAGATTCGGGCCACATTTGCCTGCAGTGTGAACGTAGCCAAAACTGTACCTTATATGGTACAGAAAAGACCTCTTTTGATACTGTTCTGTACCTTTTATGGTACAGCTCCTTCTTTATTACCTTTGATAAAGGTACAATATTGTATCTGCAGGTTTTAAAAACCAAAGATACATTTTGATTTCCCATACAAATCAAAACTGCAATGGTACCAATTTGTTTCTTTGTCTTAAGATACAATTCTGTTCAATAAAAAGGTACTGCCCCAGTGACAAGGGTTTGTACCTTCCTTGGTACAACATTGTACCATTTTTTCTAAGAGTGTACATATGCAGTATTTAGACCCCTTACCTTAATGAGAGCTATTGAGATGTGAAGAGATGTTCAGGCAGCAAAACAAAAAAAAATTTTGAACCAAATTCCATATACTGTATCATACATTTAAACCTTTACTTGAAATCATTGTCCATTAGACGCCATGATAATTGAGAGGTCGTTTTAATTGTGTCATGAATTTTATAACACCATCATTCATACTGTAATTTTCTTGACCTCAACTACAGTGGTATATGGTAATCATTTTTTTTTTAAACATCATTAATTAATAATGTTACTGTCATAAAGTTATTTGACCAGAGCATTGACAGCCTTAATGAGACATTTTAATTAGAAATTCATTTTGTTTCAATAAAAAGTGATCAAAAACGTTCATGACAGTTATAATGGACTCATTAATCATGTTTATGACAGATTTATGACAAGTTCTGTTTTCTTGGTAATAGCAAGTTGTCATGACAAAGATAAAGTCTGGCTGTGATGTATTTGTTTATGCCAAGTTTTTATAACTAAACAATGGAATTTCTGCATTTAAAAGGACAAATCTGACCAAATCACACTTAATGACAGTAGTCATATGGGCTGCATAATATATTGTTTCAGCATCGATATCACAATGTGCACATCCGCAGTAGTCACATCGCAAGATATGCAATGTTGAGTCTGAATTATTTGACAGGAGAGTCACTGCTGAGTTCAATAGAGTGAAAGTTTATCATTTGCATGTGTTTTCAAGGCCTGCGACTGAGCATTTCAAGAGAGTCTAAAAGATTTGGACACAAAAACATTATTAGATTAATTATTAATTAATTAGATTATTTATTCAAACTATTTATAATAATAATAATAATAATAATAATAATAATTCCTTACATTTATATAGCGCTTTTCTGGGCACTCAAAGTGCTTTACACATTGGGGGGATCTCCTCATCCACCACCAGTATGCAGCATCCACCTGGATGACACGACGGCAGCCATATTGCACCAGACCGCACACCACACACCAGCTAAATGGTGGAGAGGAGACAGAGTGATGAAGCCAATGATGGTATGGGGATTGTTAGGAGGCCATGATAGACAGAGGCCAGTGGGCAGATTTGGCCAAGATGCCAGGGTTAAACTCCTACTCTTTTTCGAAGGACATCCTGGAATTTTAACGATCCTGGGACCTCGGTTTAATATCTCATGCGAAAGACGGCGCTCACTGAGCAGTACATAGTCCC
Organism: Danio kyathit; assembly: GCA_903798195.1. NCBI lineage: Eukaryota > Metazoa > Chordata > Actinopteri > Cypriniformes > Danionidae > Danio > Danio kyathit. The sequence goes on from LR812523.1 coordinate 31,357,609, forward strand.
CGTCACTATACTGGGGCATTAGGACCCACACAGACCACAGGTTGGGCGCCCCCTGCTGGCCTCACTAACACCACTTCCAGCAGCAACCTAGCTTTCCCATGTGGTCTCCCATCTAGGTACTGACCGGGCGCAGCCCTGCTTAGCTTCAGTGGGCGACCATGTGAGAGTTGCAGAGAGCTGGCTGCCGGCTACATTTATGCAAAAATTTTTGTCCTGTTTCTAGTCTAAATCAAAAAGTCCAAAAGCAAAAATTGTATTATTTTACTTGCCGCATTGGCAGATAATTTAGCTTATTTTATGGAAAAACTTAAAAGGTGAAAGGTGAAAACGAAACAATATTTTTACTTGATCTAAGAGTTTTTTGAAATTTGGACTAGAAACGAGACAAAACAAAGAAAGAAAAGATTTTTTTTAATTGATTGTTTAATTTCAGAACCCGAATACTGCTAGACTCCCCAGAAAACTCTCAAAGAGCTATTCAAACCATTTTGTGAAACTATTTTCATATGACAATATTTCATTCAATTCAATTCAATTTAATTCAATTTATCTTTATTTCTATAGCGCTTTTAAAATGTAGATTGTGTCAAAGCAGCTCAACATAGAAGTTCAAGTAAATTGAAACTATGTCAGTCCTGTTTTAAGGATGTTAAAGATGTTTCTACAATATTTATCGAAGACAAATAAAATATCGAAATATCAGATTTTTCCAATATCGTGCAGCCCTAGTCATAATCCTGCATAAAATCCCATTCAAATTTATGACATGATTATAAAGGTGTCATGACAGTCTTATGAACACCACCTTCAAGTAAAATGTTACCAAAAAAAATCGGATTTTCCAGATATGTCTGTTTTAATAAAGCACTCGAGTGATGAGGTTTTGGAGGAACACACACATCTTAATCTTAATCTGACCCTTAACATTTCACGACCCTTCATCAACAGCTCACAGCTTGAAGAAGAACAGCTGCTGTTGACTTTGCTTTGCCATCATTTCAGTCATGATCAGTGCTCAACCAGACCAGATGAAGTAGATTTATCATGAGCTATAAGAAGCAAAAAGCCCCGACGCATGAAGTGAAAGCTGTCTGTGCGAAAAGCTCAGATCAAAAGAGACAGAGGCAGATGATGGACAGAGATGCAGACTCTAATGGCTTGTGGATGATTGTACGATACAAAGAGACAATATAGTGAAACCTGAGAGTGACAGACAGGCTGCCAAAGAAATAGCAGATGATGCTGTCACATCCTCCTCACGCGGCTGAGGGATAAGCAGCATTAGTTGTGTCACAGTGACAGACTGAAAAATAAAGGGCAAAGTTCAGAGCAATTAAAAACAACATGCTGTTGTTATTTTGACTACGAGATGTTTTCTAGGCACCGTGGGTAATCAGCAGAATTTTCAGAGACTGAAATGAAGGAACAAGCTGTAAAAAAGCTACATAATATTGAAGATTGTCATAACTGAGCAATTAACTCATAAATAAGATTGCACGCAGTTTGTTTGCAAGCTTTCGGAAAACACGCTCCTAACAAAGGTTTATAAACATTCATTTGCATTTTGTCTAGACACGACATCACATTTATCCTTTTGTTTTACATCAACAATGTATTGACCCAGTATGAGCAGGGGTAACATCCCCAACTACAGTGCAAGAACATGAAACACTCTTTTGTTTCTGGGAAAACGACACGCGTGGGAATTCAGAAAAGCTCTTCCTCCGTCTTTTGCATTCGAAAGCGAAAAAAATAGCAGTTCAAGCAGGATGACGTTGTCTGGTGTGACTGCTGCACTGAGCAGAGGAGTCAACAAGCTGATGATGTCAGCAAGGGCAGCGGTCAGAGGACAGGCCAGATAAATTAATTATGACCACAGAATTTTTAGTGACACAGCATCAATTTTAAAAATGAGGACTGTTTGGTAGGTATTGCATGTCTTTGGTAACTTTTTTGGTTTTCCTAAATGTAAACACTATTTATCGTGACAGTTGGCATGGAATAAAATGTTTTTACATATTTTTAATTGATCACAAAATCAACATTAGAAATCATTAAACGTATAGCAATCAGCAGTGTTGGGGATAACGCATGTAATGTGAGTTACGTAATAATATTACATTTCTAAGTAACGAGTAAAGTAACGCAATACTTTTCAATATTAAGTAATAATATTTGAGTTACTTTTTTAAAAAATGTAATGCGAGTTACTGTTTAGTTTATTTAATTTGCTTTTAAAAAATAATTTGCTGAATTAAAATTAGTGTAGTCACGTTGAATCCCGCACGCAGTGAGAGAATGCAGGAACAGGCAGAAATGAAGATGGAAGAGCCTTACATTTCTGCAATGGAAATATTCTTATTATTCTGAAAACAGAGAAGAAAAGGAAAAGAGGACTATTTGAATGGACAGTGATTTTACTTTTTAATAAGACAAAATGTACAAAAGTAGCGAACACATTGCTTTAAACTTTCATTAATCTGTATATACAGTTGAAGTCAGAATTATTAGCCCCCCTGTTTCTTTTGTCCCCCAATTTCTGTTTAACAGAGAGATTTTTTTCAACACATTTCTAAACATAATAGTTTTAATAACTCATTTCACATAACTGATTTATTTTATCTTTGCCATGATGACAGTAAATAATATTTTAATAGATATTTTTCAAGACACTTCTATACAGCTTAAAGTGACATTTAAATGCTAAACTAGGTTAATTAGGTTAACTAGGCAGGTTAGGGTAATTAGGCAAGTTATTGTATAATGATGGTTTGTTCTGTAGACTATCGAAAAAAAAATATAGCTTAAAGGGGCTAATAATTTTGTCCCTAAAATGGTTTTTAAAAAATTAAAAACTGCTTTTATTCTAGCCAAAATAATAAAGACTTTCTCCAGAAGAAAAAATATTATCAGACATACTGTGAAAATTTCATTGCTCTGTTAAACATTATTTGGAAAATATTTAAAAAAGAAGAAAAAAATTCAACAGGGGGCAAATAATTCTGACTTCAACTGTACAGCATGTATAGCTTGAGTGTCAGGAAGTTCTCAGAAGATAACATTATCCTACATTTATTTTTTAAACGTTTTTTTAAGGTAAATGAAGGTTATACAGTGTGTTGTTAATTGCAGAGCTCCTCAATTTAAAAAAAAAAAGAAGAAAAAAAAGAGATCAAGCCTCAGACAGGTCAGAAAATGTAACTTAATGCATTACTTACCATAATAAGTAACTAAATAACGCAACTAGTTACTTTTTTGGGGAGTAACTCAATATTGTAATGCAATACTTTCTAAAGTAACTTTCCCCAACACTGGCAATCAGTATAAATCAAATCATAAATCAGTGTAAATATTTTTTTTTCCATATTTTTGCTCCTAAAAGCTCCTAAAATATGCTTTCTAAGGTGACACTCTTTAATGTGAAAGACCAAATATAATATATCTGTTTTAATATGATATTACTGAATTTATTTCTTTGATAGCAAAGCTGAATTTTTACTTTAGTAAGCGTCTTTACTTTAGTCTTCAGTCACTTGATCCTGTAAAAAAAAAAATGCTGGATTTCACACAATGAGTTTGTGTTGGGACAACATGAAGGAATTAAGTTAAACTATTATTTTTTTTTTTCTAATTTAAGTGGATTGAACATAAAACAATTAAGTATTGTGTTGTTTCGGCTTATTTTAAGTAAGTAGTTTGAACAAACAGCAAATGTCTTTTTTGAATGCAGATTAGTAATTTTTAATTCTAATTAGGTTGATACCTAATATTTTTGTGGAAACTTATACCTTTAACAATCCTTTGACAAGAAAATTTGTAAAATAAAAATAATGTATTGTTTTTTGTATTTTGTAACAATGTAAAAGTCTTTACTCTCACGTTTGGACAATTTACTGCCTCCTTGCTTAACATTTTTTTTTAATTAATTCAATTTCATGCTGAACTTAAATTAACTTGAATTTATAAATATATTGTAAAATGACAAATACATATTTATATTAGATAAATAGATAACATCTACAAATGTACACTAGTAATTTAGTTTTAGTCCTTCAAACCTAATAAATGAACTGTACAAATTTAAACATTTTGAAAATTATCATATTATCTCTATTTCAAAATACTATTATAAGACATCCTTTAAAATATGATGAATCCTATCATAATAAATCCAAGCACTACTGCACTTTTAAACTCATCACAGATCAGTTTGGACCCTAATGAGAATGTGTGTCCTGTATATAAGGAGAGCTGAGGGCCATGAGAGGAGAGAGGGGTAAACAGAGAACACAGACACAAACACACTTTCTCTCTCATTACCAGACAAACACATTGTCTTATTCAGCAGCGACAGCCCACTGCAACATAATGATGCTCACATCACGAGTCACTGGTAGTCTCAGTAAAACTCTTTACGATGCGCTAATGCGCTGCTGTTTTTCTCACCACCTGCCTGGAGTGCTGAGAAAAGTCTTTCCAGGTATGTGATGAACAAACCCAGACTGTATCAGTGTTGAATTTAGAGACAAATCTGTGGAATAGAATTTAAAAATGGTCAAATGTGTTACAAAGAAGTAAACTTATCATTGGTAGCTGAATGTTAAAAGTTGCAAAAAAAAAATAAATAAAATAAAATAAAATAAAATAAAAATTAACATAATAGCAAACAATATGTGTGTAATAGTTCTCTTTCATTCATTAACGTGACAGAGACCCTAATGTACTTTAAATGTAAATTATCAAAGTTCTCTTCAATTTGCGAATTGGGGTAAAAAAATAAAAAAAACAGGGTAAAATGCAGATAGAACCTTCTGAAGTCATCTTCTGCTTGGAATTTTAAGGTTCTATCTGGCAGATCATTAATTGTAGGATTACTTTTCAAGAAATATAATCAGTCTGCTTAATAATTGAATTTAAAAAAAAATTGTGTTGTAGCAATATGGTGATGTTTGAGAAAGTTACATTGTTGTTTTCTGTAACATTTATTTAATGTTTTAAGATGAATTTTATTTTTTGTTCAAATTAAGCATACAAGGTTGTGCTAAATATTTTATCCAGTGCAGCTGTTAATTTTATGTAATTAATATGGTAATATTTATTGAATTATATGCCTTATATGAACTATTGAATTATATTTATTGATTTATATGTCTTATGAATTAAATTAAGTATGTGCACTTCAAGGCTTAATATCAAATTTAAAGACTTTAAAAGAAAACAGACAATTTCATTTTAAACAATTTTTCTGATATCCAGCTTAACAAAATTCAGAATTGAGTGTTTTTAGCTGGCTTGAAAATAGCAACCAAGAAAATAGTTGCGACAAGATGGAAGCCTCCACATTCTCTTAATTAACATCATTGGATTCTAACTTTTATTGATATTGTGTGTCTGGAAATGTCCACTGCTCGCATCCATTGTGCAAGAGAGGACACCATCAGACTTTGGACACAAACTTTGGAAAAACTTAAAGGTTTACTTATTTTAATCAAGGAGACATCAAAAAGCAAAAACTTTTGGTTCCAGGCCCCATATTTTTTTTTAATTATTATTAGTATTATTTTTATTCATAAATTTTTTTTTTCCCCCTTTTTATTATTGTAATATGTTTTTTTTTTTCTCTTCATAGTAATTGTTTAAGGTTCCCTGTTTGGGCTTCTAACAACTTTTCTTTATTGTCGTAGACTTCTTTCAGCACTGTTTTGAATATCTCAATCTATTTGTCTATTGCGATTATTTTATTTATTAATTTGTAACTGGCCTAATTTTACCCTTACTTAATCTTAAATACAGGTTTGGTTTATTGTTTTGTTTTTTTTTTTTTTGGTTTGGAATTTTGTTTTGTGTATGTATGTGGGTGTGTGTGTGTGTGTGTGTGTGTGTGTGTGTGTGTGTGTGTGTGTGTGTGTGTGTGTGTGTGTGTGTGTGTGTGTGTGTGTGTGTGTGTGTGTGTGTGTGTGTGTGTGTGTATATATATATTTATTTATTTATTTATTTATTATTTTTATTTGTTTCAATATTTCTTTGTCATTTATTCTTCAGTTTTTCCCTTGTATTGTCACTATTGTTGTTGTTGTTGGCATTACTGTTAAGATTATCATTTAACAACCTGTATATTGTATATTACATGTATATCTATGCACAATGCTATATGCTGATTGTCTACGACATGTTTTTTTTTTTGTTCACATAATTCAAAATAAAAGCAAAATTTGATGGAAAAAAAAGAAAACAGACAATGAGTAAATGAGTTTAATTAACACTGAAACTTGTTCCAATGACTATATATACACAAATGAAAATATATTTTACATTTAATATATTACATTTTTTAATAACTGTTTCTTTTCCAGCGATGTAAAATGTAACATTTCAGCTCAATGTCAAAAAATGCTTCTAAATCATCACATTTACTCACATCTTTGCAGTTTCAGGTTTCGTCTCAATTTTGAGAAGAAACAATTTGGTGTTTTTTTCTGGTCTTTCTGGCGGTCAACGGAGCAATCTGGTGGAATGACAAAGTAAGCTGATCCTGATTGGTCCTCGTGCATGCATTCGAAATGCTGATTGGCTCACAGAAAGAACCTTATAGAGCCAAGCTAGAGTTCGACTTTATAGATAAAACCTTTTTTGGTCTTTATTAACATCCATGCCTGACTTTTTTTTTAGCGATGCTGGTTCCAGAATATTTTTTCCCATTTACATTTTTTATTTAATTTTGCAATAGGTCATGAAACAAACCAACCAGCAACTAGGGTAATTACATCATTACAAACTTTGATTTGAAGCAAATCAAATAAAAAGTCAAGATGGCGTTAATGAGGAAAAGAACTAAACTACTGAAAATGTAATGATTTAATTTGAAACAATTACTTTAATCAAACAATTATCTTAATAAAACTGCTCTGTCGCCTTCCAGTCCACAATTTGGATCACTTTATTACCACATTTGAATGAAAATCCATACTATTCTTTAGAGCATTTTGAGGAGATTCATTAATTCATTCATTCATTTTCCTTCAGATTCCACAGCGGAATGAACCGCCAACTTATCCAGCATATGTTTTACACAGCGGATACCCTTCCAGCTGCAATCCAGTACTGGGATACACCCATAAACTACCACATTCACACCCACGTCTTTGGACTGTGGGGGAAACCAGAGCACCCAAAGAAAACCCACGCCAACACGGGGAGAACATGCAAACTCCACACAGAAATGCCAACTGACCCAGCCGGGACTCGAACCAGCAACCTTCTTACTGTGAGACGACAGTGCTAACCACTGAGCCACCATTGAGGAGATTGTCTTGTCTGAATTTGTAACAGTAATCAAAAGCGACAGGGCTCATCGAAGGGTTATTTCTGTGGAAATCATGTGGGCCTCTTGACACCCATAACAGCACCCAAGCCTGTGATGCTTCCTCAAATGGATAGACAAGACAGATGACCAAAGACTGACCACACAGACTAATGTTTGGGTTTCACAGCCGCCCTTTCTGTTGGGTCCAGTGATGCAGCTGAGTGATTCACATTTATAAGTTTTGTCAGCCTATTCACTGTCATTAAGAGCAGGCCGGCACCCTCTCTTAACGAGCAGGTCACTGAAAACACTCTGATTAGCCCAATTAATGCTCCTTCCCATCAATGACGAGCACCACTGTCCAAATCAGTTTGTTTAAGCAGCACATCTCTCAAACCAGCCCCCTGTACAGATATGTCACACTCAACAGGGTCATTACATTAATAATACAGCCCAATAATTGCTTGCTTTTACTTAGTGTCTTTTCACTGAACAAGATATTTTAAAAAAGAAAAAGTCTTTTAAAAGTCTGATGTACACGTGATGTGGCATACTGCATTTCACACTGCGCAGATTGCAATTGCGAATTGAAAATATGCTCAATGGAAGCGCATCAATTTCACAAGAAATGCCCATATAGTCTATTGCAAAACAATGTTGTTAGGCACACATGAGGTGTTTTTTCAGGAAATTCTGAAAAAAAAAGTATTCAAATTTTCAGGTCGTTACATGATAATTCACACGATCACATAAAAAAGTCACATGGTCATTTTTTAAGGATATGGCTATGAGTTTACTTGTAGAAACTGGCTTCCTTAAATCCACAGGTCCTCTGTGAAATTGAGTACTGCACTGTAAATCCAGCAAGTTACTTCCAAACTGTAATACATTACAGATTACTTGTTACTGTTGTTTAAAAGTAATTCCTTACATTACAATATTACTGTCTCAGAATTGTAATAAGTTACATTACTCATATTACTTTTTAATTACTTTCACCAAAATAACTTAACATTCTAAAACTACCAAATGTACTGCAGAGCATCCAGTAGAAAGCGATATGATGTAGCAGAATGACTGTGACCTTTCCAGGCTACTAACAATATAGTATATAATTGGCAACGTGAAGGCTCAAGACAATGCAAGAAAGGATGACAGTCAGATTCACAAATGATCTGTTAAAAGTATGGTAGAGGTAAAGTGATTATCTGGTAATATCTGTGAATAGCTGGACTAGATTCATATTAGACACAACAGGCCTATATGTAAACTCCAATGCCATGACAAAATGCAGATTTCTTTTCTCTTCTTATTGTTGCCATTATTGTATTCACTTTAAATTCAAGTGGCTCACAACACAAAACAAAACTGTCATGCACAAAGTGAGCATGATGAGCATAGCTTTCTCAATATAATGCTCGTGCACCCATTTCATCAGTTTGTGGACAAAACTTCTTGCGAGCTCTCAAATATACGCTGCTCGCGTGCAAATTTTCTCACGTTCTCTCAAATATGCACTGCTCACACACAAATGCTCTTGGGCACTCTCAGTACACTGCTCGCTCAGTGAGATTATATGCAGACTCACAATTTGTGTCTTGTGTTCCCTCTTGCTTTTATGCTTTTTAAAATGATTTATATTAGTACACTGTTTATTAACAAAAACCAAAATGCTAAAATAAATATAATTTTTAATCTAATAAACCTTAACATTTTTGGCTGTATGTTATATGATGAGATATTTCCAGTTTTAAACACTTAAAGACACAGAGAATAGACGTTGGATGTAAAGAATAGGTTTTATTTTAAAAACATTTATTAAACATCTAAAAGGTGCACCATACTAATCAAAAACATTTAAACTAAAATATAACGAATGCAAGCAGAAATGTAACTGTGATAAAAATAAGAAAAAAACTTGATATAGCATTATAGTCTACTGTACTATTCACTCTTCAAATAAATCTCACTATCAATCTCATTTTATCATGGCAACTAAAATAAATTGAACTAGTCTCTGTTGTCTATCACATTGTTGATGAGATTTTAGAGGACATTTTCCCTGTCATCCTCTTCATTTTGAGGAAAAGCTGTTCCACAGGGCCCCTGAACACACATTTTGGCATGTACTGTTTTGAACAGTACTATAGTAAAGTACTTCAATTAATCTGTTGTGGTAATACTATAGTTGCTATGGTAACACAACAAGTTTAATATAAACAAATGACCCAGTGCTGTAGTTTTTTTTTACAATATATGGTGTAATATACTACAATTCACCACACTTTACTGTAGTAAAACTACACTTTGTATTTCATTTTATGAATTCACTATTCTTAAGTTAATAGTAAAGTATGCTGAAGTATTCATTAACAAGTTGTAAATAATACTAGCCTAAAACATAGGCAGTATACCTAACACTCAAAAACACTAGTATTTATTATAGAATTTACCTTAACCTATAGGTAAATAGTGTAGCAATATATAAACCATACCAACATTCTTGGGATAAAATTTTAACAGGAGGATCTCTGAGAGCAAAAGCACGAAAAGAGGAAGAAACACAAGGCAGTCCTGTGAGTCTGCATCGTCTGACGGAGCGAGAGCAGATCATTTGCATGTGAGCAGCCCGGCCAGTGTTTTGAGTGCACTCGAGGAGTTTTGTCCACGCACAGAGGAAACTGGCACGTTCGCTCGCTCGTATTACATGAATGCGCTCTCGGCTTGTAATACTGCGCTTACGACATCAGTGAAATAACGCCATATGCACGTATGTACATCTCGCGAATACTGTCTTCTGCCATTTTCATCTATTTGCCGCTTTTCAGCTGAAAGCAGATCTAATGTCCAGCGCAGAGCGCGTTAGTTGTGCGCCTCGCTTACACATTGCTTAAAACACGCAGGATGTACAGCAATACGCAAATATCTTTACAAATGAAAAAGAATTAAAGGATTAAAATATATATATAAAAAAAAACAGTACCTCCATGCCTTCTTCATCTAGGGGGGCTTTATTTTAGTTTATTGATGACAATTTGCTTTTGTATAATGTTATTATTAGTAGCAGTATTAGTTATTATATGCATATTTATATTTGTTTTATTAAAAACAAGCTTAGATTTATCCACCTGTTTTGGACTATATGGGGCAGCACGTGTATTTGGATATAACTCAGTTTTTTGACCACACTTCATTATTACTGTTCATTTATTTATTTGCTGGAAATTAGAACTGAATTTAGAAATAGTTTTGAAACAAATCTTTGCGCTTAACAAACTTAATTATGTAGGCGAATTTATGTCTTCAGCGGAGCGCGTACAACACTGTTTCCTTATCCACGAAAGAGAGAAAGTGAAAGTGAAAGGCAGACTGGAGGAGGCTCATTCTTTATCATCTCGCTGCAGAGGCTCTGTTGAACTGTTTTCTTACTATTCTTACCGCCATGTAAATAGCAAATGCACCATGGCACAACACAACTGACCCTTAAAGGGAATAGGAGATGAGACTCTGATTGATCTCCAAACACACCCAAACCTCATTAAGAGAATAAGCTCAACCCTGTTAGACCATGCATCGCGGTGCAAAGCGTATTTTTCCGTCCTTAAAATAGCAAAAGTGAATTGGGCCCTTAATGCTTTTGCACCCTGCGCTTTAGACTTTGCGGCTAGATCATTAAAATAGCGCTCATTAAGTTAATATAACTTGACATTACTTAAAATACCAAGTTTTGACATCAAAACTTAAACAGATGTGTTTAACGTACTCATTAGGCAGCAAAAAACTTTTAATTGATATTTTAAGTTCTTTGAACTTAACATTTTAATTTCTTTAAACGATTCACCATGTCTCTGTTTAAAATGATTGGTTGCGCTTGAAATTCTGCCTTGAAAACCGTGCAGGGATGCGTTTCCGAAAACCATTGTTAGCTAACTAAGGTCGCAAGTTCCGTCAATACAAAGATAGTTTGTTGATTTGGTGTTTCCCAAATCCATCGTTCCAACGAACATGCGCAAACTGCATCACAAACCTGTAAGCTTAAAACTACACCTCTAGAGCTGTAAAAACGCATAATTCCTGGTTGTGTTTTATTCCCCGTTATCCCCCCTATGCCCTATTCATTTAGAATGTTCTAACATTTAAACTTGGAATGATTTTAAAAAAACAACAGCATTAAAGTCATCTATCGTAGGTGTAATTTGCTTTCAAAGTATTTTACAGTTCAGATTTAGCGATATTCATATTGACAATTGCGTTCCCTTCCTAGTGCACTTTGAAAACATTTTTGCCATTTTGAACAAAGCCATGGCTCATGACGAAAGCTGTAGGTGACCTATTATTTAAAAGCGGAAGTCTCCAAAGCTTGTGAAAACAAAAATATATAGCATCCTTAATGGTTTTAATATATAGTAGGTTATTTATTAAGAAATGTATCTGTGCTGTATATGACATGGGCCTGTTGGTTAGAACATTTCTGCAGTGGTTTGAATGTGTCAAATTGTAAAAGTAGACTTTTCAAAAATAAATAAATAAACAATATCCTACTTAAATAATAATAATAAAAATAATAATAATAATATTAAGCAGGATTTTTTTCGTGTCTTAATAAATAAGTCTACTGTAAATTAGACCTACAACAATTAATTATATATATGATTTATGTATGAGATTAGAATACATGCTAGCTAAGTGATTTTAAATGGAATATTCTCAATAATATTTGTAAAGGAAAGACATACAGGTTCTATATGTGTCGTTTATATATATTTCAATTAATAAGGAAAACTAATGCATGTTTTTACCAAAACTAATATTGGATTTTTTTTTTAATGTGTGATCGTGTAAAACAATATCATTTGCACAAAAAATAATGAGTTTTTTTCTCTAAAGAAGTTGTTACTCCACCCTGTTTAGAGCGTCATTATGGGCATTTTATATTATAACTAACGTGTTTCAAACGATGGATCTGCAACAGAGAAACTACATGTTTTGGGAAACACTCGTCACTACATTGTTCTTTTCCCAAACGATGCATCGTACTATTATAGTTCAGCTGTGAGTTATGTTGTTTTTTGGGAAACGCACCCCTGATTGGTTGATATATGTTATATGACACAAGGTGGTCATTTTGCTTGTGATGCTGAATTTTGCTGAAGCGCAGCAGGACAGAGGCACTACCTGAACCCATCTGACGAAAGAGAAAAGTAAGTAGAGATTTAAATGCTTATATACATTTTTCTTAATTAATATACATGCAGGGGTGACACGGTGGCACAGTGGGTAGCGCTGTTGCCTCACAGCAAGAATGTCGCTTTTTCAAGTCCCGTCTAAATCAATTGGCATATGTGTGTGGAGTTTGCATGTTCTCCCCATGTTGACGTGGGTTTCCTCCGGGTACTCCGGTTTACCCCACAAGTTCAAAGACATGTGCTATGGGTGAATTGGGTGAGTTAAATTGTCCGTAGTGCATGTGTGTATGTCCTGTTCTTCCAGGTTGGGGGTTGAGCGATGGGCTAACGACCCACCTCGCAAAAATTAGATGTTACGAAACACCAACATGGTGCACCTAAATATCAACGTCAATATAAACGGCCCGGGGAGTACGTAAAAGTAAGTATTTTGGATTAATTTGGAAGTTTAATCTATTAGCCATTTTAAGTGATCTGTATTTAAATATTTAAGTTAAGTCAACAAAGAGACCACATTTGGTCAACTCATTTGGTGTTTACAGTGTGTATCTTCCCAGAAAGGGGCATCACGGTGGCGCAGTTGGTAGCACAATCGTCTCACAACAAGAAGATCGCTGGTTCGAGCCTCGGCTAGGTCAGTTGGTATTTCTGTTCGGAGTTTGCATGTTCTCTCAATGATTGTGTGGGTTTCCTCCAGGTGCTCCGGTTTCCCCCACAGTTCAAAGACATGTGGTATAAGTGAATTGGGTAAGCTAAATTGTCAGTAGTGTATTGTATGTGTGAGAATGAGTGTGTGGATGTTTCCCAGTGATGGGTTGCAGCTGCAAGAGCATCCGCTGCGTAAAACATGTGTTGTATAAGTTGGTGGTTCATTCCGCTGTGGCGACCCCAAATTAATAAAGTGACTAAGCCGAAAAGAAATGAATGATCTGCCCAGAAAAAAAAGAAAACAACATATTCATGGATACTCCCAACTATAGGGGTCTTGCCTTGCTATTAATGCTTATCTAAAGTGCATTCTGTGGCTGTAAAATAAGTAAACCTATACCTGCAGTATATCTGTCACTGTTATTTTTTAAATGACTGGGATCCAACAATTCCAGAGACTGTAGACACCAATGACTAAACTGCTATACTACTGTATATGTCAAGTACCCTGAGTGAAACAGTATTCCATATGTTACAACTTAACAAGTGGATCAGATCTATATAGAGAGAGAAGTGCTTCTCTTGTGTTCTTGGTGAGTGGACGTGGTTTGTAGTTTCAGGCAGACCTCGACTCCTCACACCTCCAGTCACAGAGAGACAGTTCTCTGTGTTCTTGCAGCCTGATCGAATCAGTGAGACAGATCACTGCCAGAGCTCTCAGACACTACACAACTGAAGCCATCATGTTCTGATTTGAGGAAACAAAGCCATACAGTATGTCACCGTGTCTTATCCTGTATAGGTTTTATGCACTGAGCATTTTTAAAGTCTGGATGAAATCCACATTTACAATGGTTATTTTGCTAGCTCAGATTGTTAGTCATGAGGCGAACAATTAATCGGTGAAAGTTAAATCAATAGGAACAAAAACTGGTATCACTTTATTTTGATGGTCCCTTTAACGCATTTTGTTGAGTTTAAGTTACATTGCATCAACATGCCAACTAATTCTCATTAGATTGTAAGTAGACTGTTAGGGTGGGAGTTAGGGATAGGGTTAGTGTAAGTTGACATGTACTTGCAAAGTTTCTTATAGTCAGTTAAATATCAGTTGAAAGAACATTATCAACAGATATTAAGCAAGCACCAGTGTGCTGAGATCAGTTTGACGGCGTGGGTGAGATATGCTTAGCCACGCCCCTTCAGGCGTTAGTTTGCTGCAAGTCAAAGATGAGAGGAGGACAACAAAACCAAAACTCCGCCCCCAACAGAGTTTCAGTTGTTAATACATCACCCGACTAAAATAAAAGTCCACAAAAATGTCCGGATCATGCAGACTTTAAAGTACATATATCAAATCTAACCATATTGATTTTGTTAGCTCACATTGCTAGTTTTGTGGTGAACAATTCATCTGTGCATGTCATTAAGATAAAAAAAATTGTTTGCCCTTGTAATCTAATAATAAAATCTGAAAATACACTTCCTGTTTGTTTTTAGCTAAATTCTCAGATTACATCTGTCCGGGCGTGGTTAACCTACCTAACCACGCCCCTCCATGCATGCTTTACTACATCCAATCAGCTAGCAGTATAAAAAAACAAACCACGCCCACTTTAATTTAATATTTCATTTCTTTAGGAACTGTGTCATAATATGGAAAAAAAATGGTCACAGCAACTGGTTCATGCTGAAAAAGTCAGAAAACAGGTTGGTGAGACTTTTTAAAGATTTTTAAAAAAAGATTAAAAATTTTATCATGTTCTTTCAACAGCATCAATGGTGTAATGTTTAATTTATAATTAGAATATAGTGACTTAAATAGATCTAAGCACTGATTTAGCTCTTCAATCATAAAACGAGATGAAAATACATTTTTTTAAATATACATGCAGCAAGGAGCATTAGTCGAGCACTGACAATCCCTAGAGCAGGGGTGCCCAAAGTTTTTCATATAAAGGGCCAAAAATCAAATATCATTGAGAGCCATGGGCCGAAGATAAATATACCAAACTATATTACATTAAAGTTGCCATGGGTAATTTCCTAATTCAGTAGAAAACATTACTTTAAATCCTATTAACTAATACAGTATAACATTTTAAATGATAACTTATTGCAATAAAAACATGAACAATCACATTTATAACATAGTGGAGTTCAATGCTGAATAGTCAAGCAGAAGCTGCCTTGCCTTGATGTGTCCTCTATCCGTTGGGTGACAGCAGTGGTGGAAAGAGTACTGAAAAATCATACTCAAATAAAAGTATCATTACTTGCCTAAAAATGTAGTGCAAGTAGAATAAAAGTATCTGTTGTAAATATTACTCAAAGTATGAGTGAAAAGTAGCCCTTTTAAAAGTACTCAAGAGTAGTGAGTATGCTGTCAAAAGCTGATATGTTTACATGTAATTTGTGCATGTGTGTGTAAACGTAACATTCTGTAGTGCATTTAGTTATTGCCCAGCAGGCACACAACATCATAAGATGTTAATATTAGGTTAGATTTAGGTTGTAATGTCAGGTGACCAAAATAATTGTCAAGCCAGCAGCTAAGGACAACGGTATTTTGATGTCCAATAATGACGTCAAATGACGTTGATATTTGGTTGAGTTTAGGTTGTTAGAAAGTGACCAAAATACAGCGTCGAGCCAACATCTTAAACCAACGTCATGTATGACATCAAATACTGACATTTATTCATCAGGTACGGCAACCAAAATCCAATGTCTGATAGATGTCATAGGGGTAACGTCCACACAACGTCAAGCTGTAACATCATTAGACGCTGATATTTGGTTGGTTTTAGGTTGGACATTGGATATTGATGTTGGCCTGACGTTGAGTTCTGACATCAACCCGATGTTCATTTCCAAACAAAATGCAAAGTCCCCATGATGTTAGGGTTCAACGTCAATCAGACGTCATGTTGACGTCCTGTGCCTGCTGGGTGTTTAAGACCATTTCGGTCATCATACAGTAAACATCCGTCATCTTCTCATCAGTGACATGCATCTAAACAGTCTCTGGGTCAATGCGCTTAAAGATTTTTACAGTAATTTGAGTATTTGTAATTAGTTACTTTACACCACTGGGTGACAGTATGTACATTTAAACTAAATCTGATTCATTTACACCATTTAATTGAAATATTTAATTTCAGTTAACTTTAAACAATAAACCAAAAGGTTACATTAGATTTGAAATTACAGTCTCTCAACCCTTCCTCTAATTCTTCCACTCTTCTCAGATGGGATTGAAGGCCAAATCAAAGGTTACCATGGGCCAACTTTGCCCCGCGGCCCTAGTTTGTCCATCGCTGCCCTATAGAATACTAAAATAATTGTTCATATTTTAAAGAAGTGGCACCACACAATGTATGTAGTGCTTCATATCTGGTATGTGTCCCACTTTAAATTTAAATTTTTAATCCCAGTCAGGCAGGGTATTCATCATTGATTTAGATCAATGTAGATGACATAATTTTTTTTTTATCTCTATGCATAAGGTCAATTGGATTTGAAAATTGATTTTATATATATATATATATATATATGAGCATTAAAAAACAGACAGAGCTCAGGAACCCTTTTTGGCATGCTTTGCAAAACATTTAAAAGATAATACTTGTAAAAATGTATTATTTAAAAAAATACATTAAAAGAATTGTACACCCAAAAATTTAAGTTCTCACCTAATTTATGCACCCTTCATTTGTTCCAAACCTACAGTTAATGGGCTCCAAACCTGAGTTTCTTTCTTCTGTTGAAAAACTGGTAGCCATTGACTTCCACAGTACTATTTTTTCCTAATATTACAAAGTCAATGGCTACATTGTGAAAATATTCTCAAAAATATGTATTTTTTGCATTGAACAGAAAAGAAAAATGTATAATGTTTGCATCTTCCATAATCCAGTGTATGTTCAAACATAGCTACAGCAGCTTCGGGTATTTAGTGCACATTTCCTTACTTAAATTTATTTTAAAGTTGAGCACTTTTTGTGTTATATTTGCAGTTCATATGAAGGATAAGTATTTGCAGAAACTGATGTTGTTTTGAAGGACGACACTACTTAAAAATCACATACAGGGTACCAACCAAGCCTGTATGCTTCTTTCCTTTTTCTTAAACACATTTTTTTACTTGCATTACAAAGGACTAAAATAAAATGTACTGAAATAAAAAGCCACCTTAATCTTGGGTGACACAAGGGTGAGCAATTTAATAGCACATTTTCATTTTGGGTGAGCAATCATTTTAAAGCGTACAATAATTGTCAAAGTCTCTCTTGACTCTCTCATATATATACAGTATATGTATATATACTGTATATATTCGATATGCAGATGACAAGATCCTGCACAAACATCTTCACGAACACACCATCATGAATTTTTACGAATAGAATAACTTAATATTATAAATACAGTGCTAAAGGATAAGCATAAGTCATGCTGTACTGTTTTGATTCATCATCGCCTTTGACTTTAAATTGGCAATTATGCCAATGAAATAAAACCAGCGTCTTTGGCAAGGCCGTCCCATAATCACTGAGACCTCTATCTCATCATCCTAACATGTCTGTGGATCAGTTTCCAATTACACGTATATCCCAGGATGCTCGGCATCTCCACGTTCTTTGGTATGTCCTCTGTGTCATCGCTTTAGAAAGTCAAGCACCGCATTTCTCTCACATACCCACTATCTGTTAAACAAATACACAATGAGGTCCATTTACATCTTCAGAATAGGACGTTGCAGCGAAACAGAATGCTTTGTTCTATTTGAAAGACCAACCACTTTAATCAAGGTGTAAACTATTTCAGAATACTAATTTACACCTGTGAACATCTAAGGGCAATGATTTATAACAGGAGATAACATTCAAGTCCTTCACTGATTTAGGAGTCAAATAATAGAGGTTTAAATGACACATTATTGTGACTAATTGGGCTGTATTGTGACACAGGTAATCCCTAACCTTTTCTACAGGTGCTATTTTGAGATTAAAAGAAACTTGAGCAGCTTTAGCTCACTGACAGGGCAATCACTGCAGCCCAATGGAAAACCACACTGATACAGGGACAACGCTTAGATCATTTTATGACACTAAATATGACAGATTAAATGACTTTTAACCAAGAAATGTAAAAAAAAAAGATTATAAATGTCTAAATTGCTAATTAGTTAGATAATCAAATTGGAACAGTTTATAAATCACAATTCTGACTTTTTTGTCTTAGAATTGCAAAATATAAACTAGTAAATCTAAGTTTACAAATAACAACTGCAATCATACAGTGCATCCGGAAAGTATTCATAGCGCTTCACTTTTTCCACATTTCTGTAGGTTACAGCCTTATTCCAAAATAGATTAAATTCATTTATTTCCTCAAAATTCTACACACAATACCCCATAATGACAATGTGAATTTTTTTTTTAAATTGTAGCAAATGTTTTAAAAATAAAAAACCTAAAAAAAATCACATGTGCATAAGTATTCACAGCCTTTGCCGTGAAGCTCTAAATTGAGCTCAGAGACATTCTGTTTTCACTGATCATTCTTGAGATGTGTCAGCAGCTAAATTGCAGTTAACCTGTGGTCAATTCAGTTGATTGAACATGAATTGAAAAGGTATACACCTGTCTATATAAGGTCTCAGGGTTGACAATGCATGTCAAAGCACAAACCAAGCATGAAGACAAAGGAAATGTCTGTAGACCTTTGAGACAGGACTGTCTCGAGGCACAAGGCTGGGGAAGGTTACAGAAAAATTTCTGCTGCTCTGAAAGTTCCAATGAGCACAGTGGCCTCCATCATCCGTAAGTGGAAGATGTTTGGAACCACCAGGACTCTTCCTAAAGCTGGCCGGCCATCTAAGCTGAGTGATCGGGGGAGAAGGGCCTTAGTCAGGGAGGTGAACAATAACCCGATAGTCACTCTGTCTGAGCTCCAGTGTTCTTCTGTGGAGAGAGAAGAACCTTACAGAAGGACAACCATCTGTGCAGCAATCCACCAATCAGGTCTGTATGGTAGAGTGGCCAGACGGAAGCCACTCCCCACCTGGAATTTGCCAAAAGGCATCTGAAGGACTCTCAGACCATAAGAATCAAAATTCTCTGGTCTGATGAGACTAAAATTGAAAACCAGGCACTGCTCATCACCAGGTTAATACCATCCCTACAGTGAAGCATGGTGGTGGCAGCATCATGCTGTGGGGATGTTTTTCAGGAACTGGAAGACTAGTCAGGATAGAGAGAAAGATGAATGCAGCAATGTACAGAGACATCCTGAATGAAAACCTGCTTCAGAGTGCTCTTGACCTCAGACTGGGGCGACAGTACATCTTCCGCAGGACAATGACCCTTAGCACACTGCCAAAATATCAATGGAGTGGCCTTACAACAACTCGGTAAATGTCCTTCAGTGGCCCAGCCAGAGCCCAGACCTAAATCCTATTGAACATCTCTGGAGAGATCTGAAAATGGCTGTACAGTGTCGCTTCCCATCCAACCTGATAGAGCTTGAGAGGTACTGCAAAGAGGAATGGGCAAAAATTCCCAAAGACAGGTGTGCCAAGCTTGTGGCATCATATTCAAAAAGACTTGAGGCTGTAATTGCTGCCAAAGGTGCATCAACAAAGTATTGAGCAAAGGCTGTGAATACTGATGTACATGTGATTTTTTAGGTTTTTTATTTTTAATAAATTTGCAACAATTTCCAAAAATCTTTTGGGGTCTTGTGGGGTATTGTGTGTAGAATTTTGAGGAAATAAATGAATTTAATCCATTTTGAAAAAGTAACATAAAAAAATGTGGAAAAGGTAAAGCGCTATGAATACTTTCCGGATGCACTGTATCTTATATGTATAAAAAATAGTATTTTTTGATAAGTCACAATTACCTATTTTATCCAGTGGCAGAAACAAGCTTCCATAATTGTACCTTTCAAACACGTGACTTGAATCACTTGCAGAAAATAAGTGAAGTTTATTTATAAACTAATTTCAAGAGGATCACGTGATTATGATTGAACACGACTGGTTCTGCATTAACTACGTATGATCCACCAATCAGACGATTCCTAACCCACTATAAAAAGCCAGGGTTTCTCACTACAGTCAATTTTTTCAGTGATAAAATAGAAGGCTTTAGACAGAAAATAGAAAATGTTAAACTTTCTGCACCACCTCATACTCCAGATGCAGAAATATTTTCACTGAATCAAAATAACCTACAATGCTTCAAAATCATAGAACAGGAAGAGCTAGATAAAGTTATAAATAGTTCTAAATCAGCTTCATGTATGTTAGATCCAATTCCAACAAAATTACTGAAAGAACTGATACCTATTATAGGAGAACCTCTCCTTAATGTTATCAACTCTTCTTTATCTTTAGGCCATGTTCCAAATCCTTACAAGCTAGCTGTTATTAAGCCTATTATTAAGAAACCACAACTGGACCCGAGCAACTTAGCTAATTATAGGCCTATTTCAAATCTTCCGTTTATGTCTAAAATACTAGAAAAAGTTGTTTCTACCCAATTATGCTCCTTTCTGCAGACAAACAATATTTTTGAAGTGTTTCAGTCAGGCTTCAGGCCTCATCACAGTACAGAAACCGCATTAGTAAAAATAACCAACGATTTACTCTTAGCTGCTGACCAAGGGTGCGTCTCACTATTAGTTCTACTCGATCTTAGCGCCGCATTTGACACCATTGACCACAATATTCTCATAGACCGCTTAAATTCTACAGGTGTCCAAGGTCAGGCCCTTCAATGGTTTAGGTCATACTTAGCTGATCGTTACCAGTTTGTGAATATTAATGGACAGCTTTCACAAGTCAGGCCAGTAAAGTACGGGGTCCCTCAAGGATCAGTTTTAGGCCCTTTGCTGTTTACAATATACATGCTTCCCCTGGGAGACATTATTAGAAAACACGGGATCAACTTTCACTGCTATGCAGACGATACTCAATTATACATTTCAACTAAACCTGATGAGATGCCTGAACTGTCTAAGCTAACTGAGTGTATTAAAGATGTTAAAGACTGGATGACAAACAATTTTCTTCTCTTAAACTCAGACAAAACAGAATTATTACTTATCGGGCCTAAATCCTGTACACAGCAGTTCTCACAACTCGACCTGCAATTAGAGGGATACAAAGTTAGCGTTAGATCTACTACAAAAGATCTAGGTGTGATATTAGACAGCAATTTAACATTCGAAAATCATATATCCCATGTCACAAAAACTGCTTTCTTTCATCTGAGAAATATCGCTAAATTGCGAAGTATGCTATCTATATCAGATGCAGAAAAACTAGTCCATGCTTTCATGACTTCTAGGCTAGACTACTGTAATGCTCTGTTTGCTGGCTGCCCAGCATCCTCTATAAACAAACTTCAGCTAGTGCAAAATGCAGCTGCCAGAGTTCTTACCAGATCTAGAAAATATGATCATATCACCCCAATTTTATCCTCCTTACACTGGCTGCCTGTTAAGTTTCGTATTGAATTTAAAATATTACTCCTTACCTATAAAGCTTTAAATAATCTAGCTCCTGTTTATCTAACCAATCTCCTGTCTCGCTACAATCCAACACGCTCTTTAAGATCTCAAAACTCAGGGCTTCTAGTAGTACCTAGAATATCAAAGTCGAGTAAAGGAGGTCGAGCCTTCTCATTTATGGCCCCTAAACTCTGGAATAGCCTTCCGGATAATGTCCGAGGCTCAGACACACTCTCGCTCTTCAAAACTAGATTAAAGACCTATCTTTTTAGCAAAGCATACACTCAGTGCAGGACATAGCAGTATGACGCATGATGTGCCCCACACAGGATTTTGCTTCTTGTTTTTATACACTATGAACAGCAGCTACGCTAATTATTCTCCTTATTCTGTATTTCCACCTGGGGGTTCTCATCCCGAGGCCCTCAGACTATGCAGTGCCACTGATGCGATCCAAGACCAGTGACGAGATGATCCTAAGGTTTTCTGGACCAGGCCGTATCCTGAGCAGCTGCTGTGGTGGTCATCGTGGAGTGAGAGCCTGAGACTGACCCCTGTGACGCTCCAAGGAGAGACGAGTCTTCGCTGAGGTCCAGCTTCATGCGCCTAGACTGCAGCTCTACACAAGACGTTTGGCCATAGGAGAAATGGTCGTGCCCAACTGAGCCTGGTTTCTCTCGAGGTTTTTTAAATCTTCACTTTCGCCAATTGGTGAAGTTTTTTACTCGCCGCTGTCGCCACTGGCTTGCATGGTTCGGGATCTGTAGAGCTGCGCATCGATGGATTTGCTCTTCAGTGTTTGGACTCTCAGTAGTGATTATTAACCCACACTGAACTGAGCTAAACTGAACTGAACTTAATCTATGAAAACTGAACTGAACTGACACTGTTTCAATTCACTATAATCTTCCATGTGAAGCTGCTTTGACACAATCTACATTGTATAAGCGCTATACAAATAAAGATGAATTGAAAATTGAATCATCTTCGATTTGAAGAATCCCCCCTTCCACCCCTACTTTTCCACCTTTCCCTTCATAGGGCGGCACGGTGGCCCAGTGATTGCCTCACAGCAAGAACGTCACCGGTTCTAGTCCTTTAACAGGCCGGGTGTCGTTTCTGTGCAAAGTTAGCATGTTCTTCCCATGCTCGTGTGGGTTTCCCCCGGGTTCTCCGGTTTCCTCCCACATTCTAAAAACATGCACTACATGTTAATTGATCAATCTAAATTTAGCACTACAGTCAAACTCTCATCCAACAGCATATCTCTTCTTCAGCAATCATTTTCTGTGATCAGCTCTTATCAAAAAGGGGGAGTTCTCGAGATCTACCTGAGCTCAAAGCTCCCCTCTCGCCCTGCAAACGGGAGGGAGCCCAGGGCTCGAGGATCTTATGAGCTCAGGGCTCTCTCCCAGGAGAGCATGCCAAACTTGCTTTATAATCAATCATCAGCTAAGTGTGAACTCTTGAAAGGTATGAGAGTTGTCACTGGGGTGGTACCTTATTTGTCCAATGTACTGGAACTTCAAAGTACTGTTACTTCAAAAAGGTACATATTACATATTAAGAAGTAAACTTTTTGACTTTTTGAGGTACAAATATGAAACTTTTAGGTACAAATGTGTACTTTTTAGAAAGGTACCATAACAGTAACAGCTCTGGTATCTAGTTTATGATGACCAAATTTAACCCTTGTGCACTGTTCATATTTGCTAACATTTTTAATGTTAGTGATGAAAACATCCACTAAATTAAACTGCTGTAAAAATGCATCAGATAAATATTTATATGATATATGTTAGAGGTGTGAACCTACACTGGTCTCACGGTTCGGTTTGGTTACGATTATCATGCCATCGATTCGGTTCAATTCGATATCTCGGTGCATCACAGTGCATTGACGATGCTTTCCATACACAGTTTTACATTTTCTTCACAGCACAGCATTTCTTGTATTAAAATGTATAAATATATTTATATACTATTTGTAACACAATTTTGTCCTTTAATACAAACAGTCAGATATATAAACTGTACCTTTAAACAACACAAGCATTTATAGACAATTTTGAGGGATGTAAAAAAAAACAATGGTCCTAACGTATTTCCTGTTTTACATTTTTAATTTTCATTGCTTCTGAGAATCCAAAAAGGTCCACATATTGATAAATAGTGTTATGACGGCTGATTTAAAATCAAGTTATGATTGAATTGCCTCTTGTTACAGTTAGGAAATAGTTTAACGTCAAACAGGAACTGTTCATGGGCCAATGATATGACCACATTGAAATAGTCTATAGCAAATAAACAAATATAAATATACCGCTCGCTTTCTGCCTTGTCTACCAAGTTCTTTCTTACACCCCTTTGATTGGTCACGCGCTCAACAGAAAGGGCTGCGATTGGCTCTTACACGTTGGCGCTCTACACAGATGCACTCATGGGCCACAGTGAGAGAGAGAAATGGAGATTACTTTCATTCTCTTAATCGCCGTGAAATAGGGGCTTTTGCTGTAAGTGTCAGTGAAACAGTGTTCAGCAAACACACACGCAGTGAAATTGTGCACAGTTTCTGAGTTTTTCGTAGTTAGAGCGTTGAAAATAGTCGCGCTCGCGGCTCGCCTCCCTCGCCATAGTAAGCTACGGCGACATAGCGCATGTGAGATAAATGACGTCAGTGCATAATAACCGGTTATGATTATTACTGAACCGATACCGAATTGTCCGCTTCTGCATTGCGGTGCATCGAAGAAACGATATGCATATGTCTGTTAATCAACCTTAGTCCTAATCAAAACTACTAAATTGTTTAGAAATTTACAGGATTTTAACTCTTTAATTTCCAAGTTCACAAATGATGTCACTGATTTGGTGAAATAAAAACACACAAAATGACATATTTTCAATATAAAAAGTAATTGTGGACTGGATTTCTTTCTACCTTTTATCACAGTCTTGGACGTGAACGATTAGTAACAACATTGGCTTTGATGCATGGTTAGTTTTTCTCCCTAATTTACTGTTGGTGGCTGTTTTTGCACCATTGACCTTCATTATAACCACATTTCATGGTGCATAAACACACAGTCTTTGTTTTTGTTTACTCCATGTAGTTCTGAAATGCATATTTTGATTTTCTCAGACACATCAAGGTAAGTGCGTAAAGGTTACTCTGACACTCTCACAGACATACACATACACACTTTAATTTGCTGTTTATACTCCATATAAAATCCAAAAACTAAGCTTTTTGCACAGGTTTATTTAAAGGGTTAATGGTGCCAACTGATGATCAACAGTAAAAATTACAAACTTTACCTGTTCCCAACCGGGAAAACCACCAACAATCAAAAATGCATGATTATATGGTGTCATGGTTTTGTAATAAAAAAATGTGGTTATAATGGAAGTCAATGCGGTAAAAGCAGCTACCAACAGTAAATTAGGGAGAAGAAAATGACAATCAATCAAAAGCAATGCATCAAAGACAAAGTTGTCAAAGACTTTGATAAAAGGTAAAACAAATCCAGTCCACAATTACATTTTATATCAAAAATACATCATTTTGTGTGATTGTTTTTCACCAAATCAGTGACTTCATTTATGAATTTGACAATTAAAGAGTTAAAATCCTGTCATTTTCTAAGCAATTTAGTAGTTTTGATCAGGACTGTGGTTGATTAACAGATTTATGCAAAAAAAATATATATATTTATTTGATGCATTTTACTGCAGCTTAATTCAGTGAATGTTTTCATCCCTAACATAATGTAACAAAAGAGTAGTAAGTTTGCCCAAAGTGTATTGTTGAGGGTTTTTTTTAATTCAAAGCATTTTCTCAATATATGTGTCAAAATAAGATTTGTCACCAAAAATCACTCTGCTATCTGAAACACAGAAAAGGTTATGGCCAAATTAAGACTCAAAGTTACCCCAGAGTGGATAAAAACATCCCCAACAGTACATAATGGTTAACATGTAGCTTGTAATACAGTTGTTTATGCTATCCATCTATTAAAAAAATACACACTTAATACACTTTGGTCCCTAGTCCATTTAAGTCTATGCAAAAACAACACAATTAAACACTTCACTTGTTCAAAACCTATTTGAGTTTCTTTCTTCTGTTAAACACAAAAGACAAAATTTTGAAAAATGTTGGTTGCTGGGACCCATTGACTTCCATAATATTTTTTTCCTAGTATGGAAGTTGATGGGTCCCAGCAACCCACATTCTTCAAAATATCTTCAACATAAGAAACTCATGAAGGTTTAAAACCACACGGTGCAGAGTAAATGATGAGGTAATCAAATTTTTGGGTGAACTACCCCATTAAATGTAGAATGATCAAACTTATAAAATAGCTGTGAAATGTCACATCTAGTTTGCAGCAGTTACGATTAATGAACACGTCATTGAAAGCACCCTTTGGCCCGTCATTTCCTGAGCTGGCCTCGCCACAATGGCGGGCCTGACGAAGCGAACAGAAATAGTATTT